>CM025638.2:3811209-3857803 GCA_014621495.2 Entosphenus tridentatus | reverse complement strand
TGGGTGGAAAAGGTGGGTGGAAAAGGTGGGTGGAAAAGGTGGGTGGACGAGGTGGGTGGAGAAGGTGGGTTGAGGTGGGTGGAGAAGGTGGGTGGTGGTTGTGGTGTCAGCAAACGATTGATACGTGACAGATACCATACAAGAATATCAACCATTGAATCGGGAGTACTCTCTCGATGCCAAATACGGGCGACCCACATATTAAACGAGGGGGGGAAGGGGGGTGTGGGGAAATGTCAATGGCATTGGGGAGGGCGCAGAGTATGGAGCAAAAGATATCAAGCCGCCGTTATCCGTCCTTCTGATCTTGAAAGACTCAAAAAGACAGTCATGGACATACAGAACAACAAGTGCTAGCTGTTGAGAAATGGCAAGTGCTTTTTTTTTCCTACTAAATGTTTATACTTTACAAAAGGTTGTTTTTGTTTGTATAACCTTGACTTTAAAGAAGAAAAAAACAGAAACTAGACTCCTGAGTTTCAGACGAATGAAAAAAAGCATTTAACGGCAATAAAAAATATAACATTCACTTTTAAAAATAAGGATGGGCTGTCATTTTCTTTAACTCTTTCAACGTACAACCTTCCCACTGAATGGTACAGAGGTCACCAGTAAAGTGTGAGTTTGCGCCAGGTTCATTCTCCGCGTGCCGGTCCGTAACCTACACTTACAGCAATTGTGAGCCCCCCCCCCCCACAAGTACCCTGGACCATGAATCAAAGTGTACCAGGTTGACAACAACAACAAAAATGAATTAAAACACTGCTCCTAAAAATTTTAATAATAGGAATTAAACACGGCTCCTAATTGCTTTCCAGGAAAACGTACAGACCATTTTTTCCCATTTTCCGCGTCGGAAGGCTGAGAGCGTGCGCAAAAAAAAAAAACCCCGCCTGCCACTTTTCTTTTTAAGAGGTAGGGGTCTGTAAAATAACAGACGTTGAACGTTGACGGCCGAGACGCGCTGTCTGGTTGAATCGTAAGCGGATCACAAGACGCGGGATTTCATTATTTGCTGCAACGACGGGGACGTGTGCGTTTGTGGCCAAGACGATTTGAACGTATCCGGGAATTGCATTATTTTTTGAAAATCCCCCCCCCCAATCCAATCTCGTCACGTGGGAAAAGCCGCGAGCGCACGGCACTTTTCAGAAGGGAGCCTCCGGTGAAAATACAAAGAGGTCTGAGAACATCCCAAATTCATAACAAGTCGTGGTCCGCGCTTGCCCTCCGGCTACAAATTGGGGGGTGGGGGTCGCTTCTCGGCTCATTTGGGAATGTGTTTACTGCCTTTCGGTGTGCAGAGGTGTGAATGTACAACAAAAGAGACGACCTCGGGTGGAATATTTAAGCACCGCAGTGTTTTGACAAAAAAACGGCAACAAAACATTTGTCATGGCTCAGCACGACATTTTAAGCGAGTTTCCCTTGTCACCGTTTTTTGTTGTTGTTGCGACTAATACCCAGAAGGCTGTTGCCAGATTCTCTGCACCACAGGCGCTGGTCCATTACTGAAGGGAAACGTATACATAATTGAAAGACGGGTGGCGGGCGGGCGGGCGGAAGGGGGTGAACAAAAATAAGCGGGATGAGATGAAAACCGAAATGGTGTGGGGCCTCGCGTGCTATATATTTGCATCAATTGAGACCAGGTCGGCAATTCCGTGCTATTAAGCCGGAAGCATGCTTGAGCTATTTGATTCGTTTTAATTTTTAAATCCTTTATATTAAGTTCACTTGCTTGCTTAGGACCGTGCAAATCTTTCGGTCGTTTTTGAACCCACTTCCCGTGATCCAATCGAGCTGACATTTTGCACACAGACTCGTTGTGCGTGACAATGCATTTTCGTGAAAAGAAATTTCCTAAATTTTACACTGTTTAGGGAATTTTTTAGAAATATTTAATTACCAATTGCTTAATGCTGCCAGACAATCATCTGACCCATGGGTGGCAGCCATCTCAAGCCAGAGGATGAGAGGACTCTAGCCGCCACGCATATAAAGGACTTAAAGTGAAAAACTTTGTTTTTACGGGCTATCTTATTTCCTAACCCCATCCGCCCTCCCTCCCTCCCTCCTTCACACCAAATATAATATTCCTTGCGGGAACAGTGCTCTCCGAATGTAACGAGCCCTGAAAGTCAAGGAAATCTCGTTCGTTTCCAGAGGCGCCGTGATGCCACGAAAGCCGTCGCCATTCTCCTTGCAACGACCGGCGCGCGGACTTCACACGACTCGTTAACATTTTGCGCCAACGATCACAGGGACACATTTCGGCTGTCGCTATTCCGAGGTAACTTTTGCCCTGCTGTAGACTCGCCCGGAGGTGCTGCGTCTCAGGATGTAGCCGATATTTCCCAATGCGAATAACCAGCAGGAAAACGATTCTTTTGAGACGATCGGACGGCAAATGGTTCATTTAAAAACCACTTCACTTGCACGTCCTTTACGATAATTGCAAATACCTCAAAGCCGCCCCGTCTAATCCGAGCACATCTGCAACGGCCTTGCATTCATTACACGGTGCCACTGTGCATAAGCGTCGCGAGAAATATTGCTGCCGAGACACAAAATGAACGTAACGCGAACGAGATGCACACCAGGCCGTTCCCACCCCACCCCACGTGGTGCGCACACACACACACACACGCTGGAACTGTGTGAAAACAAAACGGGCGTCTTCCCCGGCTGGATAGCAGTGGATATCCGTGGCGTAGACGCCACGAAACATCTTGGCTTGGCCGCTAAATATATCCCAAATACAACGATTCGTTAAGCGGGAATTGGTTTTGCATTAAGACAGCCGAATGATTCAAGCGAAATGACCGATGGAAATGTAGCCAGGGTCTGCACACCAATGATTTAATCCACGACGGTTCATCCCCGAACACGGTTTCACCTACCAAAACGGCATTGCCGTGGGTTCAAGCAGCAGGGGCTTGTATTCGATGGCCACTCTCAAAACGACCACGCGGTATTGTTAAACTGCTTAACACACGCGCACATTGCACGTGTAGGCACAGGAGTGTAAATGCATATGCGTACACGCACGCACACGTGTGTACACACACACACACGACCTACGGAGGACAAAGAACAGACTTGTCAAAGAGCGATGCGGGGGGGGGTTTGGAAACCTAAAAACGGGACAAAATTTCCCTAAACGCTGATGGGGGTATGTTTTTTTTCGCACGCCTTCTGTACACTGCAAATGTCCTGCTTTTACCCCCCCCTCCACCAACAATCTCGCCCACATCTGCATTACATTGCAGGAAAGTCAAGAGGTCAATGTTATATAACTGTATTTCCGGCATGCTTCGTGGGCTCTATTACTCTTCTTCTTATTATTGTTGTTGTTGTCGTCACCGGGCTCAGCAGCGTTGCATCGAGTGTGACCGAATCTGCCGCACGGAGAAATCATTTCGCCAGCGGGAGGGCGAACGCACTTGCATGGAGAGATGGGCCGGCTGCCTCCCCCCCCCCACCCCCCTCCCTTGACGAGCCCCGATGAATCCCCCATCGCGCGCGCAGGACGACAACGGGAAGTCGATGCCGGCCCTCCCGTGCATGAGGTAAATCACGTGGACAAGCCACCGCTATGGAAAATAAAATTAAATCCTACAAAAAAAAAGAACACACGTCTACGCGATGATAATAATAATTGTGACGACGACGTTCATGAAAGATACTAATAACGACGATAAGAATGAAAGAAAAACTAAAAACAAAAAAAAGTAACCAATGGTTTTTTGAGGTAGATTCTTTCTTTTTTCTTCTGAAGAGACCATGGAACGCACTACTTTATGCGTGCTTTGTGTAAACGAAAAAAACTCCCCTCCTGTGAAAATGTTTTCTATCCAAGTGTAAAAAATTCCAGACTACGTCAACAGCCTTTTACAGTGATCTACAATTATTACCAAATAAATAAGATATAATAATTATACCTTCACAATATTACCAGAGAGGGAATATATCATAGAGGAAGGGGGGAAAAAATACAGACGAAATAACCTTTAAAGCGAATATAACTAGCAAAGCAGTTTAGCAAGCAACATAATAATTTATGCAATTTAACAATGACCTGCTGGTTTTGTAAAAGAACATCAAATCAGGAACGCGAGTATTCTGTGCGTGCGTGCGTGTGTGTGTAAATGAGAGTGTATTTGGGCTTCAGGATGGCCCTCGAGAGCCTTCAACTTGTACGCCGCACGAAACAACAATTGTGAAAGGGAGCCACTGCACAGATGCTTTGCTTGCTTTGTTTGATGGCAACCTATTTTCTCCCCCCCCCCCCACCTACAACGCACCTGTCACATTTTGGGTCACCGCCCCCCCCGCCGCCCCAAAACGTGTATCGGTGAATTAATAGCGACATGAATTGCCACCATCACGTGTGTGCTCGTGCGTTCGCCGGTACGATTGGACTTGGCAGCGACAGCAAGGGGAGCAGGTGGATCCCGAGTGCGCCGGTGTACGTGCGGCGTAGCCACAACAACGTACACGCCGTGTACGTGGACGCGCACGGTGCACGTGTGTGCACGGTGTGCGATTGAATATGCCGCGTGCGCACTGCGCGCGAAATCGCGAGCGCGCGGAGTGCGAGCCGCTCGTGAGCGGAGCGCTGCTCGTCGTGCGAGCGAGGGCGGTGCCCACTGCATCGTCGTGCCTTGAAAGCGTGCAGTGGTGGGGCCCGTACCAGAGCGGTGATGTACGACATTGCGCCTCGGTAGGAGACGAAGCACGTGGACGATCTAGGCGCCGAGTACCCAACGACGACCTTGCGCAAATATTGAAATTGCGCGAGGTCTGAATTTTAAATTGCTCTTAAATTAGGAGAGGAATTACGGGTGACGGGGATTACCCGTAAGTCGATTGTCAAAGCCAACTGATAATAGTATAACGTAATTAATGACAAATATGAATAACAGCAAATAACGAAAATAATCTACAGAAACGTAGCGATGATGTCACAGTGGCCACGTTGCATGTGGGTTGCTTTCCTGGCAGCCGATTGGCTGCCGAAGTGGGCGTTGATGATGTCACCCCTAGCAACGGCGCTCGTGCAACGGGAGAGTTGCGATCTGGCGAAAGACATTCGATGTTACTTTTCTAAGCACCTTACCGATGCAACATATCGCGAGTTAAACGTTGGGTACTCAGGCTCCTGGCTCGCGATAATTTATAAACGCATTTCCCTTTGCGAGCACGGTTTACTTTTAGGCCCAATTTACGGGATAACGAACTGCATTTCAACAATTACTCGAGGGTAGGATCCCGTTATGGGAATTTAAAGCGCCGCCCTTCCGCGTGTATTATCGAAGCAAAGCCACCTGCTGTTTCGCCAATGAGTTCTTAAAATTGCGCGGGACGTTTTGTTGGGGGACGTTAACGCGCTATTGATGTTATCGACTACGTGCACGGGGGCGTGATTTAAGGTGGTGGCGAGGTGTGCTCTTCGCAAGTCACGAAAAAAGTAACAAGGCAGCACCCCCCACCCCCACACTTTGACGGGAATTAAAACAGGGGCCGTGGAAAGATCGATTTGGCCAGGCTGGCTGCTGTGCCCCCCCCCACCCCACCAGGCAAGCAAAGCATCCCCCCCCTTTGGGGCACTGCGAAGTGGGCCCACGCCACAATTGAGGATCAACCTTACCCCCCCCCCAAGTTAGAACGTTGAGAAAATGTCCTCGGCCAGTCGTTGAAGTTCTCGCCGGTGCCATTTTGAAACCCGGGCGCCGATTTGAGCTGCGTGCGGTGCGTTGTGTAAATTTGTTCGCAAACAAAACAAACCCGTGGGTCTCCTGCACGCCATCGAACGCTCGGATATGCTCATGGTAAGTGTGTGTGTGTGGTATTTTTTGGTGAGAAAACATTGCAACGCCATAAGAAACCGGGAGATTAAAACAGCAGCAGCTGAACAAAACATTACATTATTATACAACACCCACGTAACAAGTCACCTGACACCCATCTCAACTTGGATCAACTCCTCCACGTGAATTTCTATCTCTCTCTCTTCTTTTCACGCAAATTTCCATCCAAAATGTAATTTATTTTTTATCCTTTCAGCGAGCAGAAGCGTCGAGTCGGTCCCGCTCCTGCCAATCTACACTTCAAAAAATATCATTAAACTCTTGCCATCTACGAAACCTGATGAGTTATATTGCTCCATGATGGGATTTTTATATATATTTTTAAATTATTTCGAGTCGGGGGAGGTGGAGGTCGGTACAAAAATCCTGTACAATTTTCTTTTTACTAGTTTGCATAAAAAAGTAAAAAAAAAAATTCTGAAAACAAGAGCTATATACTGTTATTAGTCAGCTGACAAAAATATATCAACAGCTGCACATTCACCTAAGTTTTATTTTAGCCACACAATAATGCGCACGCACACACATTTCCAGAAACAACTGACTTTGGAGCAACAGAGGCCATGGAGTGCGCCAAAATATTTTTTTTTTAACCGAGGGCACGCTCCCTCCCTCGCGCGCTCACAAAGACAGCAGCGGGCGGTGCAGGTTTCAGCCCAAAACAGTTTTGTATTCCTTGACAACAACAAAAATAACGATTGAACCCCCCCCCCCAGACCCCTTGGCAAAGAAAACTGCGAACCGACTTGCGAAATTCCTTCATTGCTTACGTTTCCCCGTGGTTAGGCCATCCTAAAGGTGTCTTCATGTCGTTTTCTTTTGAGGGCAGTCCAGCTTCCGAGGGTGTTCTCCTACCTCGACAAGGTTTTTTTTCTGCGTTTGGAAGCTTCTGCGGTTTAAACGAAGGACGGAGTAAGGTGGGGGGGGGAGTAACAACAAAAAACAAACCTCTCAGCCATCTTAAAAACATGGCCCTCTCACATCGAACGCGGGCCCTTCTCTTTGATTTGGGTTGCTCCGCCGCTCCCCCAAAGCCCCACTCCTCTCCCTTTGCGTCTCCCTCTTCCACACGATTCCATCCATCCGCGGGACTATTTTCCAGGCAAACTCAAAAGCCAAACGCGGATTTCTCACCGTCTCAAGCATCGTCGTTCAAAATTGGTCTCAAGCTCCCTAGTAGAATTCTCGGACACCCACCCACCCACCCTTCCCCCCACCCCACCACCAAAAGTTGGGTCGTAATCTTGGAAATATTTTTCTGTCCAAGCAACCTTTTTTTAGCTTGCAAAGTTTCACTGTAATAGTGTTGTAAACGGCTTCACCGGGAGGGGAAAAAAAAAAATTCTTGCACGCATTCGTTAATTTATTTGTAGTCCGTCTGAGGCTGCCCAACGCTCCCGCTGAGGCCAGGCCCTACCCACTGGCTCAACAATCGAGCGCGGCGCGCAGCACCGCCACCTCCCCTCCTGTAGTGTTTTGCATTGCGTGAGTTCCTTTGTATTTTTAAAACTGCCTTCACAGCCAACGCCCAACATTCAGCTTCGGCGTGTGTCGTAGTTTTGCATGATTAAAGTGCCTCCGTTATTATTATTATTATTATTCATATTCAACTGTCTCATTTTTGCTTTGCCTTGGTGGTGGCGGTTTGCGGCGGTTTGTGGCGGCCCCGTCAACATCCTTGAATGTTTGTTTTGTATTCGCGGACAGCGTCGTCCGTAGCCAACCCCCCGCTCCCCCCACGCCCGCACAGCATCCCCGCACACGCGTCCGCCGTTCAGCACGACGACTGCGGCAGGTGCCGGTCTCTCTCTACGCCTTCGTCGTCGTCGTCGGCGCAGAAAACCAGCGGCCGCTCCTCGCGAGCGTCGCCGGGCGACGACGCCGAGGGCCCCCCGCCACTCCCGCCGGCGGCGGAGGCGGCCCGGCCTGGGTCGCCCCTCGGCTGCTCGGCCTGCGCCGGCCTGCACCTGTCGGCCAGCGGCCCGCCGCCGCCGCCGCCGCCGCCGTTGTTGTCGCGCGCAAACTCGCGCACCGAGTGGAAGGAGACGGCCGGCGTGAGCGGCACGCTCTCGGGGTCGCCGTCGGAGCACGGCCACTCGTCGGGCTCCGCGATCGGGCCGCAGCCCACGCGATTCTCGTCGCTGTAGTAGAAGGAGAGGTCGTGGAAGGAGGGGCGGAGGTCGTCCTTCATCGAGCCGATGATCTCCAGGAAGGTGGGACGCATGCGCGGGTTGTACTGCCAGCACAGGCGCATCAGCTCGTACCTGCGGTCGGTGCGAAAGGAGACGGGGAGGGGGGGTACGGACGGCGGTCAAATGTGTTTCGGCATATACTGTCGAGACAAAGGTCCCCCCCCCCCGCCGTGTAGCCTTAACAAACGTTTGGGGCAAGTGCTGTTAGCGAGCACCGATGAAAGCTGCCACGACACACGAGGGGGTTTACGGCCAGCACTACGCCTAGCCACCTTTGTCTCCCTAGTCGTGATTTTACACACTGTACCAGGTACTCATATGAGGCTGTGTTGGACCTTGAGGAGGCCCGGGACCGGTTCAGACAATCGCTACAGGGTGTTGGTCACCATCGGGATTTGAACTCTGGTCGCCGGGTTCGTAGCGCAGCGCGCTAACCACTACACTGCTCGCTCCCCACCTACAACAATAACGCACACACACACACAATGGTTCACGACCATTTGCCTTCTTCCATATTTAATAATCGCGTGTGATCAATGGCCGCCAGTGCTTGTTTAGACACACGCACGACTATAATGATCCCCTGCAGAGCCGCGTAGAGTGTCGGGGCTAACGCTGCAACGAAGCGCCTATTACGAGCACGGGCCTACAGGCCAGCAACGCGCGCTGACGCGCTGCCCCCCGCTGCTCACGGCGTGCAACAAATCCGCGCGGAGAGCGAAAGGGCGCAAGACTCACAGCTTGTCGGGACAATTGTCGGGCCTCTCGAGCAGGCCGCCGTCCATCACGAACTTGAGCACCTGCTCGTTGGACATGCCCTGGTAGGGCTGCTCGGCCAGCGTGGCGATCTCCCAGAGCACGACCCCGAACGACCTGCAAGGCACCGACGCGCACACGCACGCACACACGCGCGCACGCACACACGCATACACACGCACGCGTACACGCACACGCACGCACGCGTACACGCACACGCACGCACGCGTACACGCACACGTACACACACGCACACGCACGCAGGCACGAGTACAATAAGCGCAATTCGCCACCGAGTGGCGGCTCCGTGACCGCGGCGCCCGTGCCAGGCTAGGTGCGTTGAGGCCGCGCGCAAGTGCGGAAGGACTCACTGGCACGAAGTCAAGATGCACGCGCACACGCAAGAGACGCGAGCGCACACGTGACGCGCACACGCGCGTGCGTGTGCAAACGTCTGCATCCGCAGACAGATGCACAATCGCGCGTGAATGCAGGCGCTAACAAAGAGGATACAAATGCAAAGATTGTTGGGGTGAGGGCTCTTAGCGAGCACCTATGAAGGCCGGCACGGCAGCAGCACGCACGGTCGCCTTTGTCTCCCTGGTGACGATGTTTACGCACTGCGCCAGGTAGCGCAGCGCGCTAACCACTATACTCGCCGCTCCCCACCAACACCCGCACATGTGTGTACACACACGAGCACATAAACGACACGCACGTGCAGACGCGACACATATACGAAAGAAAACTATTTCTTGGAAGGTGAGGCTCACTGAGCTATATAGGAGCTCTTTTTCAGAAACGACCCGGCCACAAATGATAGCTCAACAAAGTGGCTTATCACGTGGAAATGTATAGCAGTCAAACACTCTGAACGCACATCGATTCTAAATGTGGAAGGCAAAACCGGAGGATCCACAGAAAAAATCTACAGGACCACAGGAAGAGAGACATGAAAAATGCAAATATACAGCAGACGTCAGGGTCGGGATCGAACCCACGACCTCCTGTATACCAGGCAAGGTAGTTAACATCTCCTAGCCACCGTGATGATGATGATGAGAGACATGAAAACTCCAAATATACAGCAGACGTCATGGTCGAAATCGAACCCACGATCGCCTGTATACCAGGCGAGGTAGTTAACATCTCCTAGCCACCGTGATGATGATGATGAGAGAGAGACACGAAAACTCCAAATATATGGCAGGCGTCATGGTCGAGATCGAACCCACGATCGCCTGTATGCCAGGCGAGGTAGTTAACATCTCGGCACACACGCATGCACGTACAGCATTGCCACACTGCACCGGTGCACCCGGAAGCAACAATACTTTAGCGACAGAACTGACGGAAATTCTCCTCTCCTTATTGCAAACGATGACCACTGTTGTTGTTGTTATTATTGTTGTTGTCTCACCAGACATCGGAGTACGTCGTGAACACGCCGTCGCGCAGTGACTCGGGCGACATCCAGCGCACGGGCAGCAGACCCTTGCCACCCTTGCGATAGTAATCCGTCTCGTAGATGTCGCGCGTCATCCCAAAGTCTGGAACACAGGAGGGAAGTTATCCACCGTGTTCTCACACACACGCACGCAGTGGCACTCCCGCCCCGCCCCCCTGCCCCTCCACCCGCCGCTTGCTAACTGTTGCGCGACCGCTCCCCGCATTCATGCACGCGCACACACACGCACGTAGCCGGGAGCGCGAGCGAGCGTGCGCGTCTCGTGTGGGAGCGACCTAGGGGGGGCCCAGGCCCGGTTTAGATAATCGTCACTTGTGTTGGTGGCCGTGAGAGGGAATCGAACTCGGGTCAACGGGTTGATAGCGCAGCGGTGTTAACCGCTGTCAAAAACAAAGATCCCCCGTATAGCCTGTAACAGACTGCTGGGACAAGTGCTGTTAGCGAGCACCTATGAGGAGGTGGGTGGCCAGCACCACGCTGGGTTCGTAGCGCGGCGGGACGCTATGTATGGGCACACGCACGTACACGTAGCGGGTGAGCGTGCGTGCGCGCGCGTAATGTGCACGGGGAGGGGGACAGAGAGGAGGCCGAACCTCCGATCTTGACGGTGAAGTCGTGAGCCACCATGCAGTTGCGAGCGGCGAGGTCGCGGTGCACGAACTTCTTGGCGTTGAGGTAGGCCATGCCGTCGGCGATCTCTCCCGCCATCTGCACCATCTCCTTCAGCGTCGGCGCCGGGCGCTTTGGGTTATTCTGCGAAGGTACCAAGAGGCGGTTCGCCCACACGCGAAGTAAGAAAAGCTGGCAGTCGACGTTGTGAAGGGAACGCTTTTCACGCGAGCGGGTTCAGCGTGGCGCCCTCCGTGGGTGTTGTTTCGCGTTCGTGCCCGCCGCGTATTGTTGGGCACAATGTTTCGCGATGTCCGACGTTTCGAGATGTACCACGTGCCGGGAAGCCCCCACGTGCTAACTTTTGCTGCTTTGCTTTCGTTTCGTTTCGACGTGACGGAAAGTTGCACGTAAAAAAACGAACTAAAGGATACCCAGTAGTGACACACTGGAAACAAGTTAAAAGTACATCAATAAAGCATCCAAAGGCACTTTTAAGACATATCGCGCGGACGTAAAAATGTAATTTTTGTCGGACACAACACTCATGATTATAAAAAAAATCCATTATTACCTAAAATCTATTCAACGTAAACAAGACCAAACTCAGAACCGTGGCCAGCGTTGCGGACTCACACCCTCCATGCCCCCACACACCACCCCCCCCCCCCCCGTGGCGTGGGATGGTGAAATTGAGTAATGACATCCAGGTTGAAAACTTATGTTCTTATTTGACGAATTTTATGACAAAAAAGGATGATGATGTAGGTGTTGTGGTAGTGGACAGATGTGAAATGCTTCATTGCCAAAAAGCCTTACCACCTTTCAAGAAATGTATTTGTGTAATCCAACATTGATCATCCCATTTATTACGTGGATTTTTTAAAGTTTAATTTAACTTGTTTATTTTGTGCATCTTTATTTATTTTTTCCAGACGAGCCAATAATGGTGGCATCGACGGGCTGTGAGGCACACGGCACCCTACACTTCGTAGCTAAAATATAACGACGTCAAACCAAAAATTGCCTCGCGAAATCCAATAACAGAAATGAAACGCAAACGGCGAGACGTTTTTGACAGATCATCGCTCTTGATCCACACCGCGCTGCCAGGAAAGGGGGGTACACGGCCGCGCCAAATTATATTTTGGTGATAAAATGGGCCAAAGCACCGCCGCCGTGCAGGAGACGTGACAAATGCGCCTGCTTAAATGTGACGAGCTTTGGACGGCAATGGAAGCAGCAACGAAACTGACGAGGTACGACGCCGCCCTCTGCTGTCCCGCTCGCAAAATCGCAACACGCTTCGGTCGAGAACACGCTGCCTTGCCCTGGAGAGGAGACATTGCGGGGACAGGCGACGTTTCAGGCAGAGGTCCTTGCTACGTACCTCACTGTCTGAAACGTCACCGATCGAGCAATGGCCTTTCATCGTTGCCCAATCAATCGGCGACGTTTCGGGCAACGGCCCTTCTTCACAGCACAAAACTAAAACTGAACAATAAATTATTTTCTATTTTACCAGGTAAGGCCCAATGAGATATACAGCTCTTTTCCAGACAAGATCTGGGACACAAATGATAGTTCAACTAAGTGGCTTGTCACGTGGAAATTTGTAGCGGTCAAATACTCTAAACGCACGTCGATTATAAATGTGGAGAAAAACCGGAGGGACCGGGAGAAAAATCCACGCAAGCACAGGTAGCACATACAAATTTCAAATATACATGGTTGGGATTGAACCCACGACCTCCTGTATACCAGGCGAGGTAGTTAACATCTCGCCACCTGGGAAAACCAGGTGGCGGCAGTCGTAGTACGTCGTCACGCTCGACCACATTCACTCGCTCGTAAGTAAAGCAAAAAAAAGAGCAAGCCCTTCATCGACGAACATTTTCACGGCCGATTTCGCGACCGGAATCAATTCTACGGCAACCCCTGCCGGCACTGACCTCGGTGTCTGGTCGCAGCGAGCGGAGGTAGCTCTTGAGGTCACCGTTGGTCATGAGCTCCATGACAACGAGAGTGGGCTGCGCCAACGACACCACGCCGAGCAACCGCACCTGCGAAACGACGGGAGAGAGGCGGTGACGTCACCCGCCGCGGTCCGTCGTTGGTCGCCGTTCGATTCGCCGCCACCGCGCGCGGTTTCGCCCTGGAGCCAGGCGCCGAGTGAAAGCGCGAGGGGCGCCCACCACGCGCGAGGCCGTCGCGCTCGAAGTGTACGGCGGTAAAAAAAAAACACCGTCGTTTGCTTCCACGCACGACACTGGGTCGATCCGGCAAATGTAAATAATCATCAGTTATCTCATTTAGCACCGATACTAAGCAGGCACAAGATAAGGGCCACTCAGCTATACAGTAAAACCTTGGATTGCTAGCATAATTCGTTTCGGAAACGTGTTTGTAATCCAAAGCACTTGTATATCAAAGCACTTGTAAATCAGTTGTGATCACGTGATGCTCGGCAGACAAAGCGTATACACGCACTACTCATATTGCAAGACCTCGCTCGTTTATCAAATTAATAATTATTTTAAAAAATTGCTCGTCTTGCATAACACTCGCAGCCCAAGTTACTCGCATACCAGGGTTTTACTGTATATCTCTTTTTCAGAAGGGACCTGGTGACAAATGATAGCTCAACGACATGGCTTCTGTGGAAATTTATAGCAGCCAAATACTAAAAACACATGATTCTAAATGTGGAGGGAAAAACCAGCGCACTCGGAGAAAAACTTACGTGACCACGGGGAGATAGAACATGCAAACTCCAACCATACAGCAGGTGTCATAGTCGGGATCAAACCCACAACCACCTGGATACCAAGCGAGGCAGTTAACATCTCACCACCGTGTCACCCGAACACGGGACGTTGGGGAACCATCGCTGGGGGCCATCAACGGCTCGATCCACGCGCCAATATTTATCCCACCGTTGCCTGTTTACTGGGTTCTCATTCACTCGCTCGCTCTCTCGCTAACTCGCTCTCGCACTCTCTCACTCGATCTCACTCGATCTCACTCTCTCTCGCTCTCTCTCGCTCTCTCACTCGCTCTCTCGCTAACTCTCACACTCTCTCACTCGATCTCTCACTCTCTCTCTCGCTCTCTCTCGCTCTCTCTCACACTCTCTCGCTCGATCTCGCTCGATCTCACTCGATCTCACTCTCTCTCGCGATCTCTCTCTCACGCGATCTCTCTCTCACTCGATCTCTCTCTCACTCGATCTCGCACTCTCTCACTCGATCTCTCTCGATCTCTCTTGCTCTCTCGCTCTCTCTCGCTCTCTCTCGCTCACTCTCGCTCTCTCTCGCTCACTCTCACTCTCTCGCTCACCACGTGGTGGCAGCTGAAGGACTTCATGACGGACGCCTCGTTGAGGAACTCGATGCACTCCCGCATGGAGGCGCCGTCGTTGACGGTCTTGACGGCGACGCGAGTCTCCACCTCGTCGGGCACGATGCCGCGCGCCAGCCCCTCGTAGACCATCCCAAACGAGCCCTGGCCCAGCTCCCGCAGCAGCACGATCTTGTCCCGCAGGACCTCCCACTCGTCCGGAACGTACACTGGGAAAAGAGAGAAGGGGTAACGGGGGGGGAGGGGAGGTAGGTGGGGGTTAACACTCCAGAGCACGTCAACTCGCGAGGGACCCGACGATCCGTTTGAGCTAATAGCATAACCATATCGCATTGATGTCATGCCTGGTGTACAGCGCACTACTTCCTCCTTCTCTGTACTTGGGACAGAATTCAACGTAAAGCATTCGGGTCGATGAATGATCAAGCACTGAGCCATTCATTCAAGCGGCGGTCAACACTTATCACTGTTCCATCGCCACTACTGTGGCTACCGTTCCCATCGTCAACCGATTCCTCCACTCGAGTTGGGGACTGGGTCGAGGAGACCGGCCGTTTCGTCTCATCCACCACGCTGCGTTCAACCGCTGCCACTCCCCGCAGGTCACACAACTCAACTCGCTCTCCGCTAATTCCCCGCCGGATCGCTCGACTCCGAACCTTACTCCCCTCGCTACCACCACCACCGCCACTGTCTCCTCTCTCAAGGTCTAGCAGCCTCGCTCGATTCACCAAAGCGTATTCCTGTCCGCGAGTAACGTGAAGGAGCACCCGCGGTTCGCGTGAAGAGGGCGCCGCTGTGGCGAGATGTTAACTAGCTCGCATGGTGTACAGTTGTGGGTTCAATCCCAACCCTGAAGTCTGCTGTACATTTGGAGTTTGCATGGTCTCCCAGACATCGGGGTTTTGTTTTGCTCGGCGATGCTCACGGCACCACGAGACTCAGCTCCACTTCATCCCGAGGTGCTCAGGGGGGTTAAGGAGAGCAAAATGCAGGGCTTGATGCGGACAGAGCGTCCCACAATGACTCGTCTGGAGAGACGCGAGAGCAAATGGCCCTTCCAGATCGGGGGGAAATAAAGGGGACATATTTGACGAACTAAGCCCACGCAGCTGCCACTAACTGGTATTAATAAGGCAAATTCATTGATTTTTGTAATTCACCATTCTCATGAATGAACTAAGAGCAGATGGCGTGTAATTACATCCAGCTGAGAGTCCTCTCAGACCAAAAGTTTGTTTTCCGAGTGACTTCAGATGGAATGGCTGAGATAACTATTTGTAAAAATTCTCAAGTATAGCATTAAATTTCGGAGGAAAATAACCGTCACTTTGAATTCCCGAGCAATCAAAGGGAAAAAAATAAGTTGCAATTAAGTTGAGCAACACCAACACACTTTTTTTCTTCCAAAATGGCTCTTAAATATCAAATCAAAACGTTCGGCTAAAAACCAGGCAACATAAAATATATTCTTGGTTCTTTCGGTAAAGTCACGTAGAAGGGAAATAATAAAATAATCTAAATATAAACCAATTAATATTTATATTATTTTATTATAGAAGGGAAATAATAAAATAATATTGATATAAAACAATAAATATTTATATTACTTTATTATTTGCCTTCTACGTGACTTTACCGAAAAAACCAAGAATATGAATCCCTGCAGTCACGAAAGCTTTAAATCAAAACTTAAAATATAATTTGTGAAAAAGCCTTGGGGAGCATGCGCGGCCATGGGCTGCGCAGCAAGAAATCGCGATCGATTTCAGTGCGTAACGAGCAGGAAAATCAATCGCGGATCATAACACTGGCTGCGAAAACCTCCACGCGTTGACGACACCCGATTGGCTCACAAGTGACGGCATCGCATTTATGCCCCCGGCGCTGTTTAAGACCGAAACAAGAGGAGGATTTCTCCGCAACTCTGGCTGTCGCCTGATGATGCTGGTTGCAATTACCGGCGAAATGTCACGGTACTCGAATGGTAAATGTTGTTGTGGGTTTAATCTCCCAACACACCGGCATGCTGAACTAGCAACGAATTGGCCTCAATTTGGTTTACGTGACAAACCTCGCTCACGGGCCGTGTCGGGTGGCCGCGGGTTTAATGACGCATTTATATTTACGTGATCTAACCCCCCCCAAAAAAAAATACCTCTATCATGGTATAATATTGGCCACGAAAGCCGACCACGTGTTAAACTCATCTTCGTTCTTTAAGCCGACGACAAAGCGACGAGCGTCTGTCTGTAATCCGTCTTCGTTCTATCGCCGCGACTCCACCGTAGCTTGCCTGTTCTACCGCGCGCGTACCGACGGGCGTTTACGCCGCGGCGATTTCGCTTCCAAAGTTCCGAGAGGCAAACATCGGCCGCGGCGTTTGCACGGAACAAGCGCGTGATCCGACGACGCAGCACTCGCGCGTATTCGGTTAATCTTTGGTCGAGGGCACCGTGTCGCAACCCCTAATACGAGGACAGCACAGGTGGTTTTAGGCCGCTAAATTATTTCATGAGCCACGCGCGCACACACACACACACACACGCGCGCGCTCAGTGCGACTGGAGTTGCCATTTTGACCCAAGTTGCTCTCTCAGGCAAAGAACATTTAAGCACTTGGTTAATTCCATTCAGGTTGTACTTCGCATGTACGGAAACCTTCTTTTTCGCACCGTATGTAAGAAACCCTGCTGAACGGAGGTGCACATTACCTCCTAAGCCAATTTGGAATTATCGTTCGCAAATGCAACAAAATGTTAATTCATCTTAATACCTCATTGTTATTTTCATTTGACACCAAGCCGTAAAGAAATTTCACCAAAAAGCAGCTGTTGCCAGAGGTCGCAAACGGGTTTTGATTCCTTACCCGTATCCGTACCCGGCCGCACCAGGGTCGCAAACGGGTACCCGTACCCGATACCCGGCCGGGCACGGGTAGCCGGGTATCGGGTACCCGATTGCGACCTCTGGCTGTTGCGCAATCGGTATTGCGCTGGACTTGGAACAACGAGGCAAGTATCTTTACATTCCCCCGCCGGGTAAATGTGTGCCGAGCAAAGGCAGTCGATCAATCGGAGGCAGTTGCAGGCGTCGCCAGATTGCCAACGCTTCGCGGTTGACTCAGGCCATCATCCATTCCGTTGTTAATAAAACGAATACCACTTTGTGGGGGGGGGGGGTCCAAACAGCAGTTCTCCGAGAGACTTTTAGCCCTCAATGCTCATTTGCGAAAGAAAAATCACCGGACTTCCTTGACTTGACTACCGACTGCGCCTTCAAAAAATCACGTGCCGAAAGAAAAAAAGACGTGTTCCAGACCCTTTAAAGATGACTTACTTTCGTTGGCGCTGACGTACTCCGGATTGTCGGACGTGTAGAGTCTGCCAAGGGGAACATCGACATTGTTCCTGCGAAAGAGTGAGCGCCAGAGAACAATTCAGTGACAAATGGCAAGTCGCAAGAAGTACTCCACAGACAATGTGCAATATTGAAAGCCCCACTCAAGTTAAGAACTAAACCTGACATGACACTCTCTCCTCACGCGTTTTCGGGCTGTACCGCGTGTTGTTCGGCACGATGTCCGACGTTTCGCTCCACGGGCTTGCGAGCTTCTACTACCGCGTAAAGCGAGGGAAACCTGTACAACAGTTCCATTCCAAACCTGTGCACCTAACAAGATGGTGCCTTTTTATTAAGGCACACAGCAATAAGGCTGTTTATGTCATAAAAAAAGAGAACATTTGAGTACAAAAACGTACGTTTGCCTGCGTAAATGCAGAGGCCATGTTCGCGCGTTATTTATATATATTGTGTGTTGCTATTTATCAGAAGTGACCTGGCCACAAATGATAGCCCAAAGAAGTGGCTCATCACGTGGACATTTAAAGTGGCAGCCAAATAATCTAAAACGCTCATCGATTCTAAATGTGGAGGAGAAAAATCCAAACAACCACGGGGAGAGAGAGAACACGCAAACACCGGCAGGGCCGGGATCGAACCCACGACCTCCTGTATACCAGGTGAGGTAGTTAACATCTCACCACCTGGTTTTCCCAGGTGGCGGCCTGCACTCGCTCTCTCTCCGCAGTCAGTAACGCGTAGGCCTTTGGTGCGGCAGTCGAAGGCCACCGTCACACGCTCGACGACACTCACGAGGCTCGTAAGAAATAATGGGACGGCCGTTTTCGCTCACCTCTTCCGAAACACAAACACCAGGGCGAAGAGGACGATGCCTGCGATCACCACAATCGTCAGCGTCACCACCACCGGCACCACCACGTCGTTGCTGTTGTAACCTGGCGCAACGAACGAACAAACGCGTTTCGCCCGCGACACCGAAACGCCGTCACGGAAATCGTGAAGATCGTGTTACTCCTGGGCAGGTTGGTTTCCGCCGCAGGAATGTGGAATGTTCACCCACTCGCTCAGGATGCCCATGGGTGCCACCCATTTGAGTCCTTTAGGGTTCGCAGCCACTTTTGACGCTACGTGAATGTCAGTAATGTTACACGTTCAATACAAAGAATATAATACCTGCTAAAAAAAATGTTGTTTAGTTTTTGTTTAGTGGCGAGTTAAATACGAATTGTGCCCTGGGTCTCCCCACTTCATCAACCAGCAGTGACCAGCATCGTGAAGTATGGTCAAATAACACCCTTGACCAACACTGGGAGGGGAGGTCGTCATCCAACAGTGGACTGACAAACAGCAGTGTAAAATGGGCACTTCAGGCATGTCGACATAAACAAATGAGCAACGTGAACTTGCCCGAAGAGGGCGAGCGTGTGCATTTCACCGATCCAGATGTTAACAGCATTATGTCTTAAGTGATCAGACAAACGCCGCAGCCTGCGATGTACAGAGCGTCGACGATGGATGTTATGAGGAGTGCTTGGAATGCAGATAATTCAATTAGGCGCACTGACCAAACTAGGGAGCATGCACTCCTGTGGCCGGGGTCACTATCCGGCAAAGCCGGGAAAATCTCCGGTCATAGTGTGGGAATTTACCGAACAAAGCCATAAACCTATAAGACTATTTCTATGTTTATCAGAGAATCTCTCGGACCTCCGATTAGCACGGTTGGTTTCTTAGGGTGTGAAACAAGTTCAACATCGATGGCACCTTTTTGCCAGTATCAACTGCCCAACCCGAGCGATAAATCCTCTGGTACGTGCATTGTTTTTGCACTGGTCGACTTTTTGTGTTCTCTGGTCTGACACTGGTGAGACAAGACCATAAAAAGAAGGCTGACTCTGGTGTGGGCCAATCAGTTTCAAAGACTATGCAGAAATTATCAGAGTGTGTTTGTTTGCCTGATCAACACAAGTACATGTGGTTAACGCAGACTTGATACCTTGCAAAAGGTTTATCTCTCTTTGGTGTCTGAACATCTAACAGCTGCTGTTCTATTGCCAAAAAGGGTAAAAACCTATCCTTGTTTTTAATAATACACCCATCTCTGAATAGGATTGGCACTCACAGCAACGTTGACGGATTGCAACCAAGCGCAAAACGCGTGCCCTCAAAGCGAACCCGTTGCCACCTTTGGTGTTATACGGTCCGTCAACCCCAAGCCGAGCGCTAAATCCCGAAAAACCCACCGATGTGTCCCTCAGCGGCTTCAACGCACACGTAGGCGCCCTGTGTTTACACCAGGTGACCCCGGCGGGGAGGAGGGAGGAGATGCAGGCGACCGCACGTATGCAGGACATCGCGTCCTGATGACGGTGTGACTGCAGTCAACCTCTGCTCAGCGGGAGGTAGATCATTCTCCTCTGCTGTCCCCGTTACCTTAATCTGCTTTGTCCCAGCCCACCGTGCCACTGACAACGCCCCGCCCCCACTGCCCTCCACCACCTCCCCACGTGTCCCCTGTTCCAAGCCCAGGGCTCAACAAAACTTCCTCTCTCTCCTCTGCTTATGAACGACTCTCTCGTTGTGTTTCGGGAAATAAAGACCAACAACCAAATTGTCATGCGCGCGCCCCAGTTTTTTGCTGGTACAACGGCTGGAGAATCCACTGTGAGCTGCAAATCATGTTGTTGCACCAAAGTTGCGCGCTGCGATGACCCCACCACTCACTGTGGTCGGAGATGGTGAAGGTGATGGGCTCGGTCCACGAGCCGTTGCCGGCCAGCGACGTCGCACGGACTTTGGCCGTGTACTTCCCGGGGATGGGCAGGAACATCTTGCAGCCGCCCACCTTTTGGTACTGGGACCGGGAGACGCACTTGGGGTTTTCCGGCTGTGGGGATAAAAGAAATTCGTATTAAAAATGTGTTGGCTGCCACTGGGATTGCAGACTTGCATCCTTGAAATGAGGTGAAACATCTCAAAGCATCAAGTGCTAATTCTAGATGTGAAGCTTTCGTGACTGCAAGGATTCATACTCTTTCAACCTACGTGACTATACCAAAAAAACCAAAGAGCATCAAGTGCTACCTTGTGCTACCTTGTGCATGTTTTTAGTTAATGATGCTGCCGCGGACGGTCAGCGCACTGGTTCGATTCCACCTCCCCCGCACTGGCGTTGAAACTAATTATCTGAAACCTCACCACGCCAGTCCACCGATGCCACAGTTCGTCAATCGGCAGACCCCGTGTGGTCGGGTGAAGTGTGTCTTCCTCCCACATCTTCAAAAGGTGTGTATGGCCGGCATGGAAAATTCCGCCAAAATGCTCTCTTAGAGGGGCTCGCGGGAGATGCCCCTTCCACCGGCAGTGGCGCGCAAATAACTCAAGGGCTGAATCTCCACCCTTACACACGTCCCTCTGGAGTTCACGACGCCAAGTTGACACGGCGAAAGCGTCGTCAGCTCTAGCGCCCCTTAACCGTTGGGCCGCACCCGGCCCACGAGTTGGGCAGCTTCGCCGGACGTGTTTTGTTTTATTGCAACTCAACGCCAGCTCGGTACAATACGCCAATCGCAAAATGGGGGCGGTGGGGGGAGGAACAGAAAGTCCACGAACAGCAAACCCAATTTCGGCGCAACAGGGCTGAGAGACGTTAACTACCTCGCCTGGTATGCAGGAGGTCGTGGGTTCGATCACGACCCAGACGCCTGCTGTAATATTCTTTGGGTCTTTTGGTAAAGTCACGTAGATAGTTTAAAAAAAAAATAACAAAAAACTACGACGTTTGGATCGCAACACAAGCGGTCGTCATCAGGAAAAGGGGGTTAGCTTCTCAAGGCAAACTGTTTATAAAGGTTTGAAATGGGCATAGCCCAAATGCCAGCAGCATGGGCGGGGCAGCTGATGTTAATGTGAGTGGTGGGCGGCGACCGTGATGGTGGTGGGTTTTCCACCAATTAGAGGGCTGCCAGGTAAAAATTAGCATGTTAATGTAATATCGGTGAGCGGCCTCCACGGCAAGTGCGCTGGGGTGGCTATGTTAATGTGAGAGATTAACATGTTAATGGGAGATCGCAGAGCCACCGCCACCTCTAGGTCGGCGCGCGAAGGTGGCTGTGTTAGTGTGAGAAATGTAACCTGTCAATGTAAAATCGGAGAGCTGACATTAACAACTAACATCGGAAGGTGGTAGGATGGGAACAGCACAGCCGGTTATGACTTAAACTGGTTGAAAATGTCCTTCCAATGATTGCTCAGTTTGTACCCATCTTCTCGGTTGAAATTGTGTCTGTGTCTGTATATATGGATTGCTTCATGAACGAATCTTTGTTGGTAGCCAGTGGGTTTGCAAAGTACCATTGTCTTAGAGAAATGTTGTATATTTGGAGCTTGCATGTATCTCTCCCCGTGACCATGCACATTTTTCACCGGGTCCTCCGGTTTTCCCCTCCATATTTAAAATCGGCGTGCATTTAGAGTATTTGGCTGCTGCTATAAATTTCCACGTGATGATGATGAGCCACTCGGCCGAGCTCTCATCTGTGTCCAGGTCGCTTCTTAAAGAGAGCTATACAGCTCAGTGAGCCCTAGCTGGTGAAATACTAAATAGTTTGAGGTTTTAGTTTACAATTGGGCTCACTCCCCCACCCAGGTGGGGACCACGTGCAGGGGGGGACATGAAGGTTTATATGGGGAGGGGAAAGGGGTAAGAAGGCAAGGGGTAAGATAACTTCATTTATTTATCCAATGCTTTTAGACGTGACTGTCGTACAATCAGAGCGCCAGATATGCAAGAAAAACGAATTCATACACATGCTCGTCAGTATATTCTTGGTGCTTTTGGTAAAGGCACGTAGAAGGGAAATAATAAAATATAAAACAATAAAAATTCTCACGACGTTTCGACTGCAACACAAGCAATCATCATCAGGTGCGAAATCCACGGCAAGAAAATTTGAAAAAAGTGGCGGTTTTTCCTGACGTCAGCACCACGAACAGCGATTTGGCAGTTGGTCAGATGGACGAGTGTTGTGTGCGAGTGGGACGTCAGCCCACGTAGCCAGAGCCACGGAAGATAACTAACATACTTTGGGAAGAAAAAAAGGACAGGGGGAAGGAGGGGAGGAGGGGAACCGGGGGGAGGGGGCGGTGGGGCGAGGGGGAAGTTCGCCGGAGGTTTCTGACGGAGAGGGACGGCGTCGTTGAGTCGCGACTCGCCTCCTGGTCGCGGCGGTAGAGAACTTCGTAGAGCAGGATGAGGCCATTGGGTCTCTCGGGCTCGGCCCACATCAGCTGCACGCCGCCGTCCTCGGCGATCTTGTACGTGACGGGACCCACGATGTCGTCCGCGCCGGCTGTAACACGGTGACGAGAAACGAAACGGTCACCGGACAGCCACGGCATTTTCACGTCATGAGCGACGGCGGCAACTCTGGTGGCGTGGGATCGGCCATCGCGAAACCGAAGTTCCGTTAGCTTTTAATGGGGGAATCTAGGTACCGTCGCTGCCGACAACCCCACAACTCGGTACAATCCCATCGAGCGATGGAGTCCTCTGGTCTAACCAATGTGAGAGTGTGTTCAAAGGTACGTTTCATAAACAACGACTGGTCCTACAGAGAGAGCAACGACCAGTAGTCACGCGGACGCTTGTCTTGGAGATCTGATTGGAAGTTGCAATAACAGCGATGGCACCAGGCAGGGCAGCAATCGGGTTTGTCCAGATTTGGGCAACTTATTGTTTTTTTTAAACAAGAAAAAAAGGAGCAGAAAAAATAGTCAGTGACGACTGCTATAAATCTGCTCTCTAGTTATGTTACGCGAGTGACAACTGCCCATCTGAAGCATGTAAGTCGGGTTTCACAGTTAACGGCAAAAGTGGGATTCCTGAAATGCATAGGATTCCGAAGAAATGGCTTCAGGGCTGTCTGCAAGTATTTCCGATCCTCCTAAGAATCTTAGGCATGTCACGTGAGACAAGACACCGAGAGACGTTTACTGCTCATTCCCCCCGTGTCGTCTTTCAACTGTTTAATGGCGCCTTTCTGGCTTTGGCGTCAAATCGGAGAGTACGAAGGCTGCTACTGAACACGCTTTTCGGTCGGCGGTCGTAGCCATCGTCGGGTGGAATTAAATCAAAACAAGCCGCTGCGGTCGAGAGCAACTTCCTCCCTGCGGATAGTGACACGGAAAGAAAGATTTAGATTTTTTTTTTTTATTGTCAACAATATCGTTGCAGGGCACAACCGCTGGCGGGGGGGGGGGGCGGCACCCACCTTCGGGCATAGTCCTGGCGAAGACGTAGCTTGGCGTGCTGCAGCCGACGCGCTCCGCCTCGTGGTTGCAGGCCTGCACGTTGACGAGGTACAGCGTGAAGTGCTGCAGGCCCGAGATGACGGTGCGGTCGTGCATGTGCGCGCTCTTCTGCCCGACGGGGAAATTCTTCGGCTCGTGGCTCTCGGTGGGGGCCAGCGGCGGGCGGACCGTGCCCGCCGTGCTGTTGGACGGGGCGATCGTGGCTTTGGCGTCGCCGGCGACCGTGCCCTCGCCGCCGCCGCCGGACACGTCCCTGCGGCGCCGCGACGGCCTGGGAGCGGCGGGGACAGAAGGTTTGTAACGGACACCGTTAACTTTACGTCCTCATCATGAACGCGCGGTCGATTAGCACCCGCACCTCCTACATACGGTGCGAGAGAAGTTCAACATACGTACAAACAACTTAACCTGGCTCTGACGATGACCTCTGTATGGCTTACGCCCCCGATGTAGGCTCACAAGGTAGGTTACGCGATCTAACCAAAAAACCTCTATTATGAATATTGGTAGCGAAAGCCTGTGTGTTAAACTCACTAGGTAGGAAGCAATATTATGATTTATAAGTGATGTGTGGGTTAGGCCACTTCATGAGCTGATCAGGTTTGTGTTCTTAGACCTCTCCCCCACCCAACGCAGCCAAACAAATTGAATGTCGCGTGAAAAAGGTTTTGAATGATGCGCCAATTATTATTGTTCAGCTCACCAGGAAGTTGAAGAACAATTCTCACAAACTAATCAGATCTTCATTCTGACTTCAAGGACCCAGTCCTGACAATGCTTTTTAATAACCCCACTCCTCATCTCAAACACTATCATCTCATGTACAATTTTAAAATTGCTGTCATTTTCCTTGGATTAAGAAGCCATGTAAATCTATATAAGATAAGATGAGACATTCGCGACAGAATGTAGGGTCTTGCAGCTCGCTCCGAGATGCTGAGAAACCAGTGAGGCTCATGGGTAGTGGATGGGGAAAGTCAGGAGGGGAAGATGTTAACTACCTCGCCTGGTATGCAGGGGGTCGTGGGTTCGATCCTGACCCTGACGCCTGCTGTATATCTGGAGTTTGCATGTCTCTCTCTCCCCGTGGTCACGTGGATTTTTCTCCAGGTCCTCCTGGTTTTACCCTGCCACTATAAAAACATTTTTACCCTGCCACTATAAATTTCCACATGATGTGGAGCTATCATTTGTGGCCAGGTCGCTTCTGGAAATGAGCTACATAGCTCAGTGCGCCTTACAGGGTGAAATAAAACAAAGTTTAGTTGCATAAATAGTTTACAGTTTAGGTAGAAGTGGCAGACACACAGGGCACACAGTGCCCGCCCCAAGAACTCTTCTCTGCATCACGTTCCGTGACCCGAACGGGAACTTCTAATTGTTGACATTCACTAAGTGACCAGTGGGTGGCAGCATGGCCACATGCTACCACCCACCCATGCACGTTGAACTTCTTTCGCACCGTACAAAGCCAACCGCGCTCATCGGAGGTTGCGGAGGGAAGGACAACAAACTAAAAACACAAAAAGCGACTCTATAAAGCAATTGAGTTTTCAACGTAGAAGCTTAACCACGACTCTGTTCCCCTTCTTCCGCACACCCCAGGCCCTACCAGAACGTGACGGAGTTCGACGGGCAGGATGCCCGCGGCTCCAACAGCATAGCTCCGGGTGGCACCGACCGGCTCCAACATTGTGTCGAATACTTAATTTTCCACTGACGCATCCAAGCCAGGCTTGGGGGCCGTACCGCCCACGTCAACATGCGACGATCGAGTTGGGACGCGTGTGGACAATGCGGCGACGCCGTGTTTGAGTTGACCGACTGACGTCAACCCCAGAGGCTTTTTTCGCACGGTCACGATACAGACGTCTCGCGAGGTCAGCGTATCATCGCGGTTCTGGCTACGGCGATTGCCCCTCGCACTGGTTCAGTTCGGACGTGCAATCGGTAATGGTGCAAGAGGCTATCTTCCCGCCATTCGTCTGACCACCCAAGAAGCATAACGCATATGGCTCAGCGTCGCCACGCGAGTCCGTGGCAAGGTTCCAAAACTGCCTGTGCAGTCGCGCCAACATCTTCGCTCACACATTTAGAGCTGTTAGATGTGTACGGAGACTGATTAGGATAATTTTTACACTGAAGTTGAATAAAAAAAATAATGTGGGCGTGCACAAAGTAAAACAAGATATCACTTGATTGAATATTTCCCGGGCGCGATGAAAATGTTTTTTTTCTGCGGTGGCCACGCCTGGAAATAAATCCCTATAACGTCACTCGCAAACCAGGCAACTAATTATCACTGACAACTAACATCAATCGTGCTACATGAAGAAACAATGACGTATCTTTTGGCAACATTCAGCAAAAGCCAACAGTCGCTACGCACATAGCGGTTGCGCTGCCATGCAAGTCTCCCTTCCCGCCCCCGCTGTGCTTTCGGGGTCGTACCGCACGTTGTTCGGCGCGACGTCCGATGTTTCGCCCCCACATGCTTCTTCAGGAACACGGCACGTGGAGCGACGAGTGGGACATCGTGCCGAACAACACGCGGCACGACCCGAAAACAAAACACACGGAGGAAGTCAAAACGGATTGCGGAAAGGAAAAAATCAACTCAAGCACTTCTGCACTCACGCCACAGGAGGGCACGCAAGGAGCGGAGAATGCTAGGCCGGGGGGAGGGGGGTGTTGGAACGAACGGGCAGCTGGGAAAGGCGCCAGACCCGCTGTTGGGGTTTTTCCTCGACGACACTCTGCCGAGGAGCGGTTGGCGGGGCGGAGAGATCCGTGGCGGCGGGAGTCGGTCACGTGACCACGCGCGCACCACATCTCGTTCCCGCACGATTCTCCGAAAACCTTCGGGCCGGAGGAGGGGGTTGAGGGGGGGGAGCGGCCGGTCAGGAGGGGTGGGGTGGCGGAAGAAAACCAACCTGGGCACAAAGATCCAATTGTGCAGGAAGTTCTCGAAGGCCTTCTGGAAGGCCGCGTGCTCCTTCTCCCGATCCAGCTCCGCCTCCTGCTTGGGCCGCGCGCACGTCGACTCGTCGCCGCTGCCGCCGCCGCCGCGGCCGTCGGCGCCGTCCGTGCCGTTGGGCCGCACGCCCTCGTCGATCGTGCCCGACGCGTGGTCCCGAGTCGGCACCTTCAGGCCTGGGACGCGCGCAAAGGACAAAGATGACGAAGCTCCCCCGCGCAGCCCTCTACCCCTTGCCCCGTGTGAACCGCAATCCAGAGGATTTATTTTGCCGATACTCGTGGATGAACTATGAACGATAAAAGTAGTTTTTGTATTCTACCAGGTAAGTCCAACTGAGCTCTTTTTCAGAAGCGACCTGGCAATACATGATAGCCCAACGAAGTGGCTTATCATGTGGAAATTTAGAGCAGTCAAATACTCGAAACACGTGATGCCAAATAATGAACGCATGTTGATTCTAAATGTGGAGGGAAAAGCCGGAGGACCCGGAGAAAAATTTACGCGACCACAGCGAAAACATGCAAACTCCAAATATACAGGCATCGGGGTCGGAATGGAGCCCATGACCTCTTGTATACCAGGCGAGTTATTTTTTTGACATACACATGAGTACGAGACTCATTCGCAAGAGTGACCCTGGGGAGATTGATTACACTGATCAACACACTTTTTCTGGCATAAGGTATTCCAACGGTTTTAAGGTAATTTTGGGGTGCTGATTCCAAAATTGGCACATCAGGCTTTTGAGATATCAAATATTGCATTTTCAATAAAAACTGCAGAAGAAAAATATTCAATAAATGTGGATATCTACATAAAATGATATTATAAACACACTATCCTAAAAATACAGCACCATATTTTAACACTAAAGCAGTCACTGACTCGCAACAACTTGCAATCATTAAGTGACAGAGTTAATTTTGGGTAAAGTCAATGAAAATGGGGTATGCCGATAGCATAAAATGAGATGTGATAGAGCAAATCTGAGATCAGATTTGGAATCAGCACCCTGAAATTAGTCTAAAATAGCTGCAAAAGTCCAGGCCAAAAAAAAATGTTTTTTTTGTTGACCAGTGTTATCAACAAACCCCCACCCCCCCCCCCCCCGGTGGCGGGAAGGCTCCACCGCCGCCGCACGTACCGGGCAGGCAGTAGTCGAACTCGTAGAGCTCCGTGTTCTCGGCCTGCTGCTGCCAGCGCACCACGTAGGAGGTCACGTTGCCGTTGGGGAACGCCGGCGGGCGCCACTTCACCAGCAGCTGCGACGAGGAGTTTGACACCGAGAAGACGTCTTGCGGCGTCGAGGGCGCTGCGTCGGAGGGCGGACGGGGGGGGGGGATGATGACGTAAAGTTAACGGCATAGCTCTTATTCATATGATAACGTGGAAATGTATAGCAGCCAAACACTCTGAACGCACGTTGATTCTAGGTGCGGGGGGAAACGCCGGAGGACCCGGAGAAAAATCCACGCGACCACGGGGAGAGAGAGACGTGGAAACTCCAAATATACAGCAGGCGTCAGGGTCGGGATCGAACCCACGACCTCCTTCATACCAGGCGAGGCAGTTAACATCTTGCCACCGTGGCGACAGACGGCGGAGGAGAGCCGTGCAGCTCAGCCGCGAAAAATCCGCGTGGGTAGAGCGACGCGCTAGGTCAAACGGCGGAGCGGACAATCGCGAGTTCAGTCTGGTAAGGGCAGCACGGATTTAGCACCGAACGATGCGTGGATCCACCGATTAAAAAAACACGCTAAAGAAACGCGCGTAGAATCGTGCTGCCAGGGAACAGATTATGTTAATTTTATGCAAATTACATGTAAATTATACGATCGAGTAACACCGTGGCAAACATCACAACAACGAAAAACTAGAGACTATACAAATGAGCAAGGGTAAAATGCAAAATAAATAATGATTCTTGGACGCTGACAATGAGCCCGTGACAATTCATTACATTTCCAAAAGAGGTGAGAATCATCGAATGCCGCGTGCCGATGACGAGCACGAAGTGCGATCCCGAGAGAATGGTGACGGGCTTGGGGAGGCCTTCATCCAGCAGATGATTAAAAAAAAGGCGGCGTGGCTTTTCATTTCCCACATGCGTGCGTGTCCGCGCGCGCGCGCATGCATCCGCTCACTGCTGGCGTTGGTACGCAGGTAGATGATCTTGCTCTTGGCGCCGTTGTTTCCCCGGCCCTCGTCTGACGAGGTGAGGACGAAGGCCTTGACGAAGATGGCGTACTGCGTCCAGGGCTGCAGCCCGCGCAGCAAGATGCCCGGCGATGAGCTGCCCCACGAGCCGCCGCCGCCGTTGCCCTTGAGAGGCGGAGGGTCCACGTCGACCGACGTCCAGCTGTTGGAGCCGCAGGCGTCCTGCCCGTCGAACTCCGTCACGTTCTGGTAGGGCCTGGGGTGTGCGGAAGAAGGGGGAGCAGAGTCGCGGGTAAAGCTTCCACGTTGAAAACTCGATCAGCTTAATGGAGCCGCTTCTTGTCTTCTGAGTTTGTTTTCCTTCCTGCACCTCCGATTAGCACGGTTGGCTCCGTACGGTGTGAAAGAAGTTCAATAGCATACATGCGTATACTTCACCCCGGAGTTTTAGTTTTACGTTCAAATTTAAGAAGCTGACGATACACGCCTTCTCCGTCACATTTATGTAACTCCGCGTAAATTAAAATAAAATCGTTGTTCAAAATATTTGCGTAGCCACGCGCAGCCTTCTGGTAAGTCCATCATTTCAGCAGCACAGGTTCAAGGCAAGCAAACTCCAGGGGCGGTTTCAATGTTCAGTGTTTTCACCATCAGCCAGGCTTTCTTAAAACAATGCTGGTGACCTGCCCAATGTTTACGTTTGTGTTACACTCCACTTGCATATTTTATAATTCACTACCCATCTAGCTGGCCATGACCAAATCAGATGCTAGGGTTTCATCCCTGCTGGAAATCGTCACCAGGGCACAGCCATCCATCGCCAATTGCTATTGCCAAGTGGCTCAGAAATTCAAGTATTTTTTATTTGCCAGGTACGGCCCACTGAGGTATAGAGCTCTTTTTCAGAAACGACCAGGCCGCAAAAGTTAGCTCAACGAAGTGGCTCATCAAGTGGACGTTTATAGCAGCCAAATATACAGGCGTCAGGGTCGGGACCGAACCCACGACCTCCTGTATACCATGTGAGGCAGATAAGTTCAGAGCATTTGGCTGCTATTAATGTCCACATGATAAGCCACTTGGTTGAGCTATCGTTTGTGGCCAGGCCGCTTCTGAAACAGCGCTACATAGCTCAGTGGGCCTTACCCGGTAAAATACAAATTGTTGTTCACAGTTGTTAAAATCACGCCACTGCGGTGATTCGGCACGGCCCAAGGGCAGCGAGGATGGTGAGAACCTGGGCACGTGGCGAGCCAGCGTGGGTTACTTACGCCTCCTTGTAGAAGACGACAAAGCCCAGCAGGTCGCGGTAGTCCGGCAGGCGGTACGACTGCCAGCGCAACAGGATCTTGTCAAAGGTCATCTGGATTTGCGTGAACGTCAGGACCGTGCTCTCGCCTGCGAGCGTTCACAAGGGGGGGGGGGGGGGGGGGCGAGGAAAGGGCCGGCGGTCAACCTCTGCGATGAATCCACGCGTCGGACGAATTGAGGTTTTAAAATGCAGTGCAGGCACGGCAGGGCAGAAGCGGCGGGGCAGTGGCTAGCGCGTCATGCCGAGTGTGATATTATGGCCACGGCATTTGACCGGCCATCGAACGACGACGGTCAAACCGCATCGTGCGCTTTCAGACGCGCTTCTGCGGCTGTCTCGGAACACTCTTTCCTTCCGATGTCAGGAAGCCACGGGAGCTATGCACTTTTAAATCATCTGGATTGAAAACTCGTTTCTTTAGAACTGCTTTTTGTGTTTAGTTTGTTGTCCTCCCCCCGCACCTCCGATTAGCACAGTTGGCTAAGTACGGTGCGCGAAAGAAGTTCAACATATGATAATTGTTTTTTTACCCTTTTATCTGGCAACAAAACTGACACTTTTTTTTTGCCAGATAAAAATGTAAAAAGCCAATTATCATATTTTTTTACTGGCAAATGAGGTTCCAATGGTGTAAGTTCAACATACATGCATATATCAGTGGTAAGCGATATCTCAACTGGTTCTGAACCCCAAGTGGCCCACCACACACTGACCAGATTGTCAACGTTATGGCCACACAACCCCCATGACCGACAAGTGTGGCGAGGGCTTCAAGCTATTTGGACACAGGGCCTGACGAAGGCCTCCCCACCACCACGCCGTTTCTGCCGTCGCGGTGGCCGCTCGAACATGCTTCAACACGCGCTGTGGCTCGCGCAATTTGATCGAGGAAGCTAAGGGGTGAGAGCGAGTGAGCGAGCGAGCTTGCGGAGGAAGAGGGGGTGTATTCCCAGGGCCAGGAATCTAACTGCGGTCGTCGGGTTTGTAAGGTCGGTGAACGTACACGAGGCCTGGTCCCCGTTGGTCTTGAGCGAGATGTCCGAATCCTCCTGCCGCCCCTTCGTATGGGTCTTCTCCTCCATGGTGTAGATCTCGGACAGGCAGAGCTTGGGGTTGAAGTGGAAGAACATCTTGCCCTTGCGGATGGTCAGGTTGTGTTTGTCCCAGTCCCACAGCTGCTGGAGGTTTTGGTTGTCGAGCACATAAAAGGAGTGGTTCCTGAAGAAATGAATTGAGGATTTAATTAGAAAGTTGCACGTTAAGCCTTTTTCCCCGTTCCGAGACATCTGCAAACTGCAGGATGGGTCCCGTTCACAGCCGAATCTCAGAACACGCAAGGTGTAGCGCCGTCGTTTTTTTTTAAGACATCGTGCTCACCGCAGAGAACCGTAGCGACACGACCACACTCTACGACAGCTGGCGCCAAACTGTGCCACATGCCCTCCCGCATGGCATTGTGGGAGCCTCGGTACCGATAAAGTTATTTTACACATACGTCATGGGAACGGAATCATAAGAAAAACTGATGATGTACGTGTACATCAGCAGTTTTTCTTGCATGGCATACAAATGACATTGGCAATAATGAAAAAACACATGTCGCCCGGTCTGCTAATTAACTGCGTTCATTGTTATTCACAACTAAGTCTGCAAGTTAACCGTCGTGCCTCATGTCCCTTCCCCTTCGTTTATGACGGGAATCACTTCCTACCCGGGATCCTGGGAGTCCCCGTGGATGGTGTGGAGGTTACGGAAGAAGGAAAGCGAAACGAGCGCGTAGGACCGCTTGATCTTCACCGAGCCGGTCACCTCCTCGATGAGTCCCAGGTTCGCCTCGAGCTCGGTCGCGATGTTGTCTGTGCGCGGAGGGGACAAACGTGGTCGTTTCCACGGCGATTCAGTTTAAAAACCACAGTGCGTTACACTACTACTACGACGCACCAAATTACATTCACACCAAATGTTTATATTGAGCCAAACTTTCAAAACCATAGGTGTTCTGCTTAGTCAGCTGGCAGCCGAGCAGTGAACATTCTGGATAGTCACGTGATCAGGAAACCTCTTCTGGAAGAAAGAAGGGAGGCTTATATATTTATCTGTTTGTTTTTTTTATATAGAAATGTAATACAGGTCGTGGAAGCGACTTCTGGAATCCAGTCTTTATTTGTCTTTAGTTTACAACACTCCTGTCTTACTCCTTCACGAAAGAGAACGGTCGGTCACAGGCCTGGACTCGAACAGGGGAAGAGTCAACGGCACTTTCCAGACCCACGGGGCGGGGGCAGCAGCAGCTGGGCGCAAAAAGACGATCCTGCGACGATACCAAGGGCCACACTCTCCCGAGCCGTGTGAACTCACCGACAGGTGATAGTCTCACCGTGCACAATGCGCCGCCTGAATCGAGTTATTTCATTAATCACTGTACGCCGCCCCATTTCACACGTGGCTAGGAAACATTTGATTCGGTTCTTGAAAATAGATGTATAACTCGACGCAACTCTGCTCACAGATGAATAAAGAAATAAGCCTCCGTATTCCCCAGGGGGCCCACGTCCCGCTGTTTTTGGTCAAAGGCGCGCAACGAATGGATGCATCGATCAATCGATGCAATCGATTCCCGTGCTTGCGATATGTTAATCGAATCGGTTATTATTATTACTTTATGATAATGTAAATGAAATTCCACAGAGGCACTGCGTTCAGATTGACGGAATGGATAAAATGGTACGAACGAGACTGAAAATACGTAAAAACAAAAGTACAGGGAAAGTGAAAAATTACATACAACGGAAATTGACTCTTGGAGAAAATTACGACCTCGAATTATAAGCATGAATCATGACATGCCCGGTGGATGAATAATCAATTATTAATAGAGTCCATTACCGAGGTATGTCATTTCTGTGTAAACAATTAGAAAATAGCCCACTAAATTTTCTTCCAACGACGAAGGCGCTGGATGGATTGAGAATGACCGAGCGGAGGAGGAGACCACGACTGGGCCTAGTTCGTTGAACTGCGAGGATCTCCCAAAAGCGAACGTTGATCGTTGAAAAATCGCGTCCCAATGCACAGCAAGAAAAGAAAAAAAACACCGCATCCCCCGCACCCGCCCTGGATCGTGTCAAAACAGGAAGGATGTGGCCACGTGGGGGGCACGAGGGGCTTCTACCCCATCCCTCCACCCCCGCCCAGTGGTTTTAGCGGTTTGGGGGTACGCGGCTGGGCCCGTGTCCCCCTTTGACCTCCTTTAGCCCACAGCGGGTGGGATGTTTCATCTGACAACGTGGAATGCTGCTGCTGCTGCAGCTGCGGCAGACCGCGCCCGTCGTGACCCCGGTGCCAGCGCGGCCGTGGAGTTAAATCGGTCGCCCGGTCAGCGCCGTTCCCACCGGGGCATCCCGAGGAAGCGCACGCGCACGTGCGTGTGTCCCGCAGAACAACGCGATGCTCTGCAAGAGGTTCCCCCTTATCCTCGACTCGTCCCGGCTGACAACGGTGGCGATGCAGTGGAAGAGGGCGGCGTTAGGGGTAAGAGCGAACGTAGCTTAAATCGAACAAAACTCCAAGCTGTTACTCGCGAAGGTAAGCGGTGCTCGTCTCTTGTCGACAACCCCGGGAGAAGAGTGATGGAAACTCCACATTCCGACGGCGGGGATTATGCAGACGGTACGAATTTTTTTTTTGGGGGGGGGGGGGGGGTTAGTATGGTCCCAGATGGGAGCAGGGGGCGGGCGGCTGGGCTTGAACCGCAAACGTCCGCAACAGGTGGCGAACGAGCGATCGCTCGGAGGGCGGCCGCCACCGTTACGCGTGACGCGACTGCCGCTCTATGAGCGAGGCCTCCGCGGCTGGCCGGACGGGATGGAGGTGGGGGGGGGGGGTGCCGATGTCGCAGAGGGCCACCCTCCGGGACGAGCCACACTCACTTCCGCCGCGGATGTTGATGACGAGGTTCCCTTCGATGATGGTGCAGCCGTGCAGCTCCTGCGCGGCCGTCACCGAGTCGATGACCTTGGTGCCCACGTAGCACACCTTGGGGCAGAGTCCGTCGCACTTCTTGCACGACATGCTGCCGTCGGACAAAAGACAAAGATCCCCCGTATAGCCTTTACGGATTGTAGGAGCAAGTGCTGTTTGCGAGCACCTATGAAGGCTGGCACAACACACGAGTGGGTGGGTGGCCAGCACCACGCCCGGCCGCCTTTGTCTCCCCAGTGGCGATATTTACACACCGCACCAAGGTACTCATTTGAGGCCGTGTCGACCTAGGGGAGGCCCATAACCAGTTCAGATAATCGTCACTGGTGATGGCCGTGGGCGGGAATCGAACTCGAGTCGCCGGGTTCATAGCAAGCGCGCTAACCACAGCGCCACCGCTCCCCAAATACCGTCAGACGGACACACACACACACACGAGCACAACCACCACCGCCCATCATCGTCCGCAGCAGCAGCACCACAGGCGTCTATGATGTGAATGAACAAATTAATTAGTGCGACTCTTGCCCTATTTGTTAGGGGTGTAACGGTGCATCAACCGATATCGATACAAGACTCAAGCATCGCTTTGATTGTCGCGGCCACTTTTGGCTGCAGGGGTCACATGACAACATTATATAAAACGTACGATATGATAAAAAGTAAGATTGCAAATGCATGCATCTTGAGCATAACAACTGATTTAGCTCCCAACACTAGAAGGTTCACATTAATGTACCATCGCCTCCGAACATTTAATTGTAATGCTTTTTATTTTACTCATCCACACCGCAACACCCATGGTGGTAGGCATCTCCAGTGCTTCTCACACGACTTTCCTGTGGCACCCAACTTTCTCCAGAATGTTATCCCGATCGCTGTGGGCGCCTTGTCAAGAGCGCCACCCTCCCGTGTGTTAGAGAACAGTCCACGGAAGAAGATATCAGAGAAGTACTTCTGAGATCCCTTCTTAAGCCCACACAAAGGGGCAGCACTGTCCCCCCCCCTCCACTGACCTAGATAATGTTCGTCAGATGACAATCAAACCGATTCGTTTTTTGCGTTGAGTCATTGATGAAAGTGCTGAGAACCATTCGCTCACTACCACTTGAGGACCCATGGTCATTATCGGCAGCTGCCTGGAATCCAACCCAGGATCTCAAATCAACAATGCCAGGTGCGCTCCTAACTTTTAATCAGTGGCAGTGAGATGCCACAAGGCAGGCAAAAGCGGGACCTTCAGCTTTGTAAGTTTTTGTAGAGCTGTAAAAAAAAAACTCAATGCTGTAACGCCTGGTTCGTGTTAAAACACTGCAAGGTAGACCTGCAGAGCGGTTAAAAACATCACCCCCCCACTCTCCACCCCCGCCTTGCGCAATGGGCGGGTAAACAACCGCTGGCAACGGGAGGATCGTGACCACCGCCGACACAGACTTACATAACTCAGATGACTGACACGCGCCTGCCTGACACATCGATGATTTAAAACGCGACACTGAAGGGGGGGGGTGGGAGATTATTAATACCGCCTCTGGCTTCACGCGCCCGCGCAAAAAATCACGACGCTCGCCAGGACAGCGTCTAAGCGCGGGCCTGTGCACTGCAAAGGCCCGCACCTCCGATTAGCACGGTTGGCTATGTACGGTGTGAAAGAAGTTCGAAATACGTACAGACCCGCGTAATTTTGCGCGCAAAAACAGCGGCGTTTTTTTATAATTCCGCTGCATTTTTAAGCAATCAATCTTCAACGGGCTTTTTTTGTTTTGCTTTCCCATTTAACCTTCGCGACACTTCAAGGGTTGTCCCCTTCTGTTAGCGCCATGACACAGCTGTGCTTGTGGGGAGGAAAAAAAACACCCAACAAGGAAGCAGCAGTCAACTGAGCGAGCCGCTATTCGCGGGAAATTCCGTAAACACCAAATATTTTACTTATTCATCCAGGAAGGCTAAACTGAGGAGTAGCACACATTTTCAGGAGGGTCCTGCCACATTGTGTTTCTATTCCAAGATGTTTCCAGCCAATTAACGACGCGTTGTGTTTACTATACACACGTGGAAGGAAAACCGGAGCACCCGGAGAAAACCCGCACGCGCAAGAGGGAGCAACGCTCTATCCCCGTGCAGTTGGAAAGAGAATGGCGATTAATCCACACTTTGCTCTACCGCCGTCTGCTGTGAGCCAGGGGTACGGCTCTGCCTCGACGCCCACGGGAACGGAGTTCCATCAACCCTCGCTGCCGCCTCCACAGCGCAGGTTTACAGGCGAGCGATGAATCGGTCTGTGGTGCTCATCGGACACCAAGTTTTTTTCTTTCTTGTACGAGCGTGTAAACGGTGGCATTTTAAATGCAGAAACCGCCACACTTTTTTAGTTTGTTGTCCTTCCCCCGCACCTCCGATTATCACGGTTGGCTACGTACGGTGCGAAAGAAGTTCAACGTACGTATATACAAACGCGCACAACGCGCGCTTAACTAAACCGCGGCCGCGCAAACGCCGCGACGATAATATACGGCGGGCCTTGCAGCTGTTCCTTAAATGGAGAGGCTTGGAATTATTTCCAAACTCAGTGCCGCGCGGTCACGATATCCACACGTCCACATCACAAACCAGTGGCCAACCCACACACTTAGTGTGGGTTGGTGAAGAGGGGGGGGGGGGAGAGGAGGGTGAGCAGCGAGTGCAAGGAAGGAAGACAGGACCAGTTTAGCCAACAGATGCATCGCCGCATGAACGTAACGCAACACGTTCGCCGCGTGAACACCGAGCGGGCGAATCGATTACGTACTCGACTTGAACTTCTTTCGCGCCGCTCACCTCGTCTCGTTCTCCATCGTGTACCCGGACGGGCACTCGGGCCGGCACTCCCCGTCGTGCAGGACCCAATTGATGCAATCCCTGTCCGACAATCCTCCCCCTCCTCCGCCCCCTCCGCCGCCCAGGCCGAGCCCGGCCGACATGGTCCCGGCTCCCACCGCCCCGCCTCCGCCGCCCATCGTCATCATGGGCTGCTCCTCGTTCTCCTCCGCCTCCTTGACGCAGGCTTCGTGCAGCACGCGGCAGAAGGCGGCCGTCACGCAGCGCCAGCCCTTGAAGCGGTAGGTGCCCGCGGGGCAGTCGGGCACGCAGCGGGCGACGGTGCCGTCCACGTGGACGTAGTGGCGGCAGGCGACGCAGGCCAGGGGGTCGTCGGGTGCGGAGCAGCCCCCAAGGCACTCGTCATGGCAGCAGTCGCCCGCGGAGCTGCAGGCCCGCCGACCGCACTTGGCGTCGCAAACTGGAGAACGGGAGAGAGAGAGAGAGGAGGGAGGGACGCGCATCGGGATGAAGAGTTTGCATTCTTAGGTTTTTTCGGTAAAGTCACGTAGGTGAAAAATGTAAATTAATAAAAGTAAAATTTAAATAAAATAAAAAATCACGACGTTTCGGAGGCAACACAAGCGTCCGTCTTCAGGTGGAACCGTCACAGCACGATAGCTGTATCAAGTGAGAGAAATTCCAAGAAAACAGTCCTTGTATATATGCTGGTTGAGGGTGGGAGGAATTTTTATTTTTTACCTACGTGACTTTACCGAAAAGGCCTAAGAATATGAATACTTGCAGTCACGAAAGCTTCAAATCTAGAATGAAGAGTTTGCTTGAATTTACGTTCCATCGTGACCGCATCCGTGGATTGATATTAGGAGTGCCTGGGTGATGATCACGATGTTGTTGTTCACTTGGCTGCGAGGATTGTTTCTCGGCGTGGGGCCGAGTGCGCGCATCCAATAATGACGCTCGCAATCATTTAAAATGTATTTCTTTGGCTGTGTCGGCTGGTGAACGACACAGATTTTTGGTCAGATTGTAACGTGGCCCAACCCAAAAATCCCAAAAGCGCCGCGGGCAACATGTTACGAGATGGAGGAACCTCTGGCTCAGTCATCAAACATCGTACACAGCAAAATCAATGAGTGCATCAAAATATCAAACTGCGCTTCCAAATTTCGATTTAAAGCTTTCGTGACTGCAGGGATTCATCTTCTTGGTTCTTTCGGTAAAATCACGTAGAAGGGAAATAATAAAATAATAAAAATAAAACATAATAAAATAATTCTCACGACGTTTCGGCCACAACGCAAGCAGCCGTCCTCAGGTGAAAACCAGGTCTGTCGAGGCGACAGCGTCTGAATGAAACAGCACACGTGCTTGGAGCATATATATAAGCTGGGTTGGAAGGGGGGGAAAGAGCGCCAAACTTTTTAGCTGCCTACCGTGTCCATTGAATTCATGAAACTAATAAATACGAAGGGGAGGGTGGTTTAGCAGGGAGAGGATGGCGGGGGGGGCAGTGAATTTATCATTGAGAGTCCAAGTGAGGTGGACAGAGTCTGTAGTTCGCGAGGCAAGGGGATGGCAGTGGCGTATGGTGAATAACAGTGATGGTGAGTTCGTGCACATTGAATTATGAATTGTTAGGGAAGTGGGGTATTGTATCCTCTTAGAATTCGCTCCTCCCTTAAAACTAATTTTTCAAGAGGTTATCCTTCCACTACTTCCTGTCCTTAAAATCTTCACCCCCTTCCCAACCTCGCCAAGCCTCCCTTACCTATCACCACCCTTCCTTGCCATCCCTTTCCCTCCCCCAAACACTCAAACCCCATCCCTTTTCCCCAACAGCCAATAACTAATGTACCATTCACAACTCTTGTAAAGCGCTTTGACAAAAGCGCCGTATAAAATCCTACATAAGATGAGAGAGGAAATTCGAATTCAGAACTTTATAATACATTCAGATTGTTTGCGCTGGCTTCAGAAGGCCCTAGGCCTGGAGTTGACATTGCAGCTACGCCGATTATGAAGGTGATAATACCATACGTGCCGTTGGCATTGTTAATAATCTAATAATTACAACCCCTTTGCCAATCAACCGCTGGATGAAGGTCGTGTAGGGGTTGCTTGACCGTACTTCCCCTAGCTGGTAAGCATGGCCAGGTGAATGAAGGGGGTGGGGGGGGTTGGCCTCGGACCGATTCAGGTAATCACTTGCTACTATCTTGATTTGAAGCTCTTGTGACTTGCTACTAACCACGATGGCCACGACCGGGAATTGAACTCGCCGCCGTGGTGCTCGCTACGACAGCAGTCGTGTATCGTCGAGAAGAGCAAACTCACAGGTGAGCAGAGAGGACGGTTCACGTGAAAATCCTACGCAAACCACAATCGAATCCGGTGACGGATCAGCCAATCATTGAACGCCTAAATACCTAAACTAAATGTCTTGAAACGTTTCCAGTATCCACATGTTTTCTTTCTGTAGCAGAGAGAACAAGACGAGCTCTCTTATCGAGCTCGGAGTCTGCGGGCTTGCAAAAAAAAAATCTATTAAAAAAATAAGCAGTTTAGCGGGCACTCGTCAGCGGTTAGCGGCTATTTGTCACCCGGTCACGAGCGACAGCGGTTTCGCATCGTACCAATTACCAGCAGCATATTAAATGATCCCGAGGCTGACTTCCCAAGCAGACAGGCTTAACAGCCATTCTAGATTACACTTGATAACGCTATCCCCCCCGACCCCCCAGCCTTTCTTTCTTGCTCACCGCGTCGCTTTAAAACGTCGAGCAACTTAAACGAAAGCGAGAGTGTGTTTTTCAACATTACAGTCCGCCAACTAGCGGCCGTCGATGAAGACGCAAATTCGGGGCGCCGCTGCCCGTCCGCCCGCCCGCCCACGGCAGCTCAGTGACAGCGCCAGGAGGCACAGGAGGAGGCACAGGAGGAGGCACAGGAGGAGGCACAGGAGGAGGCACAGGAGGAGGCGGCAACGCTCCCTAATTATGGGCCCTGCTCGGATTCGCCGATGCTGCGGAAGCCCGTCTCAACTGCCGATGGATTCGACTATGGCTAGGCGCGGTGGGGGGCGGGGGGGGGGTCTCGCGCGCCCCAACGGATCTCCCCCCCGAGAAAGTAGCGCTGCTTCTTGGTGAGAGAGAGGGGGGCGGTGGGGGGCGACGCGCCCCAACGGATCTCCCCCACGAGAAAGTAGCGCTGCTTCTTGGTGAGAGAGAGGGGGGCGGTGGAGGGCAGCGCGCCCCAACGGATCTCCCCCCCCGAGAAAGGAGCGCTGTTTCTTGGTGAGAGAGAGGGGGGCGATGGGGGGCAGCGCGCCCCAACGGATCTCCCCCCCGAGAAAGTAGCGATGCTTCTTGGTGAGAGAGAAGGGGGGGTGGGGGGGGGCCGGGTCGGAGAAATCTTCACGCGGCCCCGCGGCTGAGGAGGGCTGCCTACCAAAACCTGGGTTCCGGCCCCCCCCCCCCCGTACACAGCGAGCACGTGGCCGACCAAAATTGGAATGCTGCCCGTCGCGTCTGGCGCCTGAGCAACCCCCCGTTGTAATACCTCTGGCTGCATTCGATGACCTCCCGTGGAAATTCGGCAAATGATGCAGAGAAAGTTGATTGATGAATCCAGCGCTCGACGATTCATCTTCGGTCACTCGGTCATCAGCGGTCAGTCGCCTCCTCATCATTATTTTATTGCTACCGACGCCATGGTTGCTGTCCCCATGAAATCTTCTTGGTTCTTTCGGTAAAGTCACGTAGAAGGGAAATAATAAAATAATAAAAATAAAACATTATAAAATAATTCTCACGACGTTTCGGCCACAACGCAAGCAGCCGTCCTCAGGTGAAGAACAGGTCTAGGGCTGCCCTGCGCATTTTGATATTATATATTAAACATTAAAAGACATGTCTTTCCGACAGACCTGTTCTTCACCTGAGGACGGCTGCTTGCGTTGTGGCCGAAACGTCGTGAGAATTGTATTTTATTATGTTTTATTTGAATTATTATATTATCTCCCTTCTACGTGACTTTACCGAAAGAACCAAGAAGATGAATCCCTGCAGTCACGAAAGCTTTAAATCGAAATTTAGTCCCCATGAAACTTCACTCGTTAATTTTTCCACGTATGTCGAGGGCCCGGTGTACCAGGACTGTATCCGCTCATCCGTAGTGCGTTCAACCAACCAACCACCCACCCACCCACCACCACCGCACTGCCAGGTCACAACTCGTCTCTGCTATTATCCTTCACTCTGCTCGACTTTGGAATTCCCTGGTCTCTTTCTCTCAAGTTCTTCATAACTTTGCCGAATTTAAAAAAGAAAACACCTTAACCTCTCAACTACCACGCCTTCAATAGTTGCTGGTTGTTACTGGCCGTTATGGGATTTGTGACCTTTTGAATCTGTGATCAGAAACGGTCACGTAAAAAAAAATATGCTGGTCGTGCAGCAAGGGTTGGTTAATGGGGCGTCCAGGACTGGTTGACACTCGTCAACGAAGATCGTGTTTTTGTGTCCTCTGTTGTTGTTCTGGCCTGCCCCTACTGGACATATGTGAAAAAGCGCTTCATAGTTTAACACGTCGGCTTTCGCGCCCTATATTATCTAAGATAAGAGGTTGTTGGGTTAGATCGGTTCTGTATTTACTCTCCAACACACCTGTGTGCTGAACTAGTAACGAATTGTCATGTTTTGTTTCACATGACAAACCTTACTAATTGTCTGTGTTGGGTGGTGGCGGGTTTAACAATACATTATATTTACGCAATCTAACCCAAAAACCTCTTGTGAATAAAACCTCCACAGCTCATCGGATTCCTCCAGCGTAAATAAAGACTCCGATTCTGATTTAGATTCTGACACATCGCTGCCCAGTTGCGACGAGCCCTGACCTGGGAATCGAACCGAGGTGGTGCCAGTTCACCGTGCCGGCACGGCAACCGAGCGCGCCGCTTATTCAAAACAAAAGTTTCCACCGAGCGGAGCGAGATTACGGTCTGCGGAAGACAACGAGAACGACGCACGGGCGCACAGCGGCAGAATCGGCCGGGACACGCTGACGCAACCCCAACTTGTTGGCAATGAGAAGTTTACTTCCCCGAGTCAAGCGCCACTGATCGCACGCCGTCCACCACCTTCACGGAGGTACAGGTGTGTGTGTGTGTGTGTCCGTGGTAGAGGGGTGCGTGCGTGCGTCTGCGGTAGTGTCGCGGTTAGCGCGCCGCACTTTGAACCCAGCAACCCGAGTTCGATTCCCGCTTACGGCCAACACCAGTGACGCTTATTTGAACTGGTCCTGGGCACCCCCTAGGTCGATTCAGCCTCAAATGAGTACCTGGTGTGGTGTGTAAAAACATCGCCACTGGGGAGACAAAGGCGGTCGGGTACAGTGCTGGCCACCCACCCCCTCGTGTGCTGTACCGGCCTTCATAGGTGCTCGCTAGCAGCACTTGCTCTTACATTCTGTTAAGGCTATACGGGTGATCTGTCTTTGTGACGTGCAGCAACAACAACAACAACAAGAAACAACAACAAAAACTCGGTGGAACCTAAAATTAAATAAAAGCTTTTCCAGCAGCCACAGCAAAGAATTCTGAAACCTGTTTTTAATATAGCAGAGCCTGCAATTAGCCGTAGGGTCCCTCTCCTCTCGAGCAGAGAGTGACTCACGCGATCATCATCGGGGTGTGTGGAAACAAAGAGGGCGCTTTGTGCGGCTTCATGTTTTTTTTGGAGCCTCAGATTTTGAACAAAAAACTGCAGAAAAACACACCTTGCTTGAAGAAAAACAACCCCCCCCCCCCCCCAGAAAACAAAGGAATGAACTACACCAGGAAGATCGTGAAGCAGGTGCCGTAAGAGTTTCAAAAGCAGGCTCGGTTTTTTTTTGTCCTTTAAGGACATGTCACCCGGTTGCCATGGTTTGTTACGCTGCTAAAGTGCACTGGGGACTTTAAATCCAGAGGTCGCCGGTTCGATTCCATCTCCGAGCACGGCAGCTGAAACGATAGTGTGAGTCTCTAAAATCCCCGCCAACCCGCACCCCTCCCACACCGCTTCTGTCCACCTCGCAATGTAAACGACACTAAAACTAAACAATTTTTATCTTACCAGGTAAGGCCAACTGGGCTACGTAGCTCTTTCTCAAAAGCCACAGATGATAGCTCAAGGAAGTGGCTTATCATCACGTAGACATTTATTGCAGCCAAAAACTCTAAACACGTGATGTCGATTCTACATATGGAGGGAAAAACCCGAAGGACCCGGAGAAAAATCCACGCGACCAGAGAGAGAGAGACGCAAACTCCAAATATATAGGTGTCAGGGTTGGGATCGAACCCACGACCCCCTGCATACCAGGCGAGGTAGTTGACATCTCGCTACCGTGGCACCTAGGTAGTTGACGCCGGTGGGGGTTCAAGTGTGGGTAAGCAGGTACGTCCACCTCTCCCAGCATGCAACTTTAAATTGAAAACGATTTCCCCCGTCTCCTACATTCAGCGGGTGAAACGGGCCTCGTGTAAACTTCCCGGCATTGTTTTTTCACGCGATGGGGAGCGCAACCCCAAGACCGCCGTTCGCTCGCGAGCGTCCTGGCGCCAGAGGTCGCAAACGGGTTTTGACTCCTTACCCGTACCCGGCCGCACCAGGGTCGCAAACGGGTACCCGTACCCGTACCCGGCAGTACCCGTACCCTACCCGTACCCGGCCGGGTACGGGTAGGGTACGGGTATCGGGTACCTGATTGTGACCTCTGGGATGAAGCCATGTTGCAGGCGCGGGTGGGTTGATTCTAGGAACTTGAATTGTGAGAAGAGACAAGACGTTGGGAAATGAGTGACAAACAGTTACTCACCAGTGACTCACGGTCTACCCGTACCCGTACCCGGCCGCACCAGGGTCGCAAACGGGTACCCGTACCCGGCCGGGTACGGGTAGCCGGGTATCGGGTAGGGTACGGGTATCGGGTACCCGGTTGCGACCTCTGCCTGGCGGCGCTGGCGAGGCGAGCTGCATGGCACCGCCGGCGCCGCCACCTCGTTCGTCTTTTCCGAGCGCTGTGATTCACCGATGTGCCGATTGTAACAAACGGCCGTCAGATGTATTAATAATCCCGTGCGGTTTCTTCGCAATGCGTTTGTGTCCACCCCCACTCGCGCAAATGCGCGCGCGCGTACACACACACAGAACTAATGTCATTTAAACGTGAACTTCACACGCCAATTTCTTCACCCAGTGTTGACGACTGGCTGACTATGTCGGATCGTGCATACCAGGTTCAAACACAAAGCACTTCTCCCTTCTGCTTTTTTCAGAGCATGGCTGTGGCGAGATAATAACTACCTCGCCCGGTATACAGGAGGGCATGGGTTCAATCCCGACCCTGACACCTATATATTTTAAATTTGCATGTTCCCCCCGTGGTCGTGTGGCTTTTTCTCCGGGTCCTCCAGTTTTTCCCTCCACATTTAGAATCAACACGCGTTTAGAGTATTTGGCTGCTAAAAATTTTCACGTGATAAGCCACCTTGTTGAGCTATCATTTGTGGTGGCCAGGTCGCTTCTGAAAATGAGCTGTATAGCTCAGTGGGCCTTACCTGCTAAAATAAACATAGTACTTTTGCCTGGCCTTGGAATTCCCTGCAGACGTCACTCTTACAACCTTGCTCCATTCCAGAAACATTTTAACCCTTTGTCTATTACACCTTCAATGGTGCCGTTTGTTGCCGACCGCTTCCAGTTTTTGGGCCGGCCCTGCAACTGCAATTTAAACAACAACAAAAACCACGTGAACCGACACATTGTCAATGTAAATTTGAAACCATTTTTACATCAATTTATTTATTTTTACTCGCAAGACTTTTTCAAAAACGTATTATTATTCCTATTGCTAAATATCAACAGAACGTACGCAGGTTAGATGGAACAGATTTTATGCCGTCTTTTGGGGTGACACGTCGCGAGAAGAAATTATGGCCGGGAGGGCCAACGAAAAATCAACTGGGTGGCTGCCACAGGAGGACGGTTTACAACGGAGATGGAGCGATGTGGGTTTCGGCCCGTGTGCAGGCACTGGGCGAAACCCCGGATTCTTCTGTCGTGGCGGGGACAGCGAGGGGCGACGGTGACCTTCGCCCAAGCGGTGGAACGAACAATAGCTGACGGCTGGTTTAAACGCGACGTACGGATCTGCGGTTACGTTGCACGCGACAAAAAAAACACGGAGCACTTCTCCGCGCAATGACGGAGAATGTGATCTTGATTGCATGGGGGGGGGGGGTTTCCAGTGCCGCTCTGCTGATTGTGCATTTGCCAAATTTAAACTTACAATTCCTGCGGTTTGAAAATCAGCCGCCAGACTTGAAACCTAGCAACGTGCAGGCCAATTGCTTTTATTTCCAGGAAACGTGCAACATGTCCGTGAAAGAATGTTATTTTTGCGTTGACATCGATACCGTAATATAAAACAATACTATTTTACAGAGCTGAAACAATTTACCCGCTCGCCCCGCCTCCCAAGCGATTTCATTCGTAGGTAAACGTAGTGGCCACCTAGTGTATGCAGGCGTCTAGTGAATATGCATCTGCTGCTGCTGCAAAATTAACGAATCAACAAACATCGACTGACCAACGTGCGGAATGTAGCTTTTTATTCAGAAGCAACCTGGCCACAAATGATAGCTCAACGAAATCGCTTATCATCACGTGGATATTTATAGGAGACAAATACTCTAAAACGCATGTTGATTCGAAAGGTGGAGGGAACCGGAGAAACATTAAAACTACGAATATACAGCAGGCGTCAGGGGCGGGGATCGAACCCACGACCTCCAGTATACCAGGCGAGGTAATTAACATCTCGCCACGGTTCGAATCCAGCGGCCACCCCAGTTATTATTTACCGAAAGAACCAAAGAGTTTTTTACAGTTAGTTTTCCACTCGCCCATAAAGGTACTTGCTACCATACAGTCATATTGTGACATTCATATAAAATTTTCACGTTCACTTGCGCGCGTGTTTTTGTCTTCTGTCTACATGATAAGGACTGTGCAATTTTCAAACAGCATTTGAAAAAAAAAACGGTTTTGTTTACACCCCCCCCTCCCCAGTGCAGCTCGTACAACTGATGAAGATGAAAAGCTTGAGATTCACTGCATCTCGCAGGAGCAGGCCTCCCATACACAGAGAGGAAAGCTGCGTGGAACAGCAACTGACTGCCGTCCGCCGAGCCCCAAGGTTCTTATCAACGAACTGATACACAAAGGAGCTGAGAAAAACAAACACGAGCAGACTTGTTTTTTAAGGACAAAATGAACCCACACCCCCCCCCTCTGTGAGCAATAAATCACACTTGGGTCGTTGGTTTTATCGAAAGACACGTGCTCGCGCCAATGCCAATTGTGC
>CM025638.2:3794007-3806209 GCA_014621495.2 Entosphenus tridentatus | reverse complement strand
AGTCGACCTAGGGGAGGCCTACCGGTGTTGGTGGTCGCGAGCGGGAATCGAACTCGGGTCGCCGCTGGGTTCGTAACGCAGCGCGCCAACTGCTGCTGGCCGCTCCCCACCCACACAAAGACAAAGATTCCCCATGTAGCCTTAACAGACTGTTGGGGCAAGTGCTGTTAGCGAGCACCTGTGAAGGCCGGCACGGCACACGAGGGGGTGGGTGGCCAGCACCACGCCCGACCACCTTTGTCTCCCTAGTGGCGATGTTTACACACCCCACCAGGTACTCATTTGAGGCCGAGTCGACCTAGGGGAGGACCAGGACCGGTCAACTGGTGTTGGCCGTAAGCGGGAATCCAACTCGGGTCACCGGGTTCGTAGGGCAAACCACACACAGCAACACACAGGCGCACAGCGAGCACGCGTGTGCGTGCACACACGCCAGCAAAAAAAAACTGCTCTGGTGCAGAACTTGCTTCTTAAAAAAAAGTTTTTGCGAGGAGACACTTGATCAGAGCCAACATCAACATGTGAGCTCCACCCAAAAGGGCTAGCCTGTGATACACAAAGCCCCGCTTTTGCACGTAGCTTTTAAAACTACACGTAAACACACCTCGTACCCCACGGAAGGATCTACATGACACAATACAAAAAAAACTGCAAATTATCCTTAAGTATGGAATCAACTCTTCGCTCCTAAGCCTCCTCCTCCCTCCTCGTGTGACAAAGACAGAGAGAGCGATTGTGAGTGCCCTGACAACCGTGCAACAACACAAGCACCAGTTAGTCAACACATGACTTATCTCCCAAGATAATAAAACTGAGCAGAGGGATCTTGTTGTGTTGCCTATAGACGGCTTGTACCGCGGGGTTTCACAGAGCCTATAGGTTTTTTTTCCCTCTTCTCTGCTCTCTCTCTTCACTGGCAAGAGGTCACGTGCCTCAACAATTGAACTCTACAACCGTAGCTAAATAGTACACGGACACGCGCACAGTAAATCCACCGCTGGACGAGGAGGCCTCTCCACACTGTGCGGGTCGTTGGGGGCCAAATAGGTCGTCGGGGGTCATTTGGCCGTACGTTCGCCGTCGAGGCCAGGGTCAGCAGTCAAGTTGCAGGAGCTTAGACGTGGGAGCATCTAAGTACGATGCGACAACGGATGTAATGCCGCACAGCCTCTCTTGCTGCCCACTGTGTTGGGAACACAACCCCCGATGGCCGCCTAAGGCCACCTGGCGACCGTGGGGGAGAGACCACGCATCCAAGGACGAGTCGAGCTCAAACCTGCTTGGCTTACGAGATCTGGTGAGATGGGGGACTCGCGCTGGGTGATTTGGTCATGGGCACGTTGTGCATGGGCGATGTTCTTAAGCGATTAGGTTTTTTGAACTGCAGAGTCAGCCACCGCCGCAATGTCACGTGTTTCTCAACGCGTGCGATTATGGCATTGGTTTGCGCCAATTGCCGACGACGGCGCATTTCCAATTCGACCGCACGATCGAGGCCTCCCCCGCGGTCGTTGTCGTTCAATGGGAGATGTTTGGCCGTACTTCACCACGCTGATCAGTGCGGGTTCCTGCGGCAGGTGGGTGGGCTGAAACCGGTTTCAATTATCACTTGCCACAAGATGTCAGCCGGGTGGGCCGGGGATCGAACTGAGGTCGCCGGGGTTCAAAGCGCTGCATGGGTCTAACTACCGTGTGCCATCGATTCCAGCGCTTGTATAAAAGTCGTAAACTTGTAACCAGGTGAGAGTCGATTGTGAGACCAACAGGCTAGTAAAACAGACTTTGCATGATGCGCCTGCTACGGGGAAAAAACCCGCCACCGACCTATCTGTTTTATTGACGAGGTTGTAAAGGGTACAGTGCCTTTCGAAACCCTTGCATATTTAAGCCACATATTTGTGAGTAGCTGAAACTGTGGACTCTTTCATAACAGACAGCAACACGTCGTAGGCCCCATAAAAACGGGGCATGTCCACAAAACGAGCAAACAGGTTTTCGTAACAACAAAAAAACATGGTCACGTCCGATAAATAAAAAGTCGTCCAAAAACACAAAGTTCTTATTCGGGGGGGGGAGAACGCTTGTTTACGAGCTTTGGGAGCAACTTGCTTGACCCGTCTCTCTCCTTACAACGTTCACACGGGGTAGGAATCCAACTCGAAAACACGAGCAGCGGCGTCGGCGGGGGCGTATTTCTTCGCCTCACTCTAAAAATCGGCAGCAAACCGGGCGGCTTGCGATCGGCACAAAACGAGGGAACGGCGAGCGATGCAAATCTCCGACGATATTTTTTGTGTGTGCGAGAGAGAGGTGGGAGGGCAGGGGGAAAAGTGTGGGAAATTGATTCGTTTGAATCCGATTCCGCCCCCCGCCACCGCCGCCCCCCCGCCGCGGTATGCACGCAAGCGCCAACTTGGTAACGGTCAAGGTAAAGGTCACGTCGGAAATGTGTCCAAGATGGCGCCGCTGGTGTCCCCTTACTCCCAAGGCACTGCTCCTTGTGTTATTATCTTTACGGCCAATATACAGTACGGTGGCGGACGCTCAACCAGTGTTTACGACGGAGGGTGACGGGGGGGGGGCCCAAGGGGAAAAAATAAATAAAACGAGTGCCCTCCGGAATAAACGTAGAAGTTTTTGCGTATTTTTCTGAGTGTCGGTCAATAACCGTACATTTTTAGCGTCAGCCCAATTAAATGTTGTTTCCCCAAAACCTGCTTTTCACGTCAACTTTCTTCACTTTTTCTCGGTGAAGGGCAACGGCCGATGATTACCGTCACGTCTTACTGTACACAAAGGTAGTTTTCATGACCTCGTTCTGCTCTTAGGAAGGGACATACGCAGGGGTCCATCCGAGAAAATATTTCCACACCCGGCACGGCACACCACATCCATGATAACCTCTTCGCTAAGGCTGTGGCTACTCCCGGCCAGTCGATCAATGGCCCAGAAAATATTCAGTGATAAATTAAGGCCTGGTTATACGGCAGTGTGAATGAATGGAGCAGTGGAGGTTTTTTTATTGTGTTTGTGTACCACTGCCGATGCAATGTCAGCTTTGTTTGCGTTTTTCAGTAACAACTTTCCCAAGAGGAAGGTCACTCATTCTCCTCTGATGCCCCCCCCCCCATTGTCTGAGACTTCTTTCCCCACAGCCATCCGTGCTGTCGATTCCCGACCCCCTGTTCAAGTCCAGGCTCAAGACCTTCCCCATCCGCATAGTATTGTAGTGAAAACCCAAAACAACTCTGTGATAAGAAAACAACAACACACACAAACACACACACACGGTACCTCGTGGCTTTTAGGTAAGGTCATTGGCAGTCCACACAATACGCAACGGGAGTTCAGTAAAATCAAAGGTTTTCGAACTTGTAAGGGATGGAACTGGCTGAAACGTAAAAAAAAAAACTCCGACTTTTAGGCTCTTTAAAAAAAGATTTGTACAAAAAAAATAACAACAGATAATCTTCCAAATTGAGTTGGATCCACAAAATCATGGCGTTCCACATAAACGGCATGCAAGTGTTGTTCTGCCCCAGTCCAAATCGGAAGAACACGTTCCATAAATAGTGTGGCGGGGGAAATAACGATGTTTTCTGCATTAACCGTTCGACTGTTCTAAAAATAACAAAGCACGGCCCCCTACCAAGTTAAGAAAACGCTTCGGATAACAACGGAGGGAGTCATTTCAGATAACCCTTTTTTAAACAGACCAAAGATCCCCCGTGTAGCCCTAACAGACTGTTGGGGCAAATGCAGTTAAGCGAGTAGCGCCTATGAAGGCCGGCACAGCACAAAAGTGGGTGTTGGGTGGCCAACACCACGCCCGGCCGCCTTTGTCTCTCCGGTGGCGATGTTTACGCACCGCACCAGCTACTCATTTGAGGCTCAGGACCGGTTCAGATAATCGTCACCGGTGTTGGGCGTTGAGCGGGAATCGAACTTGGGTCGCCGGGTTTATAGCGCAGCGCGCCCTCACCGCTCCGACCACCGCTGCCACCAGCAGCGGCGCTGGTGATAAGACGAGCTTAGGGCAGCCCACACCAGGAACACTCTCTCGGGAGACAAAAAACAAGCCGTGTTATGGCATTTCAAATGACGTCATTCCCTTAGGCACGAGGTCAAGCCCCTCCAGACAGTGCCTCTTACCCCCTCGAGCCCTCCTCCTCCTCCAGTGATGCCAGCTCAACCAGAACGCTACACAGCACGTCGCATGCCTTGCTAGCCCCGGTGTGCAACCCCCACCCCCACCACCACCAACTCCTCCTGCCGCCGCCGCCATCACCCCCCCTCATTTTTACATGACACACCCTTACAAGAGCGGCCTTCCAAGCTGTAAACATCACATGACCAGACTCACTCGTGTAACAGACACCTGCAACCCAACTTGCCGAGCCCCATCTCTGCGCCCTTACGCGTGGCCCCCCCCCGCCCCCCCCACTTGAAACACATTGCGCGCACTGTACACAGTGGGGTCCAGATGTCTTGTGACTCCCCCCCCCCCCCCAATTCTAATTTAATTCTCTGAAAAGAAAAAATATAAAAAATGCTTGGGGACAATTAATTGGGGCTCGCGAGACATCTGGACCACCCTGTACACGGGGACACGCGTGTAAAAACGTACACGGGGACACGTGTGTAAAAACGTACACTGGGACACGCGTGGAAAAACGTACACGGGGACACGCGTGTAAAAATGTACACGGGGACACGCGTGTAAAAATGTACACGGGGCCACGCGTGTAAAAATGTACACGGGGACACGCGTGTAAAAGTGTACACGGGAACGTGGGCGGCAGCAACTTTTTTATGCCAAATCCGCTGCTGGATGAGAGCATCCCGCCCGCCCCCACCTTCCCCCAACTCTGTGCGAGTCGGTTGTGAGGGTTGTTGTTGTTGTTCTTGTTGTTGTTGTTGTTGTTTGAGTATACTTCACCGTGCTGGTCAGTGTGGGTTTGCTGAAGGCTGGTTAGCGTGGCTTTTGCTGTGACGACCTGGAGGAATCCGATGAGCTATAAAGCTCTGGTCAGGCTCAAAGACTGCTTTAGCTTCCGAGATCTAAACGAGACCCGGATGGCATTTGGGGGGGCGATTGGGTGAAATGCCATCATGCCATCACGCCTCTGCTGTCTGTCGATTCAGAGTAAACGCCACAAAGCAAGAAAATTAATTATACATTTCAAGGAGGCATCTTGTTTCAAATGTGGGGGTGGCGGGGAGGTGGGAATAACAATTAAGCACACTTGGTTAACAATACCTCCCACCCCCTGGAAAAAAACACTTCCATTGGCATTTGTTTAAACAAGCCAAAGCATGGACAGTTTTGGCTTTACCGGTTAAACGATGACATTCGGCAGCACGCAGGCACGCCGGGCGCGTACACACGGGGGATCACAAGCAAAATCCCCAACTACCAATGAGCTCTGCTCACGAAGTTTCCCTTTTTTTAGCAGCGCTCGACCGGGTGGGCAAAGCGCTCTTTCGGCCCGGGCGCCTATTTTGGCAAACGCCGCACGCGAGGATAATGAGGGCCCGCCCGTAGTCAGACCCAACCGCCTTTGTCTTCGCCAGCGCCTAAGGTGACACAACGCACCGGGTACGCGTTTCGGGTTAAGTCGACCTTTGCGAGACTCTGTGCCAGCTACGAGTCATAAATTGTCAATGATGCAGACGCCTCGGAATCAGAAGCACGGATCACTGGGAATTGCAGCTCTAACCAACACACCCCCGAGGCCCGTCCTCCCCGCCGCATCCAAGTACACGCACATACACTGTGCACAAAAGACAAATATCACCCCCCCCCGACCCCTGCATAGCCTACAGAGGCCACTGTTAGCGAGAGCCTATGAAGGCCAGCATGGTGAAGGGGTGGGGAGGTGTGGTCAGTATCTTTCCCTGGCGACTCGTGGGTCTAGAATCAAATTCGACGAGTCGTCAGGGTTCACAGCGCAAAGCGCAGGTTCCGGCCCCGATGAGTGTGTTAGAGAGCGCCGACAAAAGACTGGCACAGTGCATGATGGGATGGTGTGGCCACGCTCGTGTTTGCACACCGCACCAGTTACTCATTTAAGGTTGAGTGGACCTAGGGAAGCCGCAGGACCGGTTCAAGATATTTGCCACTAATGTTGGTCGTGGCTGGGAATCGAACTCGGGCGGCATTGTCCTAAAACCCCCTGAGCTGCCGCTCCCCACATGTACACGCACACGAACACACAAGCAGACCTACACATTCAATAATGACTCACGTTCAAAACACCTCCATCACTCAGCATCAGTCTCACAGGATGCCCGTTCAAGTGCTCACTCAGAGTTCTCGCTTCACGTTCAAAGCTGCCTCCCAACGTACACGTTCGATTGGCGAGTTCCCTATTTCTAACAAACGTCTTGGTGAGATCCTCTGCGACGGAATGCGAATGGTCACTCTCGAACGTGGCTTTACAATAGCCGCTTGTCCAAAACTTCCGCAAACGTCCACTGGCAAGAGCCAGAAGTGCTGCTCGCCATTCATATCAGCGCTGTTTACTGTCGACGGGGGGGGGGCGGTGGGGGGGCGCAAGCAGCATTTTCCATTTTTCATGGGGGGTGACTTTCCAGTAGAATTTCCTGTAGACTGGGAGAGAGCTGTTTGTGCTCTCCCGCACTGACGACACACACACACGCCACTCGCTCACACACACACATGCGCCACTCGCTTCTGCTCGCTCACACACACATGCGCACGCACACACGCGCTAACACGCGCGCACACTCAATCACGTGCGCGCGCATACGCAAACACACAAGGTCGCTCACACACACACACGTGCGCTCACACTCGCTCACACACAAAACATAAACAAGACAAAGATCCCCCCCCCCCGTATAGCCTTAGCCGACTTTTGGGGCAAGTGCTGTTAGCGAGCACCTATGAAGGCCGGTATCGGCACACGAGGAGATTGGGTGGCCAGCACCACACTTGGCTGTCTTTGTCTCCCTAGTAGCGATGTTTCCACCTCCGCTCGGGATACTCAATTGAGGCCGAGTCGATCTAGGGGAGGACCGGTTCAGATAATCATCACTGGTGTTAGTTAGCCGTGAGCGGGAATCATCAAATTCGAGTTGCCGGATTCGTAGCGCAGCACACACGCACTAACCGCTGCACTACCGCTCCCCACGCTCGCGCACGCACACACAGACACAAGTTCGCTCTCTCTCTCACACACACGCACAGCCGCTACACCTCCCCAACAGCATTCATAATTACGGACCACACCCAGGCAAGGCAGGCAGGCGTGCGCGCGCACACACACACACACGAGGTCTCATTACGCGGCGGTGCGAGCGGATCGTTACCGACGTGCGCGCATGACTGGGTACGCGCGCGCGCCACAGCGCGATAGGACTCCGGGGGGGGGGGCGGTTGGGGTCGGTTCCAAGAGGCCGATCCTTCCTGGCCCTTGGCGCACTGAGGTTCAACTGAGATGGGTAACCAAACCCTGGCCCGGACGCTCCTGTGGCGTGGGTCACAGGATCGGGCGAACGCCGTGCCCACACTTCTCCGGAGAGGAGTGTCGAGTCCGGCGATGCTTTAAAGTACTCTTAGGATTTTTTTCGATAAAGTCACGTAGGTAAAAATAAGCAATAAAAATAAATAATAAAAATAGAAACAATTGCTTAAGTGCCCACTTGAGCAATTGTTTCTTGCTGTGGTTGTCCCACCTGATGACGGACGCTTGTGTTGCCCCCGAAACGTCGTGATTTATTATTTTATGTCTATTATTATTTCTATTATTTTTTTACCTACGTGACTTTACCGAAAAAAAAACTAAGAGTATGAATCCTTGCAGTCACGAAAGCTTCAAATCTAGATGCTTTAAAGATTTCGAGACGGTCGTGCCGGAGTAACGAGCGGGCGAAACGGAACGAAACGGCAGCCGGACGGACCTCTCTGGCAAAAAACGAGTGTGGCTTGTTTTTCCTTATTATTCTTCTTTATCTCTCAAACTGTCTCTGAACTGTATTTGGGGGAGGAAAAAAAGAAGCAATTGAAACGCAACTGCCGCAAATGATCTCTATCTCAAAGGACACGCTTCCAAGAGGGAGGTGCGGGGGAGGGTTTTCTCCATTGTGTGAAAAAATGAATGACAACCACACTCCAGAGGTCTGTCGTAAGGGCTCAGGAGAAGCGGTTTCATCCGAGAAGGGTCCACATCTGTCCAAGGCCACGCAGGAGGTAGCGCTCGAACGATACGAACTTCCAAAGACGCGCGCGATTCTTCGACTGTAAGCTTCATGAGCAATCCTTATCGGGTGTCGCTTATCCGCTTATGCGATCACTTTCACGCTTTAGACTCTTAACATTTGTTTCGGGGGGGGGGCGGGGGGGAATTCATTTGATGGTGACACCTGCAGCCATGAAACATCCCCGATGTCACCAATTGGCTCTAATGGCACAAACGTCTCTCCCCAAACATAGCAGCTTCATACCTTAACGCCGACAACTCGTCGTCCCGGGAATAATCTTTTTTAGTTTTACTTCCGGACACTCTTTTGAGACGCGGAGGGATGCCGCGTGGTGTAACGTTTCCTCTGCCCCCCAACCGAGGAGTCTGCGGTATTAATGGCTCCACCCCGCAGCCAGTCCATCGATCGACAGGTCCGAGGCCAGCGTGGAAGAGTAGACCAAAGGACACACAGCGCGCGCTCCTTCGCGTGCGCGGGTCAGCAACCGAAATAACAAGAATGATGTGGGTCGCAAATACGAGACCGGTGGTCCCGAGTAAACGACGTCACAGAGCAGTCCTTGAAGGGGCGCACGCTGCTCCAGTGCAGCAGGTTGCAGACCTCTTGCGAGTGCAGCATTGAGATTATTTAAATGATTTTGGTGCCATAAATGTCCACTTTCTTGATTTGAAGCTTTCGTGACCGCAGGAATCCATACTCTCTGGTTCTTTCGGTAAAGGCACGCAGGCAGAAAAAATAGATCACGACGTTTCGATGCAACACAAGCAACGTGATGACGATGGCTTGCGTTGCGATCGAAACGTCGTGATCTATTCTTTTTCTACCTACGTTGACTTTACCGAAAGAACCAAAGAGCTTAATGTCCACTTTGTTGAGCCGCCATTCGTGGCCAAGACGCTTCTGAAAAAGAATGTTAATACCTCGGTGGGCTTTGCCTGGTGGGATGGGGATGGTTTAGTTTGATTTGTGTTTGTGTGATTTTTTTACGTTTCTTGTACTTTGCGTAACTGCCGTGTCTTTAAATTTCGATTTAAAGCTTTCGTGACTGCAGGGATTCATCTTCTTGGTTCTTTCGGTAAAGTCATGTAGAATGGAAATAATAAAATAATATAAAATAAAACATAATTAAATAATTCTCACGACGTTTCGGCCACAACGCCGTGAGAATTATTTAATTGTTTTATTTTTATTATTTTATTATTTCCATTCTACGTGACTTTACCGAAAGAACCAAGAAGAAGCCGTGTTTTTGTACTGTTTGTTGTTTTAACGTTCTTACCCGCCACTACTGGACATCTGTGGAAAAGAACTTTACAGCTCATCGGATTCCTCCTCCAGTATAAAAAAAATATTCTGATTCTTATTTTAAATTGCAGGGCTGCAGCTTTGCAGCCCTGCAATTTAACACTTTCCATAATTAAATGTTACCTTTTACACCGAAGCAAAACAATTTTTTCCGCCCCTTTTTATAGTGGGAACAGACGCCCCCCTCCCACCACCCCCCTTGCCCAAGATAGTCATTCATAGTCTTCATCGTCGTCTTCGTCGTCGTCATCGTCGTCGTCATCGTCATCACCGTCATCATCGTCGTCATCACCGTCATCATCGTCGTCATCATCATCATCATCTTCATCGGTGTTGTGGGTGGGTGGGGGGGTCTAGCAAAATCCCAAATCCGCTCAAGAACCTCTGCTTGCTGCCCGGAGCAAACGCGTGAGGGCCGTACCGTGCCCGAGCGTTGCAGCAGGCAAGAGAGGGCCGGGCCCCCCACCCCTCCCCCCCCAATGTGTTTTTGCTCGATAAGGCAAACAAAATGGGGGCGAGTGTTATTGTCCGAAGCACGGGTTTTCTGGAGAAGAATTTCAAGCGGGGAGTATGTTTGGAGTGGAATTCAAACAAAGAGCTCCCTTTTTGCGCGTGACACAGGGCAGCCATTGTGAGAAGCGGTGCCTTGCCTCTAAGCCCCCACCTCTACCCTGCCGGACCCCCCACCCACCCCCCCGCGACTCCCATTCCCCCTGCCCTCCTCTCCAAACCGGATGTCGCACAAACATAACTTAGCTTTCAAGAGGGGAAGGGAAGGTTTGGGTTGGTTGGCGGGGGAGAGCTGGGATGGGGTGGGCTGGAAAGGGTGGTGGTGGTGGTGGACCGTGGTGGTGGGTGGGTGGGAGAGCGGCGAGGACCCGGGTTAGTGGGGAAAAGAGATTCGGGTACTTGGCATGAGCCTGAACGACCCACATCATTGATCAACCAAGTCAAAAACAAGTAACAGGCTCGCTTTTGCGGAGGGGGGAGGGGAGACCCAAGCCCCCCCCTCCACTTCCCGTTTGCTTTTTTTTCTCTCCCATTACCGCCCGACATTTATCTCGCGCCGATTCCCCCGCACGGCGCTCAAACGCCACGCCACACACAACGCAGACGCCGCTGCTGCCGCCGCCGCCGCCGCTTGACACAAACGCGTTGGGGGTTGGTGGTGGGCCTTAATAATGACGCCGTGAGGCTTGGAACACGGGGGGAGGGGTAGGGGGGGGCCCAAGGAGGACAACGGCAACCTCCGCACCGCCAATACTGCACTCTCCCGAAAACCACCGTTTGAATTGTAGTTCATTCCCAGGAACAAACAAGAGGGTTTCCAATTCACGTTCCTTTCCTCCACATTCATTTGGAACGTTTTGACGTAACGGATAGAAACATTTTCTCGTTCCAAAAGAACGTAATCTCCATTTGTTCACAGAGAATGAATACGCCCTCGATATTCCGTTGAATAAATGCATTTGGGACATGGAGAATGCGTTTTTAAGTAAAAATAAAATCAACAAGCAACAGATTCCTTCAAATTACAGATACTTGAGTTATATAATTGGCAGGCTACGGTATAAAAAAAACACGTAAAATATTTTTGCAAAGTCGTTTGCTAAAACAGAAACAATAATTCCACATTGATCAAGTTAAAGTCAGGTAGAAGGGAAATAATAAAATGATAAAAATATAAAACATTAAAAATTCTCACGACGTTTCGACTGCAACACAAGCAATCATCATCAGGTGTGAAATCCACAGCAAGTCCTCTTTGATGATTGCTTGTGTTGCAGTCAAAACGTCGTGAGAATTTTTATTGTTTTATATTTTTTATTTTATTTTATTATTTCCCTTCTACGTGACTTTACCGAAAGAACCAAGAACAAGAATTCCTGCAGTCACGAAAGTTTTAAATCTAAAATTTATCAAGTTGTTCACCCCATTTAATCAGGGCAATATTGGCCACTGATAAGTTCAGTTATTCCTTCGACTTCTTCCCAATGGAAACTCAGCGATAGGTCTGCAGTCACCTGGGTCAGGAACCGGCAACCAAAACAAAAAAACATTCTTTCCAAATTCGGTAAAAAAACAACTCAATATTTCAAGAGCCGCAACAGAAATGAATACGAGATGGTGGTCCTCAATAAATAACCTCACGAAAGGAGTCCCTTAAATAGCCGCAATCCAGCTCTGGAGCCGCAGGCTGCCGGCCCCTGACCTCGGCGCTAACGGTGGGAAAGGTCCGGTCCTAATCGCGTCTCTCGCGGCCGGAGTTTCACGCACCAGCGTCCTGGGCGGCGCGTGTTTTTGCCGCTCGCGGAGGGCGCAATGCCCCCGTGTTCGCCAAAATAATCTGAGATGTGCTTTTACACACGCGCGTGTATGTGTACGCCAAGTGGGGCTTGCTGAACACGTGCCGACTGGGGGAAGTGGCAGGCTCTTGAGAAACTACGGCCGTGAGCAAGAGCGCTCATCTTGCAAACAGAGAGATGTTGTGTAATGTTCCGATTTAGCCTGTCCCACTTAAGAAATACTCCTTAGTTGAGGTGGCCCGGAGGTCAGAGCTGAGCTGGCGCCGCTAAGATCCTGGGTTCGAAAGCAGTCGGTTGCCCTGCCACGTGATTTGAACCGGGGTTCTCACAGCCCAGTTACCAGTGACTGCACACAAAGGGGGGGG
>CM025638.2:3781228-3793907 GCA_014621495.2 Entosphenus tridentatus | reverse complement strand
AAACATGACACGGATGTTTTCTTCCGCACTTGATTTGGCTAAATTCCAGCTCTTGAGAACTAAAACATCGGTAGGACTGTCGTGTGACGAACACTGCTCTCATATGTGCAGAGTGGGTGGTTAAGGTGTTGCCCTCTTCTGTGTGGACGAGGGGTCATTTGAAGGGATCTCAAGGGATACAAGCTCAGCGATATCCACTTCTGTGGGCCATTTTCTCACACGGTTGGTGGGTCGCATTGCTCTGCAAGAGGAAACAAACGGATTCTTCTTCCTCTCAAGATGTAACTGTGGCAGCACAATTGGGATTAATTGGTGGGAAGATGATAACGATTTTTGAAGAAAAAAATGCTTCTGATATTAGAATCTGGACTGGGATCGTCACTACCGGCACAATGAGCAGGGCGATTCGCAAACTCAGTTTTTTCTGATCCTCCGGCTTTGATGCAACGTTCCGCTATTGCCAGCAAAGCGTAGCATCGCAGTTTGCGCATTAATCGAACGGGACTGCGAATTCGGGAAAGCTGTGCAAAATTTAAGGGGGGGGGCGGTGACGAGGAGAGGAATTTAAAAAAACGACCGAGCTATCATTCCACATGGAGTAGACTGGTGCTCCATTAGACTGGGAATTCACGACTCTACAATCGGGAAGGAAAAAGCGCGGAAGCAATGATGTAAAAAAACATACCTTCTTAAAAGGCGCTCTTTTATTTAAAGGCTCTGCAACAACGCAAACCCTCGCACACTGGCGCACAACACTTCGCCCTCATCTCGACTCCAACGTTGCCCACACAGAAATAAACCACCATCGCGCAAACTCCAGTCATCCTCGCAGCAAGCGGCTTTTGGGCTAGCCGTCGAACAAAGACGGCCACCCGCAAACCGTGCAGCGCTTCCAGATGCGCTTCTGCGGCCGCCTGGAAACGCTCTTCCTTCCGATATTAGGAAACCACTGGAGCTATGCACTTTGAAATCATCCAGATTGAAAACTCATTTATTAAGGACTGATTGTTGTGTTTAGTTTGTTGTCCTTCCCCCCGCACCTCCGGTTAGCACGGTTGGCTGCGTACGGTGCAAAAGATGTTCAACGTACACACACATACTTACAAAACCTGAATATTTATTAATACTGGAGGAATCCGATGAGCTACAAAGCTCTTTTTCACAGATGTCCAGTCGATCCACAGATATTCAATACACAAACCAGAAACGAACCCCTCCAAACAAACATGCGGCTCTCGCGCTGCCTTCCATATCCGCTGTGCTCATTGTGGCTGGTTGTGTTTGAGTGACCGACCAGTTAGGTATGGGCTGATTCGTGGCCCCGGGCTTGGCTCATCGGTTAGTGAAGCCGGCTGGCCACCGGGGCCTTTTATTGTTTTCCTGCAGGATCGACAAGGAGACCGCAAAATATTTCGCGGTAAATGCGACGCGGGGGGGGGGGGTCCAAGCCGAGATTTTTTGTTTTAGCAGGCACCGCGAAGTTGCCAGGCACGCGGTTTCCTTCAAGCAAACTGGCAACACAAGGTCCACGACGTAGAAGAAAAAAAATCAGTGGCGGTGCAGTGGCCCAGAACGCGGCACGGGTTTTTAATGCTTCCGTTTGTCGTACTTACTGCACTACAGCTTCCTTCCCATGGTCCCAACGATTTCCCGACCTGCTAACCCTAACCCCCCGGCCTCCTGCAACCCCACCATCTTCGATCATCCACCCCACCCTCCACCACCACCCAACGTCTTGACCGCTGCTTGCTCCCGCAACGAAATGAAAATGTAACTTTCTACCGCACTGCACAAACGCGGTGCAGGCTTCGCAGATCTGCACGGCTTCCTGTGGCACCGCGGTAAAAACAAAAGCGTGCGGATGTCGTGTTTGCCACGCTTTTCAAATCGATTCTCAGAGGTCACGGTGCGTACGCGCACGGCCCTAATGTAAACGCACCGCTGGCTGCAGGACCATATTTGACCAACGCTTCTTCACCATGCCGGCGGTGACTGCGGGCCGATGGGCGCCGAGAGCACACAGGTCCGTCGTCTTGAGACCTGACGAGACGGGGCACGCTCCGGGGCGATCTGTCCGTCCGCACCTTCGCAATGCACGAAATCGAATTGCAGGTGCAAAAATTTATGGGTTTGCATTTCATTAATGTTTCATGCGATGAGTTAACGCGACCCCTCCCGGACACTGGAGGCAGCTATATTCACCACAATGTAAAGTAAAAAAAATCCCATATTGAATCAAACCAAGCAAACTCCCTTTGTGGAAATGCATCTGCAGCGTGTATATATAGTGATCAAAATGCAGCTGTCTATGACCTAAGCGCTTGGTAATTTAATATAATAATTCAAGCTCACACCATTGCTTATATAATACCAATTTCGAGTATAGAGTTGCAAACTGTAGATGCATGTGATGCCATCAACGGAAACATGGCAATTTTAAATAAATAAAAACTTTCTTGAAATGCAAGTCCTCTTTGAGCAGCTTAAGCGCGGTGCTATAACCCTCTGGCTTTGGTGAATATGAAACCACACCATTAATGGCATTCCAGCATTAATTACATTGCCCGTGCATACACAAAAGAGTATGCAGATACTGCACAAATCGAGCGGTAGCGGCTTGGCTAGCTCTCAATACGCTATGATGAACCCAAGTTAAGCTCAGTGGGCTTCACCTGGTGATATTAGATAGTTTCGTTGAAGTTGTATATTCTTTCAGTGATTTTCTTACCTTTCCTATACTCTGCACTCCTATCGTGTCGTTGTATCGTTTGTTGCTGTTGTAACGTTCTGAGCCCGTGCCCCTACCGGACATCCGTGAAAAAGAGCTTTATAGCTCATCGGATTCCTCCAGTAGAAATCTTTTGATTCCGATAAATTCTGGACCACGGTCAACATCAGTGGCTCGCAATACCTGAACTTGGCCTCGGGCTCCCAACTCACAACACTATGACCAAACAACCTCCTTTGAATTAACAAATGGTTGAAAATATATTCTTGTATTTTGATTATCATCATTATAAACCGTAAAATATTATAAAATGCACACATGCATACATATGCACGCAGGCGCACGCGCACATGCGCAGACTCGTGTGGGATCCGAAAGGCTATTAAACACGTCAAGCACACGTATGTATTCCGTAAACACAACACAAATAGCGCGTGACTTCCTTGCCTAAGTGGCGTTCCACAAACCGTATTGTTTGCTAAAGGTCATTACTGAATTGTACATTTGTTGAGTGTTTTTTTGGTTAATGGCAAGGGAAGGCGGGGGGGGGGGGGGTCGCCCCCCCCCCCCCGCCCCCCACGAAGGGTTAACAGCCGCTAGGGCACAATAGGACCCCCCCCCCCTACTCTCGTTCAGGTGAATCAAGAGCAGGGGAGGGGGAGGGCTGAAAACACGTCCTCAAAGCAAACGTCTTCGTTCTCCACGGCAAGCAACTGTTTTTCCCGTTTCAGTTGTAGTGCGCTGCGTTTTTGCTTCTTGGGGACATGTGTATCACGTACAACGGCTGCGCCCCGTGTATTGTCCCACTGCGCGGATAACACCCCCACCGTCCCCCATCCAAATTTAGACACAAGAAGCGGATATAAAACAAAACGAGAACTGGGGGGGGGGGGGGGGGGGAACTAATTCCCCCACTTAAATAAAATCATTCGACGAGCACCGCCGCCTTCAGTCACCATTAGTTCCGGTCATATTATTTCTACACAAACGGGGATGAAGGTGGGGGTGGGTGGGGAGCACATTTGCTTCTTAGAAACTAACACACTTTAATTGGATTAACCCTTTCAACTCCTGGCACGTTCCCAACACGCAAACCCCGAGAGGTCTCAACTATCCTGAAAAGCTGAAACAGCTCCCCATTCGAAGCCTGGACACACAAGGTGCTGCTGGGTTATACTCGACGTGTGCCGGATGCAAAGACAAAGATCTCCCTTATAGCCTACAGCACACTGTTGGGCAAGTGCTGTTAGCGAGCACCTATGAAGGCCCGGAATGGTACACCAGGAGGTGGGTGTTTAGCACCACATAGACAAAGTTGCCCCGTATAGCCTTAACAGACTGTTGGGGCAAGTGCTTTAAGCGAGCACCTATGAAGGCTGGTACGGCGCATGAGGCGGTGAGTGTCCAGCACCACGCCCGGCCACCTTTGTCTTCCCAGTGGCGATATTTTTATGCAACGCACCAGCTACTCATTTGAGGCTAAGTCGACCTAAGGGAGGCCCAGGACCGGTTCAGGCAATCGTCACCGGTGTTGGCCTTGAGCAGGAATCGAACTCGGGTCGCCGGGTTCAAAGCACAGCGCGCTAACTGCTACGCTACCACTCTCCACACCACGTGTACACACACATACACACGTTTTTTTCATAATTCCAAGTTATTTACCCAGGAAACCGTCACCCGATTCTCAAGACTTTTATTCGGGTTGGTCCTGTACGGCTGAATTGAGATGTTTGGCCAATTCCATGAACGAGTGTTTTGGCTTCGTCTGGAAGGAAATCAGAGAAGCTGGAGGAAACCCAATGCAGGCTCGAGGAGGGATCATTCTCAGCGGTGCCATCTCCTGGCCACGTCTCAGACCCACGTCTGCAACACCTGGCAAGCCCTGAAGGTCACCCAATTCCAATGACTAAACCAAGCTCCAACACCTTTGGCTTGACTTCCGAGGCGCTCTGCAATTGCGTGCATTCAGAGATCAATGGCGGAGAGAAATCGGATAAACACGCTTTTAAAGGGCCAGCCATATTTCTAGCTCGCGCTAAACATCCTGCGCACTGCACTTGACTTTGGAATTCCCTCCCCGCGTCATCTCTTCTTCCAAGTTCGTGTGACCTCCGCTCAATTCAAGGAGCGTATTTTCGCTCTCTCGTCTACTGCAGTACCACGAGCGCCGTTCGTCGCTGGCCGCTTGTGGCACTTTGAGCTCTTTGGTTTCCTTGTGCTCAACGACCGTCATTTAAAAAAAACAACAAACAAAAAACATTTGCTGCGGCAACACGGGAGACGTATTGCACACGCGCTTGCACGCTCGCTCCGATTGCGACCTCCGCGGCACTGGTGGCTTGGACTGCCAACAACTTCAAGAAACTTCCCTCCCTCTACCCTGCGGGGAGGCCCCCCGTTTGCCTGGGAAGGCTCGGAAAGCCAGGCAGCGGTGGTCGACAAATCTCATCGCTTGTTCGCCCCCCGCCCCCTGCACGCCCCTCGCCTGTCCTCCTAACGGCGCGACACTTTTCACGGGACAATTGCTTCAAGACAGCGATGAACTTGCAAGTAACACCAACGACTGATCCTGTACAGTTCGCCCGCTTCAAGGGACAGCTACAGCTGCGATGTGATTATACACGTAGGGGCGCCGAGAGTGAAGGCTACAGTTTGGGTGGTCTCAGCAGCGCCTTGACCCTGGCTGGTCCGGAATTTTTTCCCTGCAATGCTGCCCCCCATTTTTTGGGAACCGCCGTCCCATCCTCTTCCTCTGTGGCTGCTTGGACCTGGCTCCTTGCCTCCTGCCCGCGGCTTTGTAAAGTCGTGGGCTCGGCGATAAACATTGACTCATCTCACCTCCCTCTCTGTTTACCCTACTGCCTTGGGAGGCCTTCATCCAGCAGTGGATTGAGATCATGGCTGCTGCTGCTGCCGCCGCCACCGACAATCCTCCACGTTTATACGAAGTCTTACGATGCGTTGACATTCAGACAGTAAAATCTCAATAAACAGATCTCGTGATGAACTTCGACCAAATTTTCCATAACAAAACAAAACCAAAAAGCCTCTATATTCACACTCCCCCCGCCCCCCCGTGACATTCCCAACGGTGCCAGGTCCCCTTACCGGGTCTCTGTTACCGGGTGACGAAAGTGGGACGTAATTGAAGGTAATGGGCCATGCGAAAATACTGCCACATGGTCACCGACACAAGCAAGCTACTGCTGCTGCTGCTGCTGCGTGGGATTACGGGCGCGGCGGCGGCCTGCGGCAGCAAAGCAAGTAGGATAACTTGTCACTTCCTCTACCCGAGCCTTTCATCCAACGTAGTAGAGGGGGGGGGGCTACCTGAAATTCAACGGCAGCGGCCCGCATTTGTACACAAAAACAAAGAGGCAAGAATCCCCACCTCCACCCACCCCCCACCACCACCGTGGCCCTGACAGGCCGGTGGGGCGAGGACTGCTCTTAGCGAAGAGCACTGGCACGGGCGCACGAAGGGGTGGTGTGGCCAGAAAACCGGGCCCAGCTGGCCATTGTCTCCCCCCCCCCCCCCCGCGCTGATGTTTACCAACCGCACACCAGGTGCAAATTTAAGCCCGAGTTGACCTAAGGGAGGCCGGGGGAACAGTGCTGTTACCAATTGTCACACACGCACACAAACACGTCATTAGTCAAGAGGTCCCAGTGGTGGAGACTTCATTTAAAAAATATTGCAAAGAATTCCCCCCATCACTGTCTTAATTATATTAACGTATTTTATTTATTGGCTATGGGTTTGTCTGTAAATGTACAATACCGCCTCTTAATATGAAGGTTTAAAAGCATACTGTATGCAATAATGATGTCGTGCATTTATCCAGGAAAACTTCAACGAGTCTCAAGACTTTTTTCAGGGGGACCCAGTTGATTTGGGATTTTTCACAGTTCCTTTTTTTCAAGTGAGCAATGTTTTCCTTTGCGCGCTAGAACTTGGAGAAACCCGACCAGGCACAAGACGGAGATAAAAACGCACGCTGATTAACGTTTTGTTGAGATGTCCCTTCTCGAGGCAGTATGGTGTCACACACGTTTGTTTGAGACATTTCACAATGTGGCACTCCAAAAGGAGAAAAAAACACACCGTTGGGTACATCAACGATTTGCCATTAGCGCGGTTAGGTGCCAATAAAACCCTAATAGGCTTGCCAATTCACGGGTCTTGTATCTGTGCCGACTTGTTGTGCAAAAAAGCGACTGCACACAACGCTTGTCGGGCAGCTTGCACACATTTCGTCCCTTCCCACGATTTCGCCCCGGGGTCGTCAGCAGTGCTAAACTTCTAGAGCAGCGGTTCTTCTTCACCCGGGGGTGCATCACACGTACCCCCTGGGGGGTGCGAGAGACGTGGCCAGATTTTTTTTAGAAGGTAAATCATCGAAACACAAATTAAGCACGGGCACGTAGGTACAGTTACCTTGTTTCATCAAACCCTATTTATTTATTAACATTTTTTTTTTTACGATTGAAAAACAACGGGGTGCAAGGCTGCAACAAAGGTTAAGAACCACTGTTCTCGAGCGAAAGAGCGAGTTGAAACCCGAGCAAAGCTCGAAGATGAAAAGCAGCGGGTGACATGGAAGCAATAAGCTGGGTCCCTCTTGGGATCCGCCGTGCGACGGGAAAACTAGACAACAACAACAAAAAACACGACGACGAAGAGTGGCCAAGGGTAGCTGGCACAGCAGTGCCCGAGACCATCGGGGTGCGCACGAGCGCGATTAGCCGCAATTAAAACGTCACACTTGTGCAACCCTAAATACCGCTTACAAGGCCGAACCTCCCCTGTAATTTATAAAATTTGATCACGGCTATTTTTACAACGCTAAACGTCGCGCCGTATCCACGCACGTATGGCTCGCCAAATTCAATCCGCTCCCCCCGTTCAAGGTGAAACGACCTTCCCTGCAACGGGCTAACGGAAGAGGTGCGAACGACGAGACGCCGTGGCGGAACGAGAAACGGTGGAACGAAACGCTTGAAGGGTACAAAGTGGACAAAGCGGTGACTGCATACTGGGTTTTTTATGATAACTGTGAATCGCTCGCCATATGTACTTCATATAAACACACAGGAAACTTGTAAGAGGCCGTTATGGCATCATATGTAGCAAATAATAATGCCGTTCACCCCGGAGAGCCGAGGATAGTCTCAGGAGCTTCCTGCATTGGCACGTTTAGGCCGATTCTGTTTGAGGAGTGTTTGGTGCGTGAGGAAGGCAGAGTACTGCCTATGAAAACCAACACTTTACAAGGCGGGAAAAAGACTCAGAGCTCTGCACAGATAGATTAAAGAATCCAATGCTTGTCGCACCTTTCCCTGTCCACAGCCCAGTATCAAAATTATTAATAAATTCTCCCATCCAACCAAGAAGGGTGCAAAGGATTCGCGATAATTTTTATTCAATCAATTGTTGAAATTAAGAGGTGCAATTCTGTTGAAGAATAAATCAGTTTTTTTTTTTTACTGTGGTTAATGTAGTGGCTTTTAGTGGTTGCAGGGACACATGAACCGATTCCACACCACACGTATCGATCTAAGAGCACACCGGTGACTCGGCGTGCATTGCGAGCTAGAAGAACAGATTATTATAACAAGCTTCGCCGAGTCTCAGGACTATTTTATGGGGGGGGGGGGGGGGGCGATGATTGCTGCGTATAATCCGTATTGAGTAAAATTTGCCGTGTTAATTTTTTCAAAGCTGGACCCCGTAACGCCGGGCACACAACTGGCCTAGCCTTGCGAGTGCCAGTCGCGGTATTTTTTTTAACTGTCGACCGTGAAGAAGGTGGCGCGTGCACGTATCTGTACGGTGACTAAAACCCCGCGGTATTAAATCGGGGCGGGCCCCTGGTTTCTCGAACCGTGAACCTCCTCGACAAGTGGCCAACGACGACGCGCTAGCCCTCCCGGCCAGGTGGCATCGTTACGTCCACACTAAGCAGGCACCCCCCCGCTTGGCTTGCAGAGATCTCACGAACGATAAAGGGGGGGGAGGCATGAGGGGCAATGAGGATAACTGATGAAACAATAATAATAGATTTTTCCCTTTCTGACAATAAAACAACAGGTGTTAAAGATGTTCAAACACCAAATAGATACCCCTTTTTCAAGTAACCAAGCCTGCATTAACCACACGTATTTGTGGAAAAAACATGCAAACAAAAAACGTGCTCGGATAATATACGCACGGTTTTTTAAAATGATTGGCCTACACCAGAGACAGCCTTCTTTATGGCCTTGTCTCACCAGTGTTAGACCAGAGAACGCCAAAAGGCAAACAAGTACAAAAACAATACAAGTATCAGAGCATTTATAGCTCAGGTTGAGCAGTTAGATTTACTTACGGGACACTTTTTCCAGTTATCAAAATGATGAATCAATATAAATAGGTTTCACGCTTTCTGGCAATAAAACAGCAGGTGTTAAGGTGTTCAAACACCACATATATACCTTTTTGGAAGGCACCAAGTCCGCATTGACCACACGTACTCGTGGTAAAAACATGCGCACACAAACATGCTCCAATAATACACAAGCATCGTCTTTTTCAACCGATCCCGCCTATACACGTGGGTTCCTCCCAATTATCCTTTGTCAAAAAAGCCCGACCATTTCGCATTTACACCTGCCGAGGTTTGGAGGACGGTGGTGGGGGCCCTGTGCACTAACGTGATGGAAACGGGGGGGGTGGCGGGCGGGGTGGGGGGCTAAGTGGTACGCGGGCTCTGGCACGTGTGCACGTAACAACGGTGATGTCACTACGCGACTCAATGGTGGGTTTGAGGGGCAGGGCAATTGGGGGCCTCACAGGGAGAGGCCTTCTTAAGGGGGCAGGGGGCGAGGGAAGGGGGGGCGAGGGGGCAGGGGGCGAGGGGGGGGGGGGGGCGGGGGCGGACGCGCCCGGCGGGGACGGCGAGGGAGGAGGGGGGGCGGCCATGTACAGGCCACTTGCAGGGATGCATTTGGGGGACAGGGAAACCAAGAGGGGGGCCTGGCAAACAAAATAAAGAGCCGCTGATTTAAAGCGGGAAGAGAGCCGAGGGGACATGCGACAACAAAGGCCGAGGGGCAGCAAGGGAAGCGCGTGCAGGGCATGGAGGAGGGGGGGGGTGAGAGGTAAATAACCCGGGCTGAGGCACTGCATTGTGGGGGAAACTTAAAGGAAAGGGGCCGTCGAGGGTGCTCGAGCAAAACAAGAACAACAACACCGGGTGGAGCAGAGACTAGGAACGACGCGTGCAATTATCAAGTTTTAATGCCGGAATCAGAATCGTTTTTTTTACATACACTGGACGAATCCGATGAGATACAAAACTCTTTTTCCCCCCCCAAGATGTCCAGTTCGGTGTGCGCCGAATGAAGAGCGGCTAAAGGGGAAGACGCAACGAGCGACGACGACGATGACGACGACGGAACCGGGAGCGCAAATTCCTGCAAGGAAATGTGCAAAGCAAGCGGACGACGGCGACGACGAAGCGTAAACACGCGAGTCGGGAAGATCGTCGCGGCCGCCGAGATGGCTGGTCAACACTGCCGCAGAACGCACGGAGATTCGGGCACCCGGATAACGGCTATTGGGAGAAAAAACACGCGCACACACACACAGAAACGCGGATAACATTATCTTTTGATATCGAATCACAGTCCAACCACTTGTTTTCTCTTTTTTACTGATAAATCGTAACCTCCGGGTTCGGTTGAACAGCGCTTGCCAATGGGGGGGCGGGGCCCTTGGGCGGCCGTGGGGGGGGGGGGGCCCCCTGAGGTTATCAATTGTGAATGCGCGATTCATCTGCGCTCCCGGCCGGCAGGCCACGCGGCGACGCATCCTCGCCGTGGGCCTCTCTTGGAGGTGGGAAATGTAAAGAAGAGCAACGTTGAGGCTGCGAGGGGAGAGAGGGGGGGGGCGCTTGGGGGGCATGGGGGGTTGGGGGGGGGCCTGGGTGGGAGAAAGGGGGGCGGTACCCGGTTGAGATCTCCCTGATTGGCGAGACCTGCAATGACATCATTGGTAGATGTTTGGGCTGGAGAGGAGGGAGGAGGGGGGAGGGAGGGAGGAGGGGGGAGGGAGGAGGGGGGAGGGAGGGAGGAGGAGGGGGGAGGGCGTGAGTGCAAGATGGGTTGGGTCTGGGGATAAACAGGGGGACTGAAATGTGTTGTTTTTGCGGGCTGCGTTAGTACACACACACACAGTGTGCAATGTTTATACAACGATGGAGGCACCACCACCACCGGGTAGGATTTTGTTGCTTCGAAAGGTTTTTGGGGAGATACAATCAGCCTTTATCAAAACTGGGAAATCAGACTTACGGTACGCATGTTTACGCAAAAAAGTAGTACAATTGCAGTTTGTTTTTTATGTCAGTAACACTGCCTTCAATCTTGATCCTCAAGAATCTTAAGCTCATGTCGAGTGTGCAATGTTAAGCAGGCTTGCGCAACACGCACGGTTATTTATTTATTTTAAAAGCTCGCGCTTGTTTTGAAATAATTAGAGCGGACAATGCACGCGTTCATTAGTGCCACGGAATCAAAGCTGGTGTCTTCAAAATTGCCTTCCATCAAAAAATGGGTGATGTAATACCTCAATTCTGCACAATAAATGTTCTATTCTTCATGGAACAATGAGGAGTTCTGTGCTTTGCATGGATGTAGGTTGAACTTCCTTTGCACCGCACGTAGCCAACCGTGCTAATCGGGGAAGGACAACAAACTAAACACAAAAAGCTGTTCTAAATAAATTAGTTTTGAGCCGAGATGATTCAAAAGTGCACGGCTCCAGTGGCTTCCTAATATCGGAAGAGCGTTCCAGACGGCCGCAGAAGCGCATCTGAAAGCGATTGGGAGCCACGATAATAACCTGAGAAAGTGACATAAAAGCAACACGCGAGGCCCATGCCAGGAAACGCATGGGGCACTCTCGTGCGATGCCCTGCCCACCGACCACGCCAACCGGGCCCCAAACGCTGCCCACTCAAAGTCTTTGGCAGCGGTCTAACAGAGAGAGAGAGAGGGCTGGAAATAGGGGGGGGGGGGCTACCAGAGAATAAAATAATATTGGCAATTACAAACATATCGTGGGGCTCTCGCGTTTCAAAAGCTGCGGCAATAAATGACAACTAAATTACATTCGGGAAACCCAACGCCTCCTCCTCCTTCGCTTTTGTTGCTCACGGGCATTGAGGAAAGCGCCGACGCAAACCCGACGACGACGCACATGAACACTCACTTCCCAGTAGAAAAATGCACCGACGTCTAATCACTATTACAGAAACAACTTTCCTAATAGGATCTAGGGGTTTTTTTTACTACTCAAAAGACATGAGGGAGGGGGGGGGCTATTAACGATGACGATGATTTATTGTTTGTTACTTTTCGATTTAAAGCTTTCGTGACTGCAGGGATTCATCTTCTTGGTTCTTTCGGTTCATTCAGACGCTGGCTTTCCGACAGCCCTCTTCCTCACCTGAGGACGGCTGCTTGCGTTGTGGCCGAAACGTCGTGAGAATTTTATTTTATGTTTTATTTTTATTATTTTATTATTTCCCTTCTACGTGACTTTACCGAAAAAAACAAGAAGATGTTTTGTCACTCTTTAAAATTCAGGGAAATAATAATGACTACGCTAGGTGGATCTGGTATTTACACATGAACTGCCACCAAGCGTGGCACAGTCGGGTTTTTGACAATCGGGTTTAATTGTCTTTTTATATTAAACCCGATCATCTGAGATTGGGAGAAATCCGGTTTAATTGGTTCTAATTGCAGAACCGCACTTGGCCAACTTCTCAACGATGGGCTTCATCCATTCCAAGCTAAGGAGCTCACTGGCGCCCACGATTGTGGAGAAGAAGCTCGTGTTCATCAAGACCAACCTGCCCGCCGCATTCTACGACTACCCCGTGCCCGACGCCCCCCCCCCCCCCC
>CM025638.2:3767159-3780828 GCA_014621495.2 Entosphenus tridentatus | reverse complement strand
CCCCCCCCCCCCCCCCCCCCCGAGTACGATCGCAGCACCGACGAGGTTTTAATTCCCCGAAATCGGGTTTAATTGTATTAAAGAAAAAACCCGATGCCTGCCGCTGGAAAAATCGAGTTTTTTCCACCCATGACTGCCACAGCATGCTGTCCACCCACCCTATCTTGAGCTCATCTCATTAAACTAGTCAACTATTTTTTATTTTACCAAGTAAGGCCCACTGAGCTGTATAGCTCTTCTTCAGAAGCGACCTGGCTATCACAAATAATAGCCCACAAAAAGTTTGCTTTTCACGTGGAAATTTATATCAGTGGCCAAATACTCTTTAAACGCATGTTTCTAAATGTGGGGAGAAATCCACGCGACCACAGGGAGAGGAGCCATTCAAACTCCGAATATACAGCAGGCGTCAGGGTCGGGATGGAACCCACGACCTGCTGTATACCAGGTGAGGTTGTTAACATCTCGACACCGTGGCGTCCCTACCAATCACCCACCAGTACCTCTTGCCACACAGTTCAATTTACCCCATTCCAACAAATCCTCGCAGCCGCTTTTGGCTCGCCATCGAACAAAGACGGTCGCTGCATCGCACGCCGTCAGATGCCCTTCTGCTGCCGTCAGATGCGCTTCTGCGGCCGTCTGGAACGCTCTTCCTTCCGATATTAGGAAGCCACTGGAGCTACGCACTTTTAAATCTAAATTGAAAACTAATTTCTTCACAACTGCTTTTCGTGTTTAGTTTGTTGTCCTTCACCCGCACCTCCGGATAAGCACGGTTGGCTACGTACGGTGCAAAAGAAGTTCAACATATGAACATTAAAATAACTCGTATTCCCCCATGCCTTGTTTGGGCAGGGCCCATATCTGCATTGTCTTCTCTGTCCTCTCTTCCCCATCCCACGACCCCCTTAACTTTTCCAACAATCAAGTTTTGGCTGTCAACTCTGGTCAGCTGATCAAATGGTAAACGCCGTTCCAAATGCTACGGACTGTGACATTGTCGGGTCAAAAAGTACCGCACGATTTACCGCAGTAATATATTCACAGTGAATTTAAAGATGCGTGTTTATCAAGCGTTCAACTGCTCCGAGGAGGTAGAACAATTTCACCGCATGTGTCACCCCCTCTCCAACTCGGTGATTCACAACTCTTAAGAGATTCCAGGATCTGATATTTTTTTTTGGACACTGCGGGGACCGTAGAGCTCCTCGAGCAGCTGCTGGGGGGTTACGTACACCCATTACATACAACATATACGTTTTTTTTTTTAAACACAGCATCTCTGACACTAGATTCACCACATTCATCAAGGGCTTAACAATCGTTCTTAAATCGACAAGTCGTTACACCGTCTATCCCTCTTAACAGTTACAGCTCTTTGTCGATCCACTGATGAATTAAGGCCTCTCCATGCTGTGTTGCTCATGAGGGTAGTTTGTCCCTACTTCACCACGCTGGGCAGTGCAGAATGATTAAGGAGAGGGGCCAGAGCGAGTTTAGATATAATTCGCAACTGTTAGCCTTGGCCGGGAATCAAACTCATGTCGCTGGGTTTTTTGTCGGCTTGCAAAGAAAGGTGCTGCGTGAAATGACGAAAAAAATTATGACGATCACCATCACTGTCATCATCATCGTCGTCATCATCATCGTCGTCCTCATCACCAAACAAAACAGGCTCCGCTAACTTGCAATGGCAGTTGACCCTTAACCGCAAATCATATCCCGCGCTTAAGCGCTCTATCCTACCATGATGTCATGCAGTGAGACTGTGGAAAGGTAAAGGCCACCCAGGTTGTTTCCGGCAAGGACAAAGAGAAAAGTTGGGGCTCATCTGCCGAGCTGGGGAGCACCACTCGTTGTGTAACATTGCAGGGTTGCGCAACCCAAGTTGGCGCGCGTCAGCTGTGGGGGGGGGGGGGACAAGCGTCATGTCCTCACTTAAGTTTTCCTGCGATCTTTCGTCGGCCACCTTCACCCGTCACAATGGACAAAGATCCCCCGTATATATCCTGTAACAGACTGTTGGGGCAAGTGCAATTAGCGAGTAGCACCCATTAAGGCCGGCACGGCGCACGAGGGGGTGGGTGGCCAACACCACGCCCGGCTCCCGAGTGGCAATGTTTGCACACATCGGACCAGGTACTCATTTGAGGCCGAGTCGACCTAGGCGAGGCCCATGATCGGTTCAGATAATCGTCACGGGTGTCGGCCGTGAGCGGGAATCGAACTCGGGTCGCCGGGGTCGTAGTGCAGTGCGCTAACCGCTACTACACTACCGCTCCCAAACCTGCCATACCCACCCACAAACGCACGCACCCACAGGGGCCCTCACTCTCTCCATAGAGCGGCGAGGAACACAGCGTGGCGGCAAATCACCATCGGCGCCTCCACCTCAAGGCGACATTTGCCACCTTTTGCCGTTGTTTGTTTGTTCCTCAATTCAACAAACCGACCAACAACACACACCCACCCAGGCTCAACCCACACACACAAAAAATATTTTGTTTCCAAAAAGCATCAATCGTATGCGCCAGGAGCCAACTGGGGCCGCCACCTTGGATACCCTGGCCCTTGCCATAGCAACGTGGAGTACCGAGGTGACTGGTTGAGTTGATGGTACTCAGCCTGATCACTAAAGACTGCAAGCACGAAAAAAATGTCCGCAACATTAAACATGGGTTCTGCACTTAAATTTGGCTAAATTCTAGCTCCGAGAATGAAAATAACGGTTTGGCCGTCATGCGAAGAAAAATACTCTCAGATGGGACCAGACGTCACTTGAAGGGATGCCAAAGGTGGCTGTGATATCCACTTTCTTGCTTTTTGTGTTCAGTTTGTTGTCTTTCCCCCGCACCTCTCAATTAGCACAGCCAGCTATGTACGGTACGAAAAAAGTTCAGCAACATACATCCACTTCCTTCTGGCCTACCTCTAAACACCAAGCGTGGCACTGCTCTGCGTGAGACTCGGACGGATAATCCAAACCGCTTGACGCGACGCCGAAAGCATAATCGACATCATCGTGGGAGCGAAATTAGGAAAAATGTGGAATTTCCACCAATGGCTTGCGGGACTGCTATTGAGGAAGCGGCCCCTTCTCCGTGTGGGCAGATTCAGCAGAAAGCGACGACATGTCAGGGCACTCAGAATGCAATCGGGGGTTCGGCATGCAGAGGGGCGGCATCAAGCGGCATCAGGCTGATACCGATGGTGTTTTTTTTTGGGGGGGGGGGGGGGTTAAAGACGCTGGACAGCGCGCACGCATTTTCACCTTTCGATTTACACCCCTGCCCACTTGTTTGGACAACCCGCAAGATTTAGCGTTGGGAGCGTCGGAAAGAAGGGGCCCCCATATTCTCTTGACCACTTAGGCTCGGGGACTGCTGCTTCTTCTTCTTCGGTGAAAGACAAGACACAAAACTGCAGACGCACACGGCCAAAACAGTTCACTCGTCTGCTGCCGTGTGTAAACCGTACGTTGAATGCCCATAATTGGGTCTCAAGACCACACCGCAAGCCGCATCCAGATGGCTCAAAAATATTTCCATTTTGGCTTGTGATTTTTATTCCAGATTAAGCCAAAGATTGTGCCAATTACATTGACATTCAACAAGAACTAATTAATACCATTCTTTGTCAAAGGTAATGCTAAAATGCAAAACCTACGATGATAACATTACCATTTTCAAGCTGATAAAATACATTTAAAATGCACGTGATGACATATATTAGTTTTCAGATTAATTTATTTATTTGTTGTTGTGAATGTTTTAACGGAAAGTCCTTGACTATTGGTGCATATCCCTCTGCCGCTCTCAGACGCTCTAGAACGGTGACCTTTGACCTCGAACTCTCCACCTTGGCCCTCTCCAAACATAAAAGACTGGGAACCACAACAAGACTTGGTCAAGCCTTGCACAGCCGCACATTCCTGTATCACCTCAACCAAGGCTCCAATGTCCGTACACACGCGCAAGTATGCCCCCCGTCAACGTAAAGCAGTCACGGGTTTGACTGATGACCCAGCACTCACCGATGCACTCGACTCACTCGCTCACGAGCGCTCAGTCGCCTCCCTATCAACCTTATAATGCTACCAGGGCCATATTATCCCATAGGCCACAATAGGCACTTTGCCTAGGGCAATGAAAACATTTCCATTTTTTTTGCATGATAAGAAAATGTAACCAAGATATCTTCCTGAATAAATATGTTTATATCGCAAGGATAGGCACGCCGCAGATACAAAGAGGCAGAGTCGTGTTAATGTCGATCGTTTTTTTCACAAGGTGAGAGAAATGAACACCGTAGATGAACTATGAGATTTTTTTTTCATTGCAAAATTAGCAATAACATCCTTAAAATGGTGTTTTTCGCACAATCTCATTCTCAATAGAGAGGAGTGGAAGGGAAGAAGACGAGCCTTGTTGTCCTGTGCTTGATCGGAAAAAGTTTATTTTATGAGTTTTCACGAATGACAGTGGCGGTAGTCACATGGGCAGCAGTTCCAACTGTCTAAAGTTATCACTCAAGGCCTACGAAACAGGAGTGTCTCGGGCCTACAAGAATCCTAATCCGGGCCTGAATGCTACTGAACTAAAACTATATATTTTTATTTTATTTTACCAGGTTAAGGCCCACTGAGCCACATGAATGTTTTTTAGAAGCGACCTAGCTATCACAAATAACAGCTCAACGAAGCGGTTTATAACATGGAAATTTATTGCAGACAAATAATCTAAACGCGTGTTTAACCACGGCCACCATTCCCGTGAACTTCGCTCACCGATTCCTCCGCCCATGTTGAGGACTCGGGGGGGGGGGGTCAACCAGAGTGACTGTTTTGTCTTATCCACATGGTGTTTCAAAAACCACCATCACCACGACCACAGTGTAGGTTACAACAACAACACTCACCCACCTGCTCACACATTCACCATATTGCAGGTCACCTCCTTTCTGTTTAGACCTCTTCCTGCTCGAACTGGGAATTCCCTGTCGTTCCCTTTCCCGCCCCCCCCCCAAGTTCTTGCAGGCTACATCACTCTCAAACTCAAGAAATGTGTTGACTCACACCCATTACATCGTCGGGTGCTGCTTGTTGCTGGACGCTAGGTGCTTTGAGCATTAGGGCCCTGTGCTCGGTAAAAATAGTGACCTTTTTAAACCGTCCCAATTTTACTCACGTGTTTAGTTCAGTTTGTTAAGCTTGTTCAGCCGGCTGGCCAGGGCTTGGGCAAAACTTCGCCCACTTTTCACTCAGTCAAATGTCGAGCACCACAGACTAAGTGTCCACCTTCAATGGTCCACACCAACTATGTCGGCGTTTATGGAAGAGAACATTTACTTTGGGTGCATTTACTCTAATCTTCTTGCCATTCTCCAGTGATAAATATACTCAACGAGCTGGCTATACGTGCACAATAAACAACATTCTTTGTGGCACCTAACGAGAGAAAAAAAGCGTCTGCCTGTGACCAAATCACCAGGAATGCACCGCCCCCTCCCCCCCCCAATTGTCAGGATCTCAAGAAGCTTAGCAGAGTTGGGCTTCGATAGTCCTTGGACAGGCGATCAGCATGCATACCCAGGTGTTATAGGCTGCTGTGGGGGGCTATGTTGTGCGAAGCGACATTCGGCAATGCAACAAAAAAATGCATTGTTGTACTGTTCACGGGTCTATGCTCCTCCCTGCCTTCACCGCCCGGCGATGAGCAGCACTGTGGAGCACAGTCAAATAACGCTCACGGCATGCGGAGGCCCTCATCCAGCAGCGGGTTGACAAAAAGGGCTGTGCCGATTGCACCCGAGATGCTTTGTTAGCGATCGGCATGTAATGCAAGATACAGGTTAAAAAATAACAAATGTAAACCGTTTTAGCGGGCATCCAACTAGGATTGACAGACGGTTGACACAAGAGAGCCCCTAAACTTAAGACACACGCGCGGCAAATCAAGCGCGTAGGAGTTCTCTTGTTTGCATCGCTTCGCGTAGCTAATTCCCGTCGGTTGCTTTGAAGGCTCGACGGGGAGCCAATATTAAGACGATGAAAGTGCACGTCCCTTTATTAACCGGGTTATGATCGAGCAACTTAACAAAGAGGACGGGCAAGGCTGGGATGAAGATACAAACGAGGGAGAGACGAGAGACGCGTACGAAAGACGCGTACGAAAGAGACACATACTAAAGAGACGCGTACGAAAGATGCGTACGAAAGATGCGTACGAAAGAGACGTGTAACGGCAACGAGAAGCTGGCTCAACAAACCTCTTGGTGGCGCAAACGAAAAAATGTCCGCCGGGTATGACGTGCGGATTGGCAGGTATGAGACTCGGACGGAGGGAATGGAACGAGAGAAGTTGAAACGCGTGCACAAAGAAGATGCAGGTTTTTCGAATTACACTGACAGACGGACGGACGGACAGAAAGAGGAGCACGCGGATCAGAGAGCAAACACGAATGAAGAGATCAGGGATTTTGTTCACACCTTGCTGGTTGCAATCTCTCGAGGAACATCGTCGTCGTAAAACTATTGTCAAATTCTGATTTGCTTCTCGACGTTGCTCCGGATTTGCTGATAAACCGAATGAGACGGGCACGTCACAAGTTGATTTGATTGGTTCTGCCGGGTGGTGGAGGGTTATAGTTAAACATTAAACCTACACGCTGCAAGCCAAAAGAAACTACTTGTGAATGACGAATTCGACTTTGTATTGACGGTTGAGAACACTTAATGCCTTGGAAGCGAGCTAAAAACGGCAGTAGCTGGATAGATTTCTACATTTTTTAAAACGTATGTAGGTTGAACTTCTTTCGCACCGTACATAGCCAACCGTGCTAATGGGAGGTGCGGGGAGAAAAACAACAAACTAAATGTGAAAAGCAGTTCTAAAGCAATGAGATTTCAATCTAGATTAGTTAAAAGTGCGTAAGCTCTAATGGCTTCCGAACATCGGAAGGAAGAGCGTTCCAGACGGCCGCAGAAGTGCACCTGAAAACGTGCGATGCGGTGACCGGAGTTCGCCTGATGATGGTTTACGCTGCGTGGGAAACGTTGGGAGTCGAGATGAGGGCGACCTGTGATGCGCGAGTGTGTGACGGTCTGCGTAAGTTGCCGAGCCTTTGAAAAAAAGCGCATCTGAAAGCGCGCGTGCGACCGAGAGTGGGTGGCATTGTAAAAGTGACATGCACAGCCGAGCGCCGGAACACACCGGAACACAGCGCGCGTGCAACAAGGCCTTGCACTGGGAGAGCCTTTTAATCTCACTCCCCTCTGCCCAACAATCCCAATCCCCCACGCCCCCCAAAAGGTTTGCTTCCGTTTTAATCATTAACATTTTCATTGATGCCTGTTTATGGCAGCAATACAAATAACCGTAAAAGCAGCCAGAGCACTGTTGCAGTCATAAATAAATGAAAACTTTGAACCCGGGGCAAATATTTGCAACCGCTCTCTTTTGTTGGCACAACATTTCACCTTCCTTTTGAGGCCCACTGCTATTAGGCTTGAGGTCAGCGAGAGAATTCTTATCTTTTCATCACATTGGGAGGTTGTGGGGTGTTATCTATCCCTGCAAGGTAAACTACACAATGTATTTTCCCACACTGCTCTATTATTTGCTAATACTCATGGGGGCCGGATGAAACGTGGATTATACACTTTCCGTGTACAGAACAACGCACCGTTTTCTTTTAATAACCAAACCGACAGATAACCACAATGACAAACATCCACCGCTGCCATGTGGACTTTAACAAACAGTCGGGACAAGTGCTGTTAGAGCGAGCGCCTATGGTGGCCTCGTAGGCCGGCACGGGTAGTGTGGTCAGCACGCGAACTCTGGTCATCCTAGATTTGAAGCTTTCGTGACTGCAAGGATTCATATTCTTAGGTTTTTTCGGTAAAGTCACATAGGTAACAAATTTATATTTAAATTAATAAAAGAAAAATGAAAATAAAATAAAAATCACGACGTTTCGGAGGCAACACAAGCTTCCGTCTTCAGGTGGAACCGTCACAGCATCCTCGCCGGAGCAGCAGTACGGGCAGCAGCGGTGGCTTATGGCTGGCCATCGAACAAAAGACAGTCACCGCTATCGCGTACTTTCAGACGCCCTTCTGCGGCCGTCCGAAACGCTCTTCCTTTCGAAATTAGGAAGCCGGAAGCCACTGGGAGCACTATGCACAATTTAAATCATCATCAGATTGAAAACTAATATCTTTAGAAGTGCGCTTTGTGTTTAGTTTAGTGGTTGGCTACGTACGGTACAAAAGAAGTTCAACATACATGCATAGAGCACCACATCCGGCTGCCTTAATTCTACCCAGTGCTGGATGATTTTTCACGGCACCAGATTTCTCAGTTAAGACGACGTATGGGAGGTTTAGGACTGGTTCTGATGTCACCTGCCACTGATGTTAACCATGGCAGAGAGAATCTAACTCAGGTCAAAGTCAATGAGACGAGACCAGACATTTGAAATGTCTTCGCGCGGGCCAATAACAAGTCAATCAAGTGGTAACCACTTGAACGGAGTTGAGAGTTAGAAAATACATAACTCACACGGAGCCATATTTATCTGCACCGCTATAGATTTTCCACCTTAGGTGAAACCATTTTTCTGCTGTGGCCCATGGACTATCGCCATGTTTGCGGCTACAGTGCTCCAACCACGACACGCTACCAGGCATCAGCTCCCTGAAAGCCTTCAACACAGCACACCGGGTACTTAGCCTTAAACGAGGATCTGGTGCGTGTCACAATCAGCGATGCGGAAACAAATGTAGCCAGGCGTGGCAGCTGTCCACACCACTATCCTCGGCGTGCACGCCGTGTCGAACTTAATAGGTGCTCACTAATAGCGTTTGGTGCAACAGGCCTTTAAAGACCACACACAAAGACAAAGACCGCCATGCCGGTATAGCCTTAACAGACTGTTGGGGCAAGTGCTGCGAGTGAGCACCTGTGAGGGCCGGCACGGTACGCATGGGGGTGGGTGGCCAGCACTACGCCTGCATCAGGTACTCATTTGAGGCCGAGTATATCTAGGGGAGGCTCAGGAATGGTACAGATAACGATCACAGGTGTTGGCCGTGAGCGGAAATCGAACTCGGGCCGTCAGGTTCGCAACACGCCAACTGCTACACTAACGCTCGCCACGCATACGACTCGTGGCTTTGCAGTTCACCGAATGCACAGTTCAATCCCGAGCACAGATGCATAAACGCAGACTGCAGAAAGCGTGGCGAGCTGTTAACTACCTCGCCTGGTATACAGGAGGTGGGGGGTTCGATCCCGACCCTGACGCCTGAATATTTCGAGTTTGCACGTTCTCCCCGTGGTCGCGTGGATTTTTCTCCGAGTCCTTCGGTTTTTCCCTCCACATTAATAAACGTGCGTTTTGAGTATTTGGCGACTATAAATGTCCACGTGATAAACCACTTCGTTTGTGGCCAGGTCGCTTCTGAAATAAGAGCTAAACAGCTCAAGTGGACCTTACCTGGTCAACTAAAAATAGTTTAGGTTACTAGTTTAGCGCAGCGATTAGTCCGAATGCAATCAATTGCAATCACGACTTCAAACGCTCGATTTAACAAAGTGCACATGTAGCCAGGGCCCATCGCCGTGCCCCACAAACGGGGGAGGAGATCGCCCAGACACAGATGTGTCACGTGCCAATTTAAAAAGAAAAAACGCTTTTAAAAAAAAAAAAATTCGAAAATGGGTCGGGCTTGCTTTAATCGAGGCAGACTTCATGTCTCGGGTGTAAGCTTTTATGAAAAATAAACGTTTCGTGTATCCTCGCGCAAGACGTTACGAACCTACAGACAACGATTGGGCCTGGAGGGGGGGGGGGACTCACCGAAGGCTTCTGCTTCGACGACATTCTCCAGAAGCCGTGTCATTACTCTTCATTAGTCTTGAGTTTCTCATCCGCCCCACCCTGTTATTCTACACATCATGCTCAACACCTGTGGAACACAGAGGTTTTTAAAGCCTCTCTGTTCACAACGACAGCACAGCACTTGTAAAACGTACTCTGCTGTATTGTTATATTGTTGTGTGTTTACCAGCATTATCCACCTACTTTTTTCGCAGTACGTATGCACGAGCTTCGTATCATCAAATTTGCAAAGCACAGCTTAGCGTGCGCATAAAACTGAACGCGGGTTGGAAATATGCATCCTTGGCCGACAACAAATAGCACGATACTTACAACAACAATTATTTTTGGATGTACTAACGAACAGCAAAACAAGCCGGCAGGTAATATAATTCACAACCCTGGCGGCGTTGACGTTGGTCGTTCCATCTCCTTCGTTCCAACGTTGGCCTCAAGTCGCGTGCGCGTGCACCTTGCGCACACCGTTTACACGGCTCAGAAAGCCTATTCTTGCACGCGCAATTCAGCGCAAGTGCCGTCAGCCCGAGCATCGATTTTAAATCGACGAGTCGATGCACGTCTCTCCGGTGGGCTTACTTTTCCGTGCAAAATAAATCCAATAGGGCGCAATTTAACGGTGCTCGGGTTGCGTACCGCCGCCTAAGTTTTTGCAGTTTTCAGGAACATCCCTGCAATCCTCGGTTTGTATCGCAGTTGCGGTCCGACTCCGGGAAAAGAAAACCCCAAGGCACGGGAAGGGAAACGTCGAACATCGTGCCCAACGACTCGGCGGCACAACCTGAAAACGAATCGGAAATGCGAGTTGCTGTTTTGTTTTTTTAAAGCGGACGGTATAAAAAAAAATAGACAAAGCCACGAACCTCCGCCCGTGGTGTGAGAAACACTCGTTTATTGGCGTGGCCCCCGCAACAGATTAGTCACCTAACCGCAAAGCGGTGCGCTTACCGGCAGCTTTGGCCCACAGCGGCCAAACGTCAACCGCCAACAGCGGTGACTTCAGCGGGGAAACACTCCACAAATAGGTAGCACGCGGGGGCGCAAGCACACACACAGCAGCATGGTCATACTCCCAGACTACCAACCGTCGTGCACACACCCCGAGATGCAAACGAGCCACTTCAGAGTTTTTCTAGATTTGAAGCTTTCGTGACTGCAAGGATTCATATTCTTGGGTTTTTTCGGTAAAGTCACGTAGGTAAAAAATTATACATTTATAAAAGTAAAATAAAAATCACGACGTTTCGGAGGCAACACAAGCTTCCGTTTTCAGGTGGAAAACGGATTCGAAAACGTAGGCTCAGGTGGAAAACGGAAGCTTGTGTTGCCTCCGAAACGTCGTGATTTTTATTTTATTTTTATTTTACTTTTATTCATTTTAATTTTTTACCTACGTGACTTTACCGAAAAAACCTAAGAATACACTTCAAAGTGTGGTTTTCGTGATGGACATTTTTTACTTACTCGAATGGCTTTTCCACGCACGTCCGCATGCATGCACGCAACGTGTACATGGCCCTTTTGTGAATACACTGCTAGATGAGCGACTTTCCCCCGCGCCATGCGGACGTCCGCTCAGGAGTCTAAACGAAACTAAACTTTGAATTTCACCAGGTAAAGCACACTGAGCTAGAAAGATATTTTTTTCAGAAGCGACTTGGCTATCACAAATGATAGCTTAACGAAGTGGCTCATCGTGTGGACATTCATATTCGACAAATACGTCTTTCCTCCTTTTGTTGCCACTATCGCTCGTCTGGACCGGCGGTGCCATCGTCTTAACGATCGATATGTTTCGTTAACGAGCCTACGTTTTCGAATCCGTGTGTTCCTCTTCCCGTCTCTGTAACTCCGAGCATGCCCCTTCTCCACGTTGCTCTGCACCAGAGGTCGCAACCGGTTACCGATACCTGTACCCTACCCGATACCCAGCTACCCGTACCCGGCCAGGTACGGGTACCCGTTTGCGACCCTGGTGCGGCCGGGTACGGGTACGGGTAGGCCGTGAGTCACTGGTGAGTAACCGTTTGTCACTCATTTCGGGTAGGGTACGGGTACGGAACGGGTACCCGTACCCAGCCGGGTACGGGTACGGGTACCCATTTGCGACCCTGGTGCGGCCGGGTACGGGTACGGGTACGGGTAAGGAATCAAAACCCATTTGCGACCTCTGCTCTGCACACCTTTCAGCACTAGCTTCATATTCTTTGACAATACTCACATTTCTGATGCATGTGTTAAGACAGGTTAAGGCGCAAGCGAATTCACAGCCGTACAATACTTTTGTTTACCTCCTGACGATTCCTTACCCTTGTTCGAGTTCCCATTGTTGTCAAGTGCGAAAGCTGATCAACACCGAGGTGTTGGCCGATATGGAAAAAGGTCAGATATTTGAACATCTACTGAAAAAAAGTTACAGTTACACCACGCACACAATGCTGCACCGGGTGTGGGCGGTTAACCGACGTTCGAATATGCGACGTCCTAACCATTAACCCTTGAAGCAGGAACGCGAGAGAGACGACGTGTGAACGTCGGGAGTGCGAGCGCAGGTTTTTTTGATCACGTGATCGACGGAGTTACGCTTGCTGTTTTTTTCCCTCTTCTTGTTCACCGCTGTTACTTTGGCAAGTCTCAGCATGCGTGCGTGTTTGAGAAGGGTATTCCATTACCTATCGATGTGCGGCGTTCAGCGGGCGGCCGGTGTAACGATTTCTACGTTCCGCGTCGCGATCTTCACCCGGCGGTGAGATGAATAGCGAAACCACGCAAACTCTCCTGAGGAAGCCCTCTCGTCGTGGCCAGCAGACCTTGACGCTGGTTGGCATCTTAGCCCCTGAAAATATTGCTGCTGCTGCTGCTGTACGTACGCAAGGAGAGAACGTAATGGCGAGATCGCACCACGGGTTGGTAGCGGTGAAAAATACATTTCACCTCGCCAAAATTGTTTTTTTTAAACTGTGTTACCCAGTGTTGTGAAACTGTTTCCATGGGATTTAAACAAACTGACACGAGGTATTAAAAAAAGGAAAAAAAAAACATGCATGACAAAATTCCATACAAGAATATTGGAAAAAAAGAATTAAAATTTGCCCGACTTTGCTTTTACTTTGCCCCCATAATGTTGCACACGACCGTCAATGTGTCGTGAAATGCACTCAAAACGTCGACCGATTTGGCATTTCATATCCGTCAGTATTATTTTCATTTCCTTGCTGTTCTTGCCAAACAAAACACATTACACACGGGCGAGTCACCGCGCCAAGGTTTTTGTGTGGTTAAGTACACAAATATCCCCACCGCTCTACCTGTTGTGTGTGTGTGTGTGTTCCCAGGTCAGTTTCAGTCCCGGGCTATAAATAAGAACTGCAAAGAACAGCTGTCATCACTTACGGAGACTCGCTGCTACTCGGGGAGAGTTTTACAGCTAAAGGAAGAATGCACGACACGTACCCACCCCCCTTCTTTTCTGCTGGAGCGAGCCTGCCTCCGTAACTACGTTAAGATTATTTGTCACTCTGCCGGGCTCGATGCGTGCCCGCTCATGCGAGCGACCCTGCTCGATTGAAACGAAGCGTTCGGTTAGCCCCCTAAACCTTTTTCGACTTGCAATTCCTCGAATGCGCGACAAAAAAAAAACACCTGAAAGATTATTTTGACACCGGAAAAGCCCGGCATTAGTCGGGCGCTCTCGACGCAAACCGCTAAAAATGCATCGTCTTCCCCCACCGTTTTTGACTTTCCGCAGTTCGTCGAACAGAGT
>CM025638.2:3739563-3767059 GCA_014621495.2 Entosphenus tridentatus | reverse complement strand
GAACAGGGGGAGGGGGGGGGGCGGCTCCTCGTGCGCCTCCCCTGGAATGCGACAGGGTGCACCAAGAACAGGGGTCGGCAAAAACCTGCGGCTCCCGACCGCTTCCGTGATGCTGTCCACGTGCATTGTGGCTCTTGAAAAGTTTGGGGGTTTTTTTTTATACCGAATTCGAAAAAAAATGGCTCTTCTTGTTGTTTTGTTTGCCAATCCCCTGACCTAGAGACCGATACGGGCCAACCAACGATACCAGCTCACAAGGGCTGGTGGCTTATTTATTTGATTAAAACACAATGTTCACCCGCAGGTGTTGTGTAACAATTCATTAACTCGTACGTGCGATCCACTCACTTCACTTACGCTCACAAGAGTTTGGCCTTGGTGTCACTTCAAAAGGGGAAAAGAAATGCGTGGGTGTAATTAAACGGTTAAGCGCCATCACTGTCGGCCACGATCATCAAACCACTTGCGGATGAAGGCCTCCCTCCGAGCTGTCGCGATCTTTCCTGGTCGCGCAATGCTCTCTACCCCACTCCTGCGCACGAGCCATATTCATTGCTCCATCTCTGTGGTGGACATTTTCTCGTGCACGTTTCCCTCCTTTGGGTTCCACTCCATCGTTAGTTTCTACCAGTGGCCATCGTCCCTTCCAGCGACGTGTCCTGTCGAGATGTTAACTCCCTCGCCTGGCATTCAGGAGGTTGCGAGTTCGATCCCGACCCTGACGATGCCTGAATATTTGGAGTTTGCATGTGGTCGCGTGGATTCTTCTCCTGGTCCTCCGATTTGCCCCTCCACATTTATAGACGTGCGTTTAGAGTACTTGGCTGCTATCGAATTTCCACGTGATGATAAGCCACTTCACGGAGCGATCATTTGTGGGCATGTCGCTTCTGAAAAACAGCTAGATAGCTCAGTAGGCCTTACCGCCTGTACAGCGCTTTGAGATCCTTGATGAAAAGCGCTGATATATAAATGGAATTGTTACTATTACCTGGTAAAATTAAAATAGTTTTTTTTTTACTTACATTTCTTAACAGTCCATACAATGTCTGTATTTTGCATGTTTATTGATGTCGATGTCCAATGTTTCTGATCAACGTGTCACAGCAGATAGAATATATCAATTACAAGCTCCCTTTAAGGCACAGCGGGGGGTGGTGGGGTCTTGGTTTTCATTGCTAAGTTCAATATTATAAAACCACATCTTTTGGCAAACATTAGTCGGGCCAGGTGAAGTAAATGGCTAATCGGTCAAGACCGCAGCACCTGTACACTCACAATTAACTGGCACACAGTGTGCACCCAGAGTTAAGTGGCAATATGCAAATACGCCAAAACACACAGCACCCCAAACAGAGTCGAAGTTCCCCCGTATAGCATGAACAGACTGTTGGGGCAAGTGCTGTTCGCGAACACCTACGAAGGCCGGCACGGCACACGACAAGGGTAGGTTGGCCAGCATCACGCCCGGCTGCCTGTCTCCCTAGTGGTGATGTTTAAACACCGCACCAGGTACCCATTTAGTGATGAGTCGACCTAGGGGAGGCCCAGGACCGGCTCAGATAATCAGCGCTGATGTTGGCCGTGACCGGGAATCGAACTCGGGTCGCCGGGTTCAAAGCACGGCGGCGCTAACCACTTGCGCCACCACTCCCCCCCGCTGCCCGCCCCCCCAAACACACACCCACACTGGCAGATTCCCATGATTGGAGCGAAGCGCACCGACACATCCTGTTAACCGAGCCACCTGACCCCGTGCATGACTTACCCTTTTTTAGGTGGTCGGGGGGGGGGGGGACAGCCACTCTTCAAAAGATTCACGCACGTGGCACTCAGCGGTAGACCACAGCTATGCGCCGGATCGTACAGTGTGACTCGCGCGCATGCTACGCCCCGGCGAGCCGGGGAACGGGGCCGGGAAAAACGCGTGACTCAACCGAGCGCGCCGCCAGCGCGCCCGACGTGCACGTTCCCGTCAACGGCGGCGCGAGCGAGAGCGCCGTCCAACGACGCTGAAGGGACGCGCGCAAAAAACGGGGCAAGCGTTTCGCTATAAAAGGCGCGCGGGGGGGGGGGGGCCCGCGTGGGGGGGGATGAATATCTCTGGGACGCGAGATGCACGGATTCTTCGGTAGCGGCCACGGACGCCGCAGATGTAAACAGCGACGGGCACATTCGCCATGCAGGAGAGCGCGAGACACCCGAGTACTGCTACTGCTGCACGAGTATTTTTAACACAATGCCTCAACCGCTAATTGCGATGTTGTTGAAAAGGAGGGGAAAGGTACGAAAAAAAAAACCAAGAAAAACACCAAAACCGAAACAATCAAGACGGTAAAATGTGCACCGGTTGAGAGTGTTTGTTTGCACGCGGAATGCACAGCAGCTGCTATAATTGTGAACTTAAATGTTAATTTATGCTGCGGGCCGAATAGTTTCAATATCATCGTCGTCATCAACAACAACAACAACAACGGCCATGATCAATCCACTGCAAAGTCGCAATCCAAACAGCACCTGCACACGAGCCGATCTCATCGCTCCATCGCCGCGGTGGACATCGTCGAAGGAACATTCTAACATTCGACCGCCACTCCCACCGTTCACCTCGACAACCGGCCATCGTCCCTTCCAAGTGACGTTTCCTGCCCCCAAGGCCCACTTACTTTCCTCAACTCTCAAAGCGAACACCCTTAACTCGCGCATTTTATGACCTTGTTGAGTTGTAAATTTAATTCATTAGAGGTTCTTTTGTGTTTGGTCGCGAGAGCCTACGTGTTAAACTTGTAAATTTAACCAGGTACGATTAGAGAACCTGATTTGGTCGGGTCAATTACTGTACCTGTCTGCCGGGTCCTATTATTTGAAGGACCTTTCCATATTTCCTGCAGGTGATTGGCAAGAAATCCTTTTATTTTCTGAAAAACAGCTTTAATTCATCGATTCTCCACCTGGAACTCTGCTCCCGTCTAAAACAGTGAACTCTGTACACGAGCGGCGAGTAACTTACCTGTTGGCGCCGTCAAATCATCATTACCGTTACCATTTAAATTAATCAATATTAGTAAAACGTTCACACATAGACCTGTCGTTTCCGCTTGTCCAAGCAAGTTTCCCAGCAAATAAATAATGCTGAGCTTTATAAGATCTCTAACCTTGCCGTGCTGAGCCGAAGACCATCAACAGAGCAACGCATCAGTCATTTAAGAACTTGGATGGCTTACAGGGTTACAGGCTCTCAGCCAGCACCCTGCATGTGGCCCAGAAGCTAACATGCAGCCAGCCAACTTGCTCATCTGCCAACATTCGTGGTAACCTTAATTTGTGTCTGCCCAAAGACAAAGATCCCCCGTATAGCCTTCTCAGGCTGTTGGGGTAAGTGCTGTCAGAAATCACCTACGAAGGTCGGAATGGCAAACAAGGGAGGTGGGTGATCAGCACCACACCCAGCCACTTTTATCTCCCTATAGTGGCAATGTTTACACATAGCACTGGATACCCATTTGAGGCTGAGTCGACCTAGGGGAGGCCCACGACAGGTTGAGATAAATGTAACTGGTGTTGGCCATGAGCAGGAATACAACTCGGCTCTCTGGGTTTATAGTGGAGCACGCTAACCAATACATTACTGGTTAACAAACACACGCCAATGCCATGTTTTTGTAAATACATGCGAGAAATTATTATATTTGTTGCGTGTATTATTTACATATAGGTGATGGTAAAAGTTACAGGCGAACTTGAATCTAGGCAAAACCATCGGTGGGAAAGGTGGTTGTTATTAAACTCATCTACTTTTTTATTTTACCAGGCAAGGCCCACGGAGCTCAAAGGTCTTTTTCAGAAGCGACCTGACCACAAATGATAGCCCAATGAAGTGGCTTATCACGTGGAAGTCTACTGCAGCCAAATACTCTAAACGCGTCATATTGATTCTAAATGTGGAGGGAAAAACCGGAGGACACGGATACAAATCCACGCGACCACAGTGGGAGAGAAGAGAGAGACACGCAAACTCCAAATATACAACAGGCGTCGGGTTCGGGATCGAACCCACGACCTCCTGTACACCAGGCGAGGCAGTTAACATCTCGCCACCGTGGGTAAGAACCGATGAGGAGGGAGGGCGGCCGGCCAGGGGACAGGGGTGGGGTTCAGCGGTCGGCCTCTCACCTTGCTGACAGTGCTCGCTTGACCAGCAGCGGCAGGCAAAGTTGCCGTTCTTCAGGGTCTTTTCGCATCGACTGTTGCCGTCGGCGTCCCCCGGGCAGACGTCACCGCACTCCTTGGCCGGCTTGTTCCCCGCGACGTAGTTGTTCTGCTCCGAGTCGAGCACCAGCGACCAGTCCACCGTGTTCAGGTAGCACAGGTCGGCGTTCTTCTCGATGCGCACCGCGCCACGGGTGATGTTCCGCAAGCTCGGCAGGCCGATTTCCTGCGGGCAGCGGGGGCGCGAGAGGTCGAACCGTTTGTTTACAAAAATAAACGGGTTAAATTATTCACATCTGTGGGGCCGTTTTTTGCCAGCATCAAAAAAATATTATTAAAAATAAGAATAGGTTTCAGCCTTTTTGGCATTAACCGCACATACTGTGTAGCAAAGCATGCAAACAATTGGTGATATTATTTGCCGACATGCTTTTTTGGTCAACGATGCGGTCAAATCATCGAAAGTGACTGTGACGATGGGGACCCACTGGCGACCCAAGCGTGGCCGGCTATTAACAAGAAGATAAAGTACAAACCCGCGACAGACAACCCCCGTTGCCCCCAACTGCTCGGTCCACTCTCCAGAGAGATGGCTACCTTCACACCTCTTTGACGTGCCCCAACTTGACCCAGTAAACATCAACAACCTTTTTGGTCACTTCTGTTTAAATGTTCAACGCGCACACGTGCCTGCCTGCTTGACGTTAAATCACCGCGGATGAAGGCGTACCTACATCACGGAGAGCCGATAGACCAAACTTCGCCACGCTGGGCAATATGGTTCAGTGACGGAGAGGGGACCGGATCTCATATCTCTTGCAATTGATGTTAGCCCTGGCCGGGAATGGAACGATCAGTTCAGCGGGCTGACGTGCTAACCACGTAAACTACCTCGCCTGATATACAGGAGGTCATGGGTCGATCTCAACCCTGACAGATTTATATTTGGAGTTTGCATGTTCTCCCCGTGGTTGCGTGGATTTTTATCCGGGTCCCTCCACGTTTAGAAACGTGCGTTTAGAGTATTTGGCTGCAAAAGTTTTCCACTTTATAAGCCACTTATTTGAGCTCATCATCTGCCACCAGGTCGCTTATGAAAAAGTTATATAGCTCAGTGGGCCTTACCTGGTAAAATAAACATAGGTTAGTCTTAGTTTCACCAATGCGCCAATGGCTCTACAACATACGGAAAATGTTGTCCCTGCCTATGGACGGTCAAAAAGCTCGCACCAGTAACGCAATCTTCTTGGTTCTTTCGGTAAAGTCACGTAGAAGGGAAGTAAAGAACCAAGAAGATGAATCCATGCAGTCACGAAAGCTTTAAATCGAAACAGTAACGCAATGTCAAGCAATGTGCATCAGCCACGTGTGAGAATTTGAGCCAAAAAAAGTGCCAAATATGTTGATATTTTATCGGGTTCAGCAATGAGTACATCGTTACAATAATATTCCAAAAAAAGAAACACCACACTTGACCCAGACTTAAAGAGCGTGCGGGGCTGATCGGCGCAAGGCTTAGTGAAGTGGGTTACGAGGCGATGGTATATGCCACCCTGTCACATCCTTGGCACCGAGACCTATTAATAGCCGCAAAGCGGTTTAAAGGGAACACAACCCAGAGTTCCTGCCCTGCCGCACGAAGCATAACCGCAAGGGACGTTCCCAATTTTATTCTGCTCGTGACCGACGAACGCGCAAGCCCCACACGAACGAGCCGCAGAGCACGTGGTGCAAGATCGCCGCTGCTCTCCCGTCGCATGCTGCCCAGCGCCGCGGGGGGAGGGGAGGAGACGTGATTCCGAAACAAAAAAAGATCGAAAAATATTGGCCTTGCCGATGGGAGCCGCGCGAGTCTTGCAGCGAGGTAAGCAGACCAGGGCCAAGTTGGGCACAAGCAAAAGCGAGGTGTTGGACCCTGTTGCGATTCTGTCTCGTCACAGCACTGTAGCTGGGGTGGCCCGCAGAATGAGGGCGATGTTAATTGCCGCGAGGCAACGGGGCGCAAGAACACATTCCTGCGGAGGGAGCTGGTAGGAACGTTGGGTTGCTCGGTCAATGGCCAGGGTCAATGGCGGCGTGGTGTTTTCCGCAAATATGGCCGACTGTGAGGGCGGGCACAAGCCGGCGTGAGTAGGTTAAAGGTTGAGTTTTATAAGGGCACCACAGGGTGACCAGCCACTCCCCCACCCAGACCCACCACTCCCACCTCCCACCCAGCCCCACCCTTCCCACCCAGCCGCTCCCCACCTAGCCCCTCCCCACCCTCCCCTCTCCACCCAGCCCCCCTCCCTCCCATTTTTGGCTGCACGACGAACGGACGGACACAATAATCCCCTGTGGGCTGGTGTAACCAGGAGGTTCCTACCAGTATAAATTATCACGATATTTACTGCTGCGTAGATTTTCGCGGTTGCGCTGTAGAGCCCTCCGATGTGCTTCTTGGGTTTTGTACCGCGTTGTTCGGCGCAATGCCCGATGGTTGGCTAACGGTGAGAGGAGCTTCATCGGGAACTGGGCGTGACGAGCAACTGAGACGAGGCCAAACAACATTCGGCAACAACTCTGGGAACACGGGGTCGAATTGTGATTTCGTTTCAGGACGCCTAACTTTTACAGATCCCTATCGCTATCTCTTATTTATCTAGAATTACAAAATGTACGTAATAATTACGAGAGCAATAATTTACAACCTTTTTATATCATTTCACTGCTTTAAAGCCTCCCCATGACATGTGGGTCAAGGGGCTGTTTGACCATACTTCACGACACGGGTTTGTGGAGGCGGTCGGTGGTGGGGCCAAGACAGGTTCAGATATCACGAGGCACCTCCGACGTTTTAACTACGGCTGGGAGTCGAACTCGGGTAAACCAGCTTCGCAGCACGTTGTCCGAAAGCATTGCGCCACCGATCCAATTCCAAAAACGCAAAGAGTTATATATAAAAAAAGAGAAGCGTCTGACAATTTAGCCTACATTGGAAACCAAATCTCTGGCCACGTATTTACACTCAAACGCAATCTCTCACAATATCACCGTGATGCGCAATGGGATTATTATTCTCATGCCCGCACGCTTCCCACTCGGCAATGTGGCACATTACCCAGCAAAGCGGGCAACGTGCCACACTCTCTTGGCTTGCCCAACGGCGGCGGTGGAGGCGGCGGCGGCTTTCATGGTTTTTTTTCTCGTGCCGCAAAAAATGTCGGAAAATGAGGCGGGACACGCGTGTGAGCAGCCGAGGTGCATGATATACCGGGCCAGAAAAAAAATCTGAAGTTAGCTGTTACGTTTTCCTTCTGTACGCAAGCTGAATTACACCAGTCGCCTTACGAATTTACTTAAGCGCACAAAACACGCGGTGGAAAAACGCACTGTGTGCACGCTGTTCAATATTTTGGTTTGGCACCAAGTCGCACCAACAGTTGAACTATTGTTGAGCTTGCTTGTAGCTCCCTTGATCTTTATCCACAGAATTGTACCTGCCAAACCACAACTGGCAAAGTTGCTGGTGGAGGTCAATTGCTTTTTTATTATTCTTATTCTTCAGAATTGTCTACTTGAGAGCCAGATTGCATAAATGAAAATGTTCGCGAAAGCAAATATTTTGACCGGCGGCAGCGAGTAATCGGTTTGGAAGGTCACTTTGTGTTGGGTCTCACATTTAACACAAGTATTTACATTTGGTAAAGCAAAGAAAATGCTGTTCCTGCCAAAAAGGAACAGCTGTTGTGCCACGGATGGTTTACGAGCAGATGTAAACACACTTATAGAAGCAGAAAATGTGTCTTTCCACACTCTCGTTCAACTAAACTTCACACATCGTCCAAACAGGGAGTGGTGGTTCGGGGGGTGCTGAATATCTACACTCGTTCGGAAATTTTAAGCGAACCCTATTGGTCAAGATTCGGTCCGCCGTGTTACAGCTGCGCGCCATCTAACTGGGCATCACGCGAACACCCCGAGCCAGCGACTACACCACGAATCGGCACTTAGACGAATCGGTTTTGAACTAAGTGTTACGTAACCTTCCTCGCGTTCGGTAGAGCAATAACAACAAAAGTGCAACCCACACTGAATGCACGTGACAATGCTGCCGTAAAGGGTCATCCCCAACGCCCCTCCCGTTGTCTTTCAAGGAGAATTGTGCGAAGAAGAGGTGGCACGACATTACGTGGACAGCTCGCGACGGAGGGTGGACGTCTAGCAAATTAGGGGTCACTAACGATGAACTACTTAATACATCGGCCGCACAGGAAAACGGGGGTGGGCGGAGGCCTGTAAACTAAAACTAAACATCATTGGCACCTCCTTTGCCAGTAGCAAAATATGATAATTGGTTTTTGACCCTTTTATCTGGCAAACAAAACTGACACTTTTTTTTTGTAAATCCTTACCCCGAGCTCTCATACTCTGATGGTGCATTGTCTTTGAGTTGTGTGCCTTTTCGCGTCATCTTGTCCAACACCATGTGAGACTAGGCTCTAAGGAAAGCTGCCTTGGGTGTGGACCAATCAATTTCAAGGACAGTGCATACATTATCAGAGTTGTGTTTTTTGTTTGCATTCCGACCGCTGGTAGTGTGGTCAATGCAAACATGATTCCTTGTAAAAAAAGGTGTCAGTTTTGTTGCCAGATAAAAGGGTAAAAAAACAATTATAAAACTAAACATTAATTTGCCAGGTAAGGCCCACTGAGCTATATAGCTCTTATTCGGAAGCGACCTGGCCACAAATGATAGCTCAGCCAAGTGGCTTATCACGTGGAAATGTATAGCAGCCAAATAATAAACGCATGTTGATTCTAAATGAGGAGGGGAATACCGGAGGATCCGGAGAAGAATCCACACGACCACAGGGAGGAACGAACATGCAAACTCCAAATTTACAGCAGGCGTCAGTGTCGGGATGAAACCCACAAACCACCTGTATACCAGGCGAGGCAGTTAACATCTCGCCACCACGGCATACCTCCAGCCACACCGTCGCTTGGCAACGCGTTACATCATGCCCTAGCAGTAAACTTGCTGTTGTTCTGGCAGTAAAATAGTGGTGTTTTGTATTTTTATGACTCATTTTATTTGGTTGGAATGCTTCTGGGGCCACTAATGGGTATCCAGGACGCTTTCCGGGCAGCCTTCAATTTGTTCCAGTCTCAGGAATGGCTTTGCGCGAAACAGTACAGTATTTCTTTGCAAGTGTGTGTAAAAAAAAAGCAAAGAAGAATTATTATTTTTCCCACACTAAAGCATATGTTTTTGGAAATATTTTCATTACATTGTACCTGCCGTGGCTGAAAAGCATCCAAATAAAAACATATAATTCGATTGCTTTTACGAAGGAAAGAAAACGTGCAATTGTTGTGCCGTTACTTTGGATACAAGACAAGTCGATAAAGGCGCTGCTTTACCGATTAAAATTAATTATCACTCTCATGATATGAGCATAGAGTGGTGGCACTGTGGCAGGCGCACTGTGCCAACGAAGGTAGCGACTTACTAGGCCTGATCGGCGAGATCTGAACCGGTTCTGAGAACCCCCCCTCTATCCCCTACAACCCAAACCCCCTCTCCCCCCAAATTCACCTACTAACAATAACCAGAGAATGTTGAAGTATGAACTAACAAACCCCCCATAATCGATAAGCATAGAGAGGTCTTCGTCCAGCAGTAGTTTATTGACGCATTAATCTGCTGGGGCACCACGGTGCCAAGATGCTAACAACCTCGTTAGGTATACAGGAGGTCGTGGGTTCGATCCTGACCCCGACGTCTGCATATTTGGAGTTTGCGTGTCCCTTGTCACCGCGGTCACGTGGATTTTTCTCCGGGTCCTCCAGCTTTTCCCTCCACGTTTAGGAATCGACATCATGCATTTAAGAGTATTTGGCTGCTATAAATGTCCACGTGATAAGCCACTTCGCTCAGCTATCATTTGTGGCCAGGTTGCTTCTGAACAAGAGCTACATAGCTCAGTGGGCCTTCAATGGCAAATTTAAAAAAATCGTTGTCGGTTGCTTTTTAACATTATTTATTTACCCGCAAATCACCGCTCCTTCTAACAGATCTTAAACAAGACGCAAGCGAACACAAACGTGACGGAGAAAACAAAGAGGGGGGAAAAAAACAATTGAGTCTTGAAACGGATCGTGACCTGGGAGCAAAAGGACAATCCATCGCATCACTGGCAGAGTAGCAGAATCCTCACGCGTCAATCGTAAAGAACGTTATTGATTTAAATTCACGTGGAATGTAGTTGCAACAATACCCCCCCTCCTCCTCCCCCCATCACACCATGGTACACTCCACAGCTCCCCGCCCCGTTTGCTTTACCGTTAAGGCTACCGTGACTGACTGGAGGAAAGACAACAGTGCGTACCAGACGAACAAGGTAGCCCCATGCTTTTCTATAAACACTTAAAAAGACAAAACTGGCATACAGGGATCGCCGATGATGCCGATGTTCCACGAACCACGCAATTACTTGTTTTTTTTTATTTAAAGCTTTCGTGACTGCAGGGATTCATATTCTTGGTTCTTTCGGTAAAGTCACGTAGAAGGGAAATAATAATATAAATATAAAACAATAAAATTCTCACGACGTTTCGACTGCAACACAAGCAATCCTCTCCTGTGCTGGCAATTCCGTGAATTGTCGCAGTTCGGGGTTTCGATTTGAGTCAAGAATGGGTTTATCTATGTTGCTGTGCTGTATGGCTGTGATTACAAGTTGCACCACATGTTGTTGGCGCCATATGATGTCTGACGTTTCGCCCCACATGCCGGGCGCTGGGAACATCTGCAAGTGGAAACGTTGGGACATCCGTGCCGAGCACCGCAGTAAAAAGGATTCAAATTTTTGTTTATCATTTATTCCGTCTCTTTTGTAGTGTTTTTATTTTTTGTCTCCGTTGTACCGACAATTTTATTCACTTCAATATAGTCTCTATCCGGCCAAGTGGCACAACAGCATAAGGATACAAGTTTAATTCCCATTTGGCGGTTGATCAACGTGGTAGTTCTTCATCTATCAGTAAAACGATGACCACTTTTTTGGGGAAGTAACATACGCGTGGTGTCATCGGCACGGCTAGACATCTGCAGTGGAAAAAGAGCAACCCGGCTGGCGCGTGTCCTGAGCCGCTCCCGGGCTGGCTCGGCACAGCCCCGGCGCGGCTCGGATGTGTCAGTGGAATAAGAGGTGCTAAGAGGGCACACATGTGGTGAGATGTTAACTACCTCGCCTGCTATACAGGAAGTCGTGGGTTCGACCCCGACCTTGACGCCTGCTGTATATTTGGAGTTTTCTCCGAGCCCTCCAATTTGTTCCCCCCACATTTATAGAATCGACGTACGTTCCAGAGTATTTGGCCGCTATAAAACTTCCACGTGATGATAAGCCACTTCCGTCGAGCTATCATTTTGTGGCCAGGTTGCTTCCAAAAAAGAGCAACATAGCTCAGTTGGGGCCTTGCCCTGGCAAAATAAAAAATGTTTACACAGTTTTAGGTGGCCCTTACCTTCATGTCGAGCATCTCGTAGATGACGAGCGCGTAGTTGTAGAAGAGGCGGGTGCCGCGGATGACGGTGAGGTTCGGGAACAGGTTCTTGAGGCTCTCCAGGCCATTGACGCGGAAGAGCACCAGGTACTCGGTGATCATGGTGAGCTTGGGGAAGCTGAGGCCGGTGAAGTCCTCCACCTTGGTGTTGAAGATGAGCAGGATCTGGAGGTAGCCGTCGATGACCGTGCAGTTCTCCAGCTGCGCCATGGAAGCGATGTCGTTGCGCACATCCGTGCTCAGGCAGACTGCGTCACGACGTCAACAACGAAACGTGCACACACGCCGTCGCCATCATCAGCAGCAGAGCAACGGCATTGGGAGTGTTTAATTCCGAGCAGCAGGGTTTCCACAAAGATCCGAGAGGACGTGAGAGACGGACGTGCGTGTGGACAGTTGAGAGTAACGCAAGGTGGGCGAGTGTTGCTTATATTAGGGAGAGGAGAATTTGTTCTGACGGCATGTCCTGTACCGATTTATATATAACAAAAAAAAAGCATTACACTGAAACACACATCCTAGGGCACATTAACATAACTCATTATCTCAACGAGGGTTGAAAGGGTTCAAGAGGAATTTGGAGGCGTAAAGAGGATAGTCTTCGCCACTTTTGTTACCGTAGCCACAATTCACCGACGGCCACATGTTTGGCACAAGCTCCCAGGAACAATAAAATCCACAAAAAATCAACTCAGGGTGGTTCGGCTATAGACTCGGCCTACAGATTGTTTTAATGAGTGAACACACCTTGCTATGACTTGTAATACAAGGCTGGCCTTGAATGACCATTAGTCCTGCCCAGTTTCAGCATTTGTATATTTACCAGGCGTAACTTATTGTCCATAGAAAGCCATGCTTATGTGCATTAACCTGCAACTGATGCTGCAAAAAGACAAGACCTCATCTCCAAAAATATGTAAAGTTGTGAAATTAACAAGGAATATAAAACGTTAAAACGACGCAGTGTTATTTTGAATTGTTTTCAACAGAGCAGAAAGTTTTTCCCATCGGATTTCGAATAGCCGACGTTTCGCACCACCTGCTTGCAGCTTCTTCAGGAACTGAAATTGTTAAATTCACCTCCCGAAAAGGTTTCCAGCACGTGAGATGAAACGTCAGGACATTGCGTCAAACAACTTGCGGAAACAACCCGAAAAAAGACTTGGTGAGGAGTGGACCCAGAACCGGTTCATATATATTCCTCGCCACTGATGTTAGTCATGGCCAGGAATCGAACTTAGGTCACCAGTACGCTAATCAGTGCACCACCACTCTACTTCGCAAAGACTGACACTGCAATGATAAACATTTCGTTACTTTACAAAGACAAAGATCCCCCGTATAGCCTGAACAGACTGTTGGGGCAAGTCATATTAGCGAGCACCTACGAAGGCCAAAACACTTTACAAACACCCACACACGCAGACACATTGCACGTGACCAGCTAATTATATTATGTTTTACATCCTCCAAACGGGAGAAAAAAAAATTGTTTAACAAGAATATCAATCCTTTCCTAATGCTGATCACCAAATAACAAGGCTAAGCGAGGCGGCAACGGCACGTCCAAATTGAAACTTAACTGGCCGAAACATCCAGTTTAGCTCAGCTGTGCGCAAGTCAAAAGAAGATGGATATTAATGCTTAAGTACAATAATGCAAGTGAGTGGCCTGCACAGAGCGTCCCTCTCGAATGTAACACGATATTTGATTTAGAAAAGCAGGTTTAAGAAACTTCTTTAGCTCTTAGATCTCACCCGACTCGCATACACCAACCCACATCAACACTGCACAATGCATGATTGATGCATTACACAAGGGAGAATAAACACACATTGCTGGTACTGTACGTACAAGCAAATGGGTATAAATAAATAAGGTATGGCATGGGACTGCTAATTTTAGCAGCCTTTACATATTTTTGTTATGCCCGTCCCACGTGCGTGTTTTGGCCAACGTTTTGCTTTAACGCGAAGGATACACGGTGGGAGGGGAGGGGCCCTCTCATCGATTTATTGGCTGGCTGACAATCGTCGGAATAACCCTGACTCTCACCTAGCCACTGTCCACAAGCTTGAGTCACAGCGGTGTGTAACCCAGACGGAGGGGGGGGGGCACGGAGAAAACACACAATGCTGCTGCGGGGAGTTTATTACTACAGGGCTGAGCCAGATTACAGCAAACTGCTCAACCCCCCCCACCACCCGCCCCCCTCTTGGCGACAGCGTCTTGAGGCCTTTCCCTGGACGGAGCTCACTTGTGACGTTGGCAGGCGTGACCAAAAAAAAATTGTCTGGCTCGTTGGTCAAAATCAAAAAAAGAGGCGGGCGAAACATTTGACGGCGGCGGCGAGATGACGGCGCGTATCATGTCGCCATCCTCGCATGGCACGAATGTGTCATTTTAAATCAGCACAGTCGTGTTCATACCGGCGGAAAACCCACTTAGGAGAGCGTAGAACATGCATTATACAGTTGGGGGGTTTTTTTTCGTCGTTACTGCAAAGGAAACAAAGTTCGTTCTAAATTGATTCTGAAACATAAACGCAAGCACCTTGGCATTAGGAAGCTCACACTTGAAAGGGTTTTGTACGTGGCCTAGTACAGCCCTTTTGTCAACATACTTATGGATGAGGGCCCTCCATATCCAATGTGGGTCGCGGGGGTTTATTTGACCATACTTCACCACACTAGCCAGTGCGGGTTAGTACGGGCAGGGAGCATAGCTATGGAAGCGTAGAAGTACTATACAACAATGGGGTTTGCTGCACTGGCTTCTGCTGCCCACAATGTAGGCCCGCAAGCCTTTAGAACTGTTTATTTTGTTGTCCTTCACCGGCACTTCTGATTAGCAAGGTTGGCTATTTACGGTGCAAAAGAAATTCAACATACATACATAGAGGCCCTGTGAAAACCCTTATAAGGTGGACACCAACCTGGGAACTATCCAGGCTCAAACCTGCTTGGCTTCCCTAGGTCTGATATCGGGCGAATTGTGCGTGATGTGGTCACAAGCGACCCACAGCGCAGTCGGCATTTATTTATTAAGTGATATTTATTTACTTAAGTTATTTATTTTACACAAACGGCCTTCTTCGAATTGCGGTCACAGTTGTATGCGCTGGATGCACTGCGAGTTTAGGGCATGTCTCTGGATGCACTGCGAGTCTAGGGCATGTCTCTAAAACGCAATTAACCTTTTAGGCACAGTAACCATGGTAATATATACACACACCAATTATTGGAATTAATATAAGCTGTAAAAACAATGGCAGATCTTCTGGGGTTAGCTTAAAGCATTTGCTATCCTCCTCCACCAAAGACCACGGAAGGACCTACAACAAAATCATCACCAATTTAAATACAAGCAACATCCTAAGTCAGGCCAATACTAGGCCAAGTAAACAACCAATTTACTATTTTCTCAGAAACTGCTCCGAGCTGAGATACTGCCGTAAAAAAAAAGAGTTTCGACCATATATCTCTAAGTTTTTTTTTACTTCAGCAATTTTTTTCGCAGAACATTGCAATCCACAAAGGACTGTGTGCCCTATCCCTTGAAACGGATACAAAAACAAACATTTCCTGTACCTGCAAACCATGCAAAAATCTCCCGTGCACTGGGCTCCAGACAAGTGAAACATTCAGTAAACACACACACACACAAGACAAAGATCTACCGTCCAGGCTTCATAGGCTGTTGCTGCGAGGGCTGTTAGCGAGCATATATTAAAGACCGACACGGCACATGCGGCGGTGATATGGCCACCTTTGTCTGCCCGGTGTTGAGGCTGAGTCCACCTAGGAGAAGCCCAAACAGGTTGAAATATCACTCACTATTGCACGAGAATAAAACTTCTTTAGCGGAGTTCGTACTGCAATGGGCTAGGAGCAGCATCACCACTCCCCATACATACATACACACAAAAATAAAAAGATAAATATCCCCCTTCTAGCCTAAACATTATTTTGGGGCAAATGCTGTTAGAGAGTACCTATGAAGGCTGGTATGGCGCACGAAGGGATGGGAGCCAACACCGCGCCCAACCACATTTACTCCCTGCTGCTGATGTTTACACGCCGCACTAGGTACTCATTTAAGGCTAAATCGACCTCGAAGAGACCCAGGACCGGCTCAATTATTCAGCCACTGTTGTTGATCGTGAGCGGCAATCGGGGGTTCATCGCGCAGTGTGCCAACCACAACACTACCGCTCCCCACACGTGCGGTGCACACGCACGCACGAGAGCTTTATGCAATAAAACAAAAGCGGAAAATGACAGCGTTTGGCACACACGATTTTTGTGGACTCGTTGCTCTCAGGACACGGGGTCGCTGAGGGGCAAAGAAATGTGGGTCTTCTTGGTTCTTTCGGTAAAGTCACGTAGAAGGGAAATAATAAAATAATAAAAATAAAACAGAATAAAATACAATTCTCACGACTTTTCGGCCACAACGACAGCCCTGTTCTTCACCTGAGGACGGCTGCTTGCGTTGTGGCCGAAACGTCGTGAGAATTGTATTTCATTATGTTTCATTTTTATTATTTTATTATTTCCCTTCTACGTGACTTTACCGAAAGAACCAAGATGATGAATCCCTGCAGTCACGAAAGCTTTAAATCGAAATTTGGGTCATCGCTCCCACAAGGTGCATTAGGGTAAGAGCCCAACACACATGTGCTGAGTGCACTGCTGCCACAGCTCTTGCGCTACAGGGCCTTCCCAGAGGGTGGAGTGCCTTCCAGCTAACAGGCGCAGATATTCCACTAAAGCACACCTTCAATTTGCTCTTTTTGTTGTTCATTTGCATCTTCTGCCTTGGCGAATATTATTTTCCTGCTCCGAGCCGGTTACGCGTGTGTCTGTGCGGCGGTTCGAGCACTGCGCCAACACCAGAGACGATTATCTGACCCGGTCCCGGGCCTCCCCTCAAATGAGTACCTGGTGCGGTGTGTAAGCATCGCCACTAAGGAGACAAAAGCGCGGCCGGGCGTGGCGCTGGCCACCCACCCCCTCGTGTGCTGTGCCGGCCTTCATAGGTGTTCACTAACAGCACTTGCCCCGACAGTCTGCTCAGGCTATATGGGGGATCGTTCTCTTTGCGCGCAGACGGCGCTCCCACACATGGGTCGGGCGTAAAAAAGAAAAAAAATGACCGTCATCATCATCATCATCATCTATTGTCAATCCAACTGCTGGATGAAGCAATCGCCAAGCGATTTGGGGGGGAAACCGGTTATTATCATCATCATGAGAATGGGTAAAACCCATTTTTATGATGATGTTGATAAGGCTCTACCTGGGTCACAAACCAACAGTTAAAACAGCAGAAATACGCAGGTCATCACACAAAAAACACGGAAAGCATATTAGGGTTGGACATTGTGGCACAGTGGTTCAGGTAAAAACACTATCAAAACCCAGCCGCCCGAGTTCGATTCCTGGCAACGGCTAACATCAGTGGCAAGCGACGCCAGGATGGTCTAACCCCAAAAAACACCTCTATTATGGGTGATATTGGTCGCGAAAGCCTACGTGTTAAACTGAGGATGGTGAAGTATGGTCAAATAACACATGATGGACACGACATAAGGAGCCTTGACCCAGCAATATATTTCCAAAGAGCTGTAAGTAATTATTATTTATAGGCTATACAGTATTTCCCAAGCACTTATCATTCACGCATAGTCTAATCGAGCAACCAAGAAAGAAATATATACGTGTAACGAGCAAGGAAAAATAAAGTTGAAAACAGGAGTAGTGTTTGGGAAAACAGTCCCAAAAGGAAGACAAAACACGAGGACGATTGTACATCGTTAAAAAATATATAAACACCGAAAAAACAACCTCTTTTGGCCAGACGTACTAACCCCCCTCCTCCCCAAACACCACTGACAAAAACACGTGCATGACCACACACGTACAAAAAGCGCTCAGGTTTTTGTTTTTGTCCCCTGGTTTCCATGCAGCGGTTAGTTCTATAAACAAAAGGAATTCCTGAAAATCTTAAAGAGCTGCCCCCGCTGCAATCCCCTTAAACAGTACACGGACGTGCAAAAGCTGGGGGTCAGGTTATGCTGTCAAACTAAAGTGCATAACAAAGGGGTTGTTTTTGGGTTAGATCTCGTAAGTAGAAATGTGTCGTTCAACCCGCCCGCCGCCACCCGACGCAGCAAACAACAAGTTAAGGTTAGTCCACGTACACAAAACGTGGCAATTAGTTTATATTTTTCGATTCAAAGCTTCGTGACTGCAGGGATTCATCTTCTTGGTTCTTTTGGTAAAGTCACGTAGAAGGGAAATAATAAAATAATAAAAATAAAACATTATAAAATTCTCACGACGTTTCGACCACAATACAAGCAGCCGTCCTCAAGTGAAGACAGAGCTGTCTGAAAGATAATTTTATTTTATTATGTTTTCTTTTTATTATTTTATTATTTCCCTTCTACGTGACTTTACCGAAATAACCAAGAAGATTAATTAGTTACTACTTTAGCCCACCGGTGTTAGTTTGTTAACGACAAAGTCATTCTTATTATGAATATATTGGTCGCGAAAGCCTACGGGTCAAACTAAAGTACAGTAGACATACTGACATTCCCCGCCACAAAACGAAAAAAAAAGTAATTCCTGTCAAACCCTCAAGAAGTTTCAGAACGACGATGGTCATGTAATGGCAACTAATAAGTAAGACTTAAAAGTGGACCGACAATGGCGTTGGCATTAAAAGTTCAACTAAAAATAAAGCAATTCTTATGGAACTGCAGGGCTGCATTGAGGATAAAAAATGTTCCCCACGTGCCCCGAATCTGAAAATGGCCAAATTTTTGGGGATAAAAACACGCGCCGTGTCTAGAATGTACTCGTTCCACACACGTGTGTACTCGTTCCACATACACGTGTACTCGTTCCACACACGTGTGTACTCGTTCCACACACGTGTGTACTCGTTCCACACACGTGTGTACTCGTTCCACACACGTGTGTACTCGTTCCACACACGTGTGTACTCGTTCCACACACACGTGTGTACTCGTTCCATACAGTAGTGTTAGAAACTGCACGGCAGCAACGCAAGCTTAGAACTTTTGGGAACCGCATGCACATGTTGGTGGTGGTCACTGAAATGTACAGAATATCTACGTTATTAAAACCTCGGCTGTCTGAAAACCAGGGCAAGGGCATCACATTGGTTTTTTTCATCGCCGTGATCACCTACGGTAGTAACCCATACGGTATTTACAATCCATGATGTTTAAAAATCCAAACCAACTTCACGTGACTTTCAAAACTTGCTACCAATGCGCGCGCACACACACCCCCATGTCCCCCTTCATTTGGAACAACAATGACCTTGGCAGACAACTTGCCTTGTGACATTGTACATAAACACGTAAAACATGTAAACAAATAACTTGACGCCCGCCGACTGGCCCACAACAGAAAACCTTTAGTAATTCTGGTGGCAGAAAACCAATGAATCTGGCCCCGGTTCCAATTCGGCATGTCACGAATACTTGAAGCAAAGGAAATAAAACTCCCGTATGGGCAAAAAATATAAGATGTCATCTTTCAATCTGTTGAATCAGCCCTGCTTCTCTTTCTCTCTCTCGTGTGGCAGCGTTTATCCAAAACGTTCAAGAGTTGGGTTTTTTTGGGGGACGATGTTTTTGTTGTTGCTGTGACAAGAACTTTGTCGCGACTCTAAAGTGTCTCATCGAGTAAAGTAGTAAAGGGAATAGCAAGATTTTTCCCAAAAGAGCCGGAGGCATTTTCTCTGGACGCTGCACACATGGAGGGCACAACTTTGTTGGCGGGCCAGAAAAAACCCAAAGCAGGAAGAAAGAAAATGTGTACAACGATGAGTTTCGGCGGTCGATCGTAACAAGACACACACACAATACACAACTCGTGATGGGCGATAGCTGAACCCGCTCTGACCGGCTTTGACGTGACACGGCTTGCGGATGGGAGCCTTCATCGAGCAGTGGATTGATAAAGTGCTGTTAAAACACCATCATATATATATCTTGATGAAGACTGTGTGTATGGTACGCAAACAATACCATTACTGTGTATACAGAGTGTGTGTGTCCTTATGCAACTCGGAAGCAGGCGACAAACATCGCGGGCAGCGACACACAAGTTGTTTCTCGTGATTGTACGAACGCAAGTTATTTTAGTTGAGGTGGGGAAAAACAACTGGTTACCTTACGAATTATTACAGATTTTAATTTACGGCAATTTAATAGTTTTTTTATGAGCTGCACCACACGGGTTTCGTTGCTAGTCCCCCCACACTAAATACGCGGTACATCGGAGCCGTTTTAAACTCGATTTTAATTTAACTACAGTGGCCCTTTTATTTTGTAATGTACACAAACACTCCGGTTCAAATCTGCGACTTTAATTTGTGTTCTTGAACAGTCCGTACGGGTCCCTCCCTTGATCGAAAAACAGGTCTGGAGTTTCAACAAGCTTACTGGAAATACTTTGGCAACAGGCAAAAAAAAGAATCTCTGCTATCTTGCGTTCGCTAAAGCTTGTGAATCCCACAATTGTAAATCAAAATAAAAACGTGGAAGGTCATTGGTGCAGTGGGTATAAGCGAGCAATGGGTGTTTGCGTTGTTTCTTCTTCTTAGAGCAAGCCCACACGATAGGGCTTTCAATAAATACTCGTGAGAAGTTTAACACGGGGTGGGTTCTAGGCTCTTCATTTCTAACCCTGCTGGTCGTGTTTGGCAATGACTTGTGCAACCACCACTGAGAAGTGGGGGTCTCCGTCATATTTTTCACATGAGATCCCCATTAGGGTGGCATCCGGAATCCAAATTAATAGTTTTAAAATGTCTGTAACTTAAAACGACTGCAGACATCAGATAAATTATCACAAGTGTATGCCTAATGTCGGCTAAGTTATAAATCCAACAAAGCAAGTTGCTCTTTATGTTTTTTTTAAGAACTGTATTTATCGTTTCTCACTATTCGACCAGAAGCGTTCACAATCAGTGTAACATGTTTCAGCAACTGCCTTAGTAATGTGTAGCATTTAACAATTAACGTAGCATTAGAGGCGTTGTTATTATTATTCTGAAAGTACATTTCAGTGTGGTCATGACTTTCATAACAAGTGTGCATTTCCACGAAAGATAAATCACTCCGAAATACGACTTACGTATCGCGTGACATAATCATTATACGTCCTAAACTTGTGTCAATTAAAACGTGCAGGGCTATTTCACAAAGTACAAACAAGTGCCGTTGATATCGTTGGCACAGATATATTTTTTTCGTCTTGTGGAAACGGAAGAGAAACATCCATTGTGGAGATCATAGTCTCTGAGATCATTGGGAACACATCACACATGAACAGCATTAGTCGCCCCAGCTGTCTGCTATACATTAAATTTCGTGGCAGTCGAGGGGGGCAACAGAAAGTTAGCTTAACACGGAGGCTTTCGCGACAAATATTATTCATAATATAGGTTTTTGGGTCAGATTGCGTTATTTATAAATGTGTCGTAACCCTCCACCACCCGACACGGCCAAACAGTAAAAAATGTGTCACGTTTTTCAAATAGACAAAATAATTCACTTCTTTTAGCCCACCGGTGTGTTGAAGAGAGAATCAACAACATTTGACAATTTGAGTACGACGTTTCGCTGGTAATTTTTACACATTTACACATTGTTTACTGTTTGGCCGTGTCGGGCGGTGGAGGGTTACGACACATTTATAAAGAACGCGATCTGACCCAAAAACCTATATTATGAAGAAACTTAGCTGATAACCTCCTCCTTCATCCTCGTCGTGGAACGCGAGACTTTTAAAACGTGGAAAGTGTTTTATTTGTTTTTTAGTTGCAACTCATTTGGCCAAGCGATCGTCAATGCACGCAATGGAACTTCGCTCAAAACAATCACGAAACAAAGACGGTCGATAAATTTGACCTGCCATCGTTTTGATGCTACAAAGACAAAGATCCCCCGTGCAGCCTGTAACAGACTGCTGGGGCAAGTGCTGTTAGCGAGCACCTATGAAGGCCGGCACGGCATACGAGGGGGTGGGTGGCCAGCACCACGCCCGGCCGCCTTTGTCTCCCCACTGACGATGTTAACACCGCACCAGGTACTCATTTGAACTCAGATCGCCGGGTTCGTAGCGCAGTGCGCTAACCATGACACCACCGCTCCCCACACAACAACAAAATCCAGCACGAAAACCTGCCGCACGTCAACGCCGAATGGTGCGGGGGCATCATGACCACATTTCCACGTGGTTCTTCACACAATTCTGGGTTCAATTATGTTATCATCACCAGCAAATGCCCTGTCGGATGAACGCATCTCTCCAAACAGTCCTATCATTTTGTTTTATACCTATATATACGCGTTTTAACAAATGCTACAATCGGGTTTTTAGGCTTCCATGGAAATATAAAACACGTGCATTGCGGGGTGTGAGTGCACTCTTTAAATCAAATGCTCACGAACGACGGTCACGAATTATTACGACTTCCAAAACGTGGGGGGCACCGCGTTTATATCATGAACACGACGGAGTCCCCTGTTAGTGAAGTCCACGCAATCTGTGAAGTCCACGCAATTTGATCAACGTTTCAAAGTCACGAATGACACACGTGTGTGTCTAGACGCCTTCCATTTGCAGCCTGGATGATGCCTAACCTCAACACTGTAACCCCCATGCACTTGGCACTGGATTTACCGTGAAATTTGCAATTTCTCTATGCGCAAACGTCGTGATTTGGCCACAATAAAACTATGTAATTAATCTACTAAAGTATCCGGTGTTGTACATCTACCGCAGGTAATACGTGTACTGGACTATAATTGCCACACTACCAAGTGCTGTACAGATTTTTAATGCACTGCACGTATTAAAATGCTGCATAAGTGATATACACATTGTGATTAATCAGCAGTGATATATATACACACACACACTACTCGACGGCAGTAACCGGCACATAAACATGGAATCGCCAACACTCAAGACACCCAAGATGATTGATGTTCATAATAACAACACCGTCGATAACAACAAATCCCTTTACAGTATTTATCCAGACCCGCCACCCAACCCAAGACACATTTTCAGGAGGATCCTGCCATGATCCGAAACGTTTGACCACTTAACACTCATATTTGCCACGGGGGTTAAAGAGTAACGATGACTTTTAAGCCACACACGGGCAAGAGAGCAATTTGCCGTAATAACCAACAACCTAAACGACCATTTCGTGTCATTGATTGCAACCTTAATGCTGCAATAACAACACCACCACCACCAGCAGCAACAACAACGGACAGGGCCCAACCAACAACAACCACCACTACCACTAAAGTTTTCCTACCAACTAAACCCCCTGGCACGTGTGTGGTTAAAGAGCTTCATAGCTCATCGGATTCCTCCAGTATAAACGCATGCGTACGTGTCTTGCGAAAATCTGTATCCAGCACCAATTAATGAATGTTTGCATACAAACACGAGCACATTATCCGAAAGGCCACGGATGCAACGATTGGGGATGTGGATAGGGATGGTTAGCTGAGTGGTGGGGGGCATTTTATGTCTATTCGAACGACACATGTGGGCCCCCCCCCCCCCCCTATTAGCCCTCTTTCCCAGCGGTGGAAACTATGAGCGTCTCCGTTAATCATCTATGGAATGTCCCTGCCCTGCCCCCACAACAAGAGGGGGGCCCCCACGTGAAGAATGACCCCGAGAGAGAGAGAGAAAGGAGGGAGGAGGAGGAGGTTGGTGGTGATGGTGGTGGGGAGGAGGAGGAAGAAGCCAAAAAAATAACTCAAAAATATTACGAGAAAAAAAGAGACGGGGAGAGAGGCTGGGTGGGGGGCGTAGCAGTAGCAGCAGCAATAACAACGATGCAAGTGACACGCGTTTGGGGAAACCACGGCACAAGAGGGAAAAGCAGAGCGGGTGAATGGGGAACAACAACAACAACCAAACATTTACATCGGCACGTGTGCGTGCGTGCGAGCGAGAGAGCGAAACGCGAAATAAAAATTTGCTGTCGATCGGATGTTTTTTTTTTTAAATTATTATAATAATAACAACAAACATACGTTGTGAATAAATAATTGACGGCGAGAATAATGCAAATCGCAAGAACAACTTACTTTTGGCGGAGGCGAGGCTTGACGTGGCCACGCAACACAAACACAGCAGCAGCAGCAGCCGCCGTCGTGAACACAGCGGAGACTCCATGCCGCGTCTTGCCGCCTTCCTCCTCCTCCTCTCCCGTCTCCCTCCTCTCGCTCGCCTCCCTCTTCACCAAAGCAGATCTTTGCCTGTTTTTCTTCTCGTATCGTCTCCCGTATCTCCACCTCCTCCTCCGTCCTCTCTCTTTCTCCTCGTCCGTCGATCGCCACCGCCGCCACCACCACCTCCACACGCGGTGTCCTATCGGCCAGCCGTTGTTGTTGTTGTTGTCGCCTCCTCCACGACTAAACCACACACCACCACCAAACACACAGCACAACACTTCCCTTCTCCTCTCTCCTGCTCTTCCCCCCCCTCCACCACCACCACAACCACAACCCTCCTTCTCGACGCACAAACAACAACCACCACCACCAACCAAACACTCCTTAACGCCACCACCCACCACCCATCTCGCCACCCACCTAAACCAAGCCACCCTTACTCGCCCCCAGCGATTTTTCTTTTGATCGAGGTCAGTGCGATTGCTCGGTGGTGGTTGTTGTTGTTGTTGCTGGTGGTGTTGTTGTTGTAGCCGCGTCTTGGCGGAGAGCCGGGGGCTCGTGTCTGTCTGGCTGTCTGTCTTGTCTGTCTGGGTGGCTGCTGAGCTGAGTCTGTGTTGTCTGGCTTGATGAGGTTGGGGGTTGGGTTGGGGCTGAGCTGGGTGGTGGCTTCACGTGAAACGAGGATGGAAGGAGGGAGGGAGGAAGGAGGAGGAGGAGGCTGTGAACGGCGAATGAACCAACGGATGGGGCAGGCGCCCAATGAATTGCTAATGTGGATTACGAGACGGACGGGTCCTGGGCCCTCCCTCCCACCCCACTCCTGCCACTATCTTCACCCCGTACGCGCAATTTTTTGAGTGTCTCGATTTTTTTATTTACTAAAATTAGGAAAAAATTCTAAATTTAATTGGGGGGAAAAAAAATCTGTGAACAGTATGGGGTGGGTTTTTTTCAAGTAGCAGTAGTCGTTTTTTTATTTATAATAAACTGCTGTACTTTACGGACACACGTAAATGTTCAAAATAAAAATCGACAATTGTTAAAACGGGTAAAAAAATATACAGATATCGAGATATAAAATAACGGAATAAGGGTGAATTTTATCAAATGTTCTCACGATTTTGGGGAGACGTTCTGCATGAGCCAAAATAATGATGCGAAGTTGTCGCATATAGGTCTGGCCCCAAATATTGAGTTATTTGGAGAGCCCAGAGCAATATGCTCATTGCATCCTTAATTCCCGAAGTTAATAATAAGGTAGGCCCTGAATATTTTTTTTTTTGCTTCAGCCGCACCGAACCTCACAAAAATAATATTCAGAGCCTATCTTGGCTCCTCCCACCCTCAACCAGTATATATATACAAATACGGTTTTCTTGGAATTTCTCTCACTTGATACAGCTATCGTGCTGTGACGGTTCCACCTGAAGACGGAAGCTTGTGTTGCCTCCGAAACGTCGTGATTTTTATTTTATTTTTATTTTACTTTTATTAATTTTAATTTTTTACCTACGTGACTTTACCGAAAAAACCTAAGAATATGAATCATTGCAGTCACGAAAGCTTCAAATCTAGAAATAAAAACTATTCTATTAAATGTTTATTTTAACATTCTGCCATAAGTATGCAATGTGCGATTGCAATATGTATTCTTAATTACCTAAATAAATAAAATCAATGCGTTTACATTTTTGTTTTAATATATTCTGCCTTGTTTTTTTTTCAAAGCGTCATCGTATTTTTTTATTAAAGTCTTACTTAATAAAAAAAAATTATTGTGTTAATTTTCGTTCTATTTTCATGTACCTTATTCTCGTACAAGACATCAAGGTTTTGCGAAACACGTTTGTTTTGTGTTTCGAATGCCTTCGTTATTAAAGTAAATTGCCATAAAGCTGTGCTTTCCACAACAAGAACGGGAAAATACCCTCGCTGTTATTTTATATCTCTCTGTTACAAAATATAATGAAATAAAAATCGCCGCAGCTACATGCAAAGTGTTCACGTGAATAAATCGGCCTTTTTAACCCATCCCCAAATTGCCCTTATTAAAAAAAATATCACCTTCAAAATTAAATAAAAATATGGGATATACTTTGGGGGGGTGGGGGAAATCCCAACCCGAATTTTTTTTTACACGTATAATCAAAACATGTTTTAAGTCAAATCGGAAAACGATAAAATTACAACCCAAAACAACATTATTTTTGGGGGGAGGGAAAATTAAATAAATATAGCGAAATAAACAATGACCCCCCCCAAACGAAGCACAGTCGGTAGCTGCCGATTGTAAACAACACGTCCAGGCGCAGGTTAAACACACAGACACACGCGTAATGTAAATGTGCACATCACATACACCACGTCCCCAATTAACGTAAGCACTACGGTCACAGCACACGTTGAAATAAAAATAGAGACCGGACCTACGTGTTTACAAAACTCTGCACGTTGCGGCCGAACGAACAACAACAACAACATCCCTCTCGCTCCACACACACACACCCAGACAACAACACACACACCACCATCATCATCACTACCAACCAGCCCCGCCACAGAGGCACACACACACACACGGACACGCAACCAATTAGGGTAATGATAACAATGATGATGGTTCGTGGTGGTGCTGCTGATGAAGATGATGATGACGACCGGCGGCGGCGGTGGTGGTAGTGATGATGATGATGCTGAATATCACTAACCCCTCGGAAAAATAAAAATAAACCGCGGGTCCTGCAATCCAAAGATTGAATTTCGAGCGATTAACCAAAATAATAATAATAATAATCCCTACCACAACAAGGCGGAATCAAGACGAAAACCTGCGGCACGTTTGTCGTAAACAACAATACCCTGGCGGCCTCCGATTGGCCAAGCGGGCCGAGAAGAAGAAGACGGAATGGGGTGGGGGTGGTGAGGAACCGGCAAAACCCCGACACGGATTTCGTAGAAGCGAAGATCCGGAGCGAAATTCGCGGCGACCGGGCTTCATGGCGGCTGCTTCAGCGTGGTGGTGGTGGAGTGGGCTGGAAGCGAAATCCGGGATGGATCGCTGGTTGTCGGTCCGGATTGGATGAAAACAAAACACCCAAAATCGTAGGCAAACTCAGACTGGTTTGGAAACAGCGATCGTTTTCTTGGTTCTTTCGGTAAAGTCGCGTATAAGGGAAATAATAAAATAATAACATTTTAATACAATAAAATAAAATTCTCACGACGTTTCGGCCACAACACAAGCAGCCGTCCTCGGGTGAAGACAGCCGAAAGAACCAAGATGAAGAATCCCTGCAGTCACGAAAGCTTTAAATCGAAATTTTACAGCGATCGTTGCTGTGGTTGTGGGGTTCAGACTGTGAGTTGTGTGGGATTCTGCAGGTTATTTGAAAGAAAAAAAAGCTTTTAAGATTGCAGAAGTTTTCACTGAATCTCAACTCTCGTTTTTCCAGTAGGGCCTTGCTTCGATGTGTTTGG
>CM025638.2:3703582-3715636 GCA_014621495.2 Entosphenus tridentatus | reverse complement strand
GAAAGAACCAAAGAGTATGGATCCTTGCAGTCACGAAAACTTCAAATCTACGTGTCATAAAACCCACCACCACCCGAGACAGCCAATTAGTAAGGTTTGTCACGTGAACAAAAAGTTTGAATTCGTTACTAGATCAGCAACACCGGTGTGTTGGAGAGTAAACCCGCAATATTTACAAAACTGAACAACTAAAAACTTAACTTTTTATTTTATTTTACCAGGTAAGGCCTACACTGAGCTGTGTAGCTCTTTTTCAGAAGTAACCTGGCGATCACAAATGATAGCCCAACAAAGTGGACTTATTATTACGTGGAAATTTATAGCAGCCAAACACTCTAAACGCACGTTTGTAAATGTGGAGGGAAAAACCGATGGAGTCGGATAAAAATACACACGACCGCGGGCAGACAGACATGCAAACTGCAAATATACAGCAGGCTTCAGAACCGGATCGAACCCACGACCTCCTGTATACCGGGCGAGGTAGTTAACATCTCGCCACTGTGGCAACCCAATAAACACTGCTTCTGTGTCGACGGCGTAGTCTGAGCCCTGCCCTCTGCTGTTTGCTAGTGAATGTAAATTTTGAAAGAACTCAATGCATTTGTCAATCCCGCTGCCTTCAGAGGAAAAGTACATTAAAAGTATATAAATGATAAAAAAAAATACGTTACAAGGATATGCGTGAAGAGTAAATGCGCTAATAATTTGGACCATCGGTATTTTATGTGCGTGGCTTCTTCTTCCGCTTCACCACTCACCGGTTTTTGTTTTGTTCCTGTAACAATCAAAGCTTTTTTGCATCTCTTTCCCAAAGTCCAATCTACAGTGATTTGTTCGAGGCACTTAAAGGCACCAGCACTTTCGTGAAGGTCCCAGCTCTTTTTAAAAGGCCCCTACCACTGTCATAAAGGCTTCCCCACTTTCTCAAAGGCCCCGCTACTTTCTCAAATGCTCCACCACTTTTTCAAAGGCTCCACCACTTTCTCTAAGGCCTCACCACTTTCGTAAAGGCCCCCTCCCTCATCTCTGGCTTTCGAGCGACACTGAGCCTAGCTTCGCTTCCTCACAGTTGTGGTCTGTGAAATATCCCGTGCGTTACAAATCGCATCGTGATATCGACATTGCACCCAGATTCCCATATATTTACATTCGTTTAACTTAACAAAATAATTACAATCAGGTTGAGTACAGTGTACCTAAGGACATCGGTACGGCACCTCGGTTGCATCGGATGTATTTTCTCACTCTGCGCTGCGGCGTAAAAAGCCGGGGATCGTTTCATGCTGGCTGTTTTTTTTATCCACAGGAAAACAATCGAGCATTCGACGAAAAGATCAAGAGCATCCAGGAGCAAGTTCCAGTGCAGAGCGACGTGATGGAAAATCATAATTCCCAGCTGGACAACGTATTGCAGGCGGTGATTCCTATCGTCATGCAAATTGCCGGCTTTTTCTTGAAGTCTAGGTTCTTGCGCAGAATATAGAGAACAAAGCTCTTCCCAAATGCGACGGGTTTTTTCTTGTGTTTTGGGAGGCAGTCGAACGCTTTTAAATTCTTCTTACTGCTTCTCTCGAGGGAAATTTCACGGTTGTACTTCGTGAGATGAGTTATACTCTCTGTAGCGTGCCAGTGACTTCGTGTTAATCGGATGTAAACGAAAGTCAGATTTTTGGTGTGAACTCCAGAAAATACTAAATGGTTTAATATGTGATGATATCATTGGGACACATTACTGCAGACGTGGCAAGATGGTAAATCGCTGCAATCCTCAAAAACGCTAATACACTTATTAGCAACATCAGTAAGGATGAGCGCTTTGAGCTTTCTCAATTAAAAAGGAGAGATGACATGGTCATCCTCTCAGCCGACAAGGGCAATGCCACAGTTACCATGGACAAAACCACATGCAATAACAAAATTCAGGACCTACTTAATGATGGTAGCTATACCAAAATTAAAAGAGATCCCACCAACCGCCTCGTTACGAAAACCAACAATATCATCACCGATTCGACATCTTTGATCGAACCAACCAAGCGGTTTTCCTTAAAACCCTCTGCTGCTAGACCACCCAGATTGTATGGCTTACCAAAAATCCATAAAGAAGGGACACCCCTTCATCCTATCATCTCCACCATTGACTCACCCACATACAAACTAGCCCGATTTCTGTCTGAGATATTACAACCATTCACTGGTAAGACCACCTCAGCTGTACTCAACTCAGCTCACTTGGTGTCGTTAATTAAGGACATCTCACTATCTCCAGGTGATTTGCTCGTTAGTTTTGATGTGGTCTCTTTGTTTTCCAAAGTTCTTGTGCTTGGTACCATTGCAATCATTGAAGATTTTGTCCAACAAGGACTGCATGCTGATGTACCGGCCCTGGTGAGACACTGCCTCACCAACACTTACTTCACCTGGAATGGAACATTCTACAAACAAGTTGAAGGTACCCCAATGGGTTCTCCCTTATCTCCACTTGTAGCCAATGTTTTCATGGGAAAATTTGAGACAGATGCCATCCAGGCATCCACTCTGCATCCGTCCTTGTGGAAGAGGCTACGTTGATGACACGTTCGTCATCTGGCCACATGGCCGACCAGCTCTGAACCAATTCTTCAACCACATCAATTCCATACACCCAGCCATCAAATTCACCATGGAGGTGGAAAAGGATGGCAAGTTACCATTCTTGGATGTTTTAATCAAAAATAGACCAGATGGCTCAATGGGACACTCTGTCTACAGGAAAGCCACCCATACAGATGCCTACCTAAAACCTGACTTCCACCACCATCCATCCCAGAAGAATTCCCTCATCAAAACTCTACACCATAGAGCTCGATGAATTTCCGACCGTCATCACCTAGCCAGTGAACTGGAACACGTACACCAAGCTCTCAAGATGAATGGATATTCAGACTACACGATCCGTAAAGCTATCACCCCAACCGTTGGGAAAGAACCGAGGACCCAATCAAAGCCATTACCTTGCCATACATAGCAGGGGTCACTAAAAACATTTCCAAAATCATGAGCAAACACGAGATCCAGGTTAGATTTAACACAATACATAAAATTCGTGATCTGATCCCATCTGTGAAGGATGTGATCCCTGACAAGCAATACCCCGGCGTCTACAAACTAAGCTGTGTCTTCGGCAGCAGTTACATTGGGGAAACTAAGCGACACGTCTCGGACCGCGTTCGTGAACATAAGGCAGCTCTGAAACACGGTAGGACCAATACCTCGGCCGTGGCTGATCATTGTTTTAATGCGGTGGGCTCACACGAAATTTATTTATCTACGACGAACGTACTTTGCAAGCCCACTGGCTATCAACAAAGATTCGTTCATGAAGCTATCCATATATTTAGACACAGACAAACTGAGCAATCATTAGAAGGACGTTATCAACCAGTTTAAGTCATAATTGGCTATGATGTTCCCATCCTACCACCTTCCGATGTTAGTTGTGCTTTACGCCCATTTCAAACTTACACTTTCACAGCCACTTTGCACGCCGACCCCTTGGTTGCGGCTCTGCGATCTCCCGTTAACATGCTGATCTCTCATTAACATGCTAATTTTCACCTTTGATTGGTGGAAACCCAACCACCGTTGGGTTGGCTGTCCACCACTTACATTATCATTGGGTACTGACATTTGGGCTATGCCCATTTCAAACCCTTATGAACAGTTTGCCTTGGAAGCTAACCCCTATTTTCCTGAAGATGACCGCTTGTGTTGCGATCGAAACATCATAGTTTTTTGTTATTTTTGTTATTTTCTTTAAACCTATCTATGTGACTTTGCTGAAAGACCCAAGAATATGAATTCCTGCAGTCACGAAAGCTTTAAGTCAAGGTTGGTTTAATGTGGTAAAATTCATCTGTGTTTGGACATCTTGAGACAAGATATTGCGGTCAGTGGAAGAGTCATTCTTCAGTGTCATTGATCCATACAAATCCACTGATTGGTCCTCCAGTCACCTTTGATCTGCTTGATATACAGGCACCTTGGAGAAATATTCTTAGCAAATATGTTGTGTATTTTCACGAGATATTTTTTAACATATAAGTGGTGCATTGCATGACTACTCCGTTGACAATCACATCAGGTGTGTGAAAAATTATTGGAATAAAAACGGCTGCAGATGCTGTTTTTAAAAGCGACAGAAACCTCTTAAGGCAGTGATCTTCAGTGCAGGGTTCCGCTGGCCACTGGCCGCTCCTGGTGACCTTGAGCGTGGCCCCGGACAAGACACAACGTGTGAAAACGGCCCCATGGTGCTGCTGTCAAACCCCAATGGTTTCAAATGGTGTGGCGGCCCTCGCACTGACGATGTCTCATCGGCGGAAGTGGCCCCTCTCTAAAAATGAGTGAAGAACGCCGTCTTAAAACGACACCAAAACCAGTTGCCACCACGAGGCGCGACGCTGCACTGGCGCACGCGACGCGGAAAATGAGCGCAAACTTTATTACAGCCCAAGTTTGATCGCTTAACCAGATGGCGAAAACTACGGCTAAACTTTTAATTCGTTAAAACTTAACGCAACACAAATTCTACCGACCCGCCAACCCAGAGGGAGAGAGGGGCACGGGTCGTGACTCCAACCAACACTGCCCATTGACCGTGCCGGATTTAGGCATCGGTTAAGTAAGCTACAGAGGCCCCAAGGGTCGGCCACCAGAAAAACAAGAAGTGGTATTTTTTTCGAAGTCGGTAAAAAAAAAATCTATTTCAAGAGCCGCAATCCATGTGGGTACGGGACGGTGGTCTTTCATAAATAATGTCACGGAGCAGTTTCTTAAAGAGCCGCGATGTGGCTCCCGAACCTCAGTTCGCTGACCCCTGGCTTAGGCCCTCGCATTATGAGGGGCCTCTAAATAGCAAACAAAAAAAAATGACACGAAGTTTAAAGGTTTATATAATCGGTTGCATATTAGCCTATGTGTATGTACATATATATAATAAATATCAAACTTGACCTTTTTGTTGGAATCATACTTTTATGGGGGGGCGTCTCTTGACATAGCTTCAGGGCCCCAGCAATGTCGTAAATAATAAATATAAAACTTGACCTTTTTGGTGGAATCATACTTTTATAGGGAGGCGTCTCTTGCCATAGCTTCAGGGTCCTAGCAATGTCATAATCCGGTCCTGGCCATTGACCCTGCACGTGTGGGCACCGCCGTTACAGATCTCGCGTGACACCAGGGGCGCAACTATGGGGGGGGGGGGGGGGGTATTCCATTTTTACTATTAAGTTTACCAGTGAGCTATATATATCTTTTCGATTTAAAGCTTTCGTGACTGCAGGGATTCATCTTCTTGGTTCTTTCGGTAAAGTCACGTAGAATGGAAATAATAAAGTAATAAAAATAAAACATAATAAAATAATTCTCACGACGTTTCGGCCACAACTCTGTCTACTCGACAGACCTGCTCTCCACCTGAGGACGGCTGCTTGCGTTGTGGCCGAAACGTCGTGAGAATTATTTTATTATGTTTTATTTTTATTATATATATCTTTTTCAGAGGCGACCTGGCCACAAATGATACATGAACTAAGTGGCTTATGATGTGGAAATTAATAGCAGTCAAATACTCTAAACGCATGTTTCTAAATGTGGAGGGAAAAACCGGGGGGCCCGGACAAAAATCCACACGACCACGGGGAGAGAGCACGAAAACTACAAATGTACAGCAGCAGGCATCGGGGTCGGGATCGAGCCCACGACCTCCTGTAGACCAGACGAGGTAGTTAACATCTCCTAGCCACCATGATTATGATGATGAGAGAGAGACGCAAACTCAAAATATACAGCAGCAGGCGTCGGGGTCGGGATCGAACCCTCGACCTCATGTATACCAAGCGAGGTAGCTAACATCTCCTAGCCACCGTGATGATGATGATGAGAGAGAGAGACGCAAACTCCAAATATACAACAGCAGGCGTCGCGGTCGGGATCGAACCCTCGACCTCATGTATACCAAGCGAGGTAGTTAACATCTCCTAGCCACCGTGATGATGATGAGAGAGAGAGAGACACGCAAACTCCAAATATACAGCAGCAGGCGTCAGGGTCGGGATCGAGTAAACCAACAACATTTACAACTCGAGTACGAAGTTTCGCCAATAATTATTACAACCAGCCTAATCAGGCGACAGCCAGATTTACGGTTCTTCTTTTTGGGTACACTTTTCGCACAACGAAGAATGTGTTCGTTCTAACGCGGTACGCGCACCGTTATAACACGTTTTCTGAGCAGTTTACGGCGAAATGCTTTGTTGAGCTTAGCAGCTCAGCAGTACGATAAGTACTGTGTGTGTCTAGTACTTCATATCCCGCCAAACTTTATCGCCACATTAGTCCTGAGGAATAAATATTCGCTTAACGCGTTTTCGCTTTAACGCGACGCTTTTCAGGAACGTGTCTAACGCGTTAAATGAGGACTTCGCGTATTGTGAAGCAGCATTTCTTGCGTAATTGAGTTCGCAGTTCGGTTTCAGATGCTTCCGTTCCTCGCCTGTCGCCTTGCACCGCCTGGTCTCCCACAATTTGCTCCGGGTTAACTGCGGTGAGTCTCCAGGCCTGGACTAACTCACTCACGCACTCATCGTCGAACTGCGTACGACCCCACATCGAGCGGAGAGGAAGGTGATGCCTGCCGATAAAATCACCTGGCAGTTCACCGGCACGGGTCCAAGCGAGACCGGCCTGCTGATGAGACATTTAACGTCGAAACCGATCCTGAGTTTTGCTCGCATTGAACGAATGCTGCTGAAATTACACACCCCGAGAAGGAAGGTCGTGCGGCTGATGGGATGTTGTAAATATATATTCAGCACACAGTTTGAGGATGGTCATATCTGTCTGTGGAGGAAGGAAGAGGCAGTGTTTTGGCGACTATTGTGGTTGTTACAGCGTGTTTGCATCAATGGAAAATCGTAGAATCACCAAACTGCGGCTGTGGTGAAGCCCAAACCACTCATCCACACACACACACCTTGGCTTCATCGCTGCAATCCACACAGCATCGACTTGCCGCCTTGGATTGATTGAAGGACCTTGAACATTCAACTACGACACAACAAACTGCGGCTTACATGCCACGCGACAGAAGAAGCGTGGGGAGGGGGGGTGGCATGCCCCCCCCCCTCACCACGTGGGCATCTGTGAAAAAGAGCTTCATAGCTCATCGGATTCCTCCAGGATAAACAAAGATTCTGATATGATTACACTGGTCAACACACTTTTTCTGGCATAAGATATTCCACCGGTATTAAGGTAATTTTGGGGTGCTGATTCCAAATCTGGCATCAGTTTTTGAGATATCAAATATTGCATTTTCAATAAAAACTGCAGAAGAAAAATATAAATAAATGTGGATATCTGCATAAAATTATATTATAAACACACTATCCTAAAAATACAGCACCATATGTTAACACTAAAGCAGTCACTGACTCGCAACAACTTGCAATCATAAGTGACAGAGTTAATTTCGGTTAAAATCAATGAAAATGGGGTATGCCGATAGCATAAAATTGAGATGTGATAGAACAAATCTGAGATCAGATTTGGAATTAGCACCCTGAAATTAGTTTCAAACAGTTGCAAAAGTCCAGGCCAGAAAAAAATGTTTTTTTTTGTTGACCAGTGTTATGGGTCAGCATGCCCCTCCCCCCCCCACAAAGGGGTTGGCTTGCCGCCCCTCCCATACACGTAGCTCCCCCCTCCCCCACGTGGGGGCGGGGCTTAAGCATGGTGAGTGGAAGGCGTGGTTCCTCCCGCAACCAATCACGCGCGAGGGGCGTGGTCTTGTTGCGCCTATAAATATCCCCTCGCTGACTTCGAGGGCACATCGGCCTCCGTCCATCGCGGCAGTCAACTTTGCTCGGTGCGTGGCGGCGTAGACTGTAGCCTGTAGGTGGAGACTCGCTCTCTTATACTGCCGCTGTGTGGATTGTGTGGTCTGTAGAGTCTGGACTGTAGACTCCGTGGACTATAGACTCACTCCTGCGGGGTGTGTACGGTCGCTCTGTAGATTGTCGCCTGTTGTGTACTGAAGCCGGTGTGTGTGTGTGTGGACCTTAAACTGCGTAAGACTGCAGCAGCGTGGACTGTAGCTGTGTGCCGACTGCGGTACTCAACCATGGAGGTGGCTCAGCTTTGGGACTGCCAGGTGAGTTAATTGCGTGTGTGTGTGTATAAGAGTGTGTGCGGTGTATGAGTGTACAGCGTGTGTGAGTGTATGCAGTGCATGTGTGTGTGTAGTGTTAAGATTGTGTGTATGAGTGTACAGCGTGAGCCGTTTGTGGTGTATGTGATGAGTTTGCGCAGTGTATGTGGTGTGTAGTGTATGTGTATGTATGTGTGTGTGGGGAGTGGTCATATAGCGGTTAGCGCGCTGCGCTATGAACCCGGCGACCCGGGTTCGATTCCCGCTCACGGCTAACACCAGTGACGATGATCTGAACCGGTCCTGGGCCTCCCCTAGGTCGACTCAGCCTTAAATGAGTACCTGGTGCGGTGTGTAAACATCGCCACTGGGGAGACAAAGACGGTCGGGCGTGGTGCTGGTCACCCACCCCCTTGTTCGTGTACCGTTCCGGCCTTCATAGGTGCTCGCTAACAGCACTTGCCCCGACAGTCTGTTAAGGCTGTACGGGGGATCTTTGAGAGTGTACTGTTGAATCCGTACATGGAGCATGCTACAAAGAGATTAGGCCCCACAAAACCACACAACATGCCTGGGTATTTTATGTCATCAAAGTGTTCCACCCCCTCCACTCCCCGTGAGTGATGGGGCAGTTGTGGAATGGAGTGTGGAGGAGTTCCAATATCTGGGAAGCTGCGTGGAAGCCACCTGGCCCCCCCATATGAAACTTCGGGTCTTCTCGGCCACAGCCTTTTAAATGAACGTCTGCACTGGTTTGAAACATTTCGATCCAGGTTCAACCAGGCTGGATTGTGTGAGGAGTTCACAAATCATTGAAAGGTCCGGACAAAGTTCCGTCATTTGAGCTCTCTTGCGGCAGGCGAGGAAAGGACACCCTTGGCTGGGCCATGTAGCCCGCATGCCCAGGCACCGCATGCCCAGGCACCGCATGCCCAAGGAGCTTCTGTTTGGCCGGATAGAGGGGGGCTAAACCAGCAGGGCACGGGCTACAGAAGAGATGGACGGGTGCGGTGCAGAAGAGTCTGAATCAGAATATTTATATTGGGGGAATCCGATGAGCTATGAAGCTCTGTGTCGACTCGGAGCCGCAAATTAGTGTGGGGCGGTCCTTGTGTGCATCGGACAATTTACCAAGCTCTGCGGTCCTACATATTATTTTGTTTTCAGCCAATTATGGCTGAAACACGGAGCACTCGAAGAAAACCCTCATAATTGCGAGGGGGAAACGCCTTATCCCTTACGGATGGAAAAGATGGAGATTGGTTCACGTGTTTTGCTGTACCGCATTACTTGTGGCAAGCCACGGTACGGGCACCTCGACGCCCAAGGAAATGGAGTTTCACCCAACATCCGTGTGGTGGTGATCCACCAACCCCTCGCTGCTGCCTCCACAGTGCTGGAACACATCCCTGCGGAGGGAGCTGGTAGGAACGTTGGGTTGCTCGGTCAATGGCCACGGTCAACGGACGGCGTGGTGTATTCCGAAAATATGCCCGACTGTGAGGGCGGGCACAAGCCGGCGTGAGTAGGTTCAACGTTGAGTTTTATAAGGGCACCACGGGGTGACCAGCCCCTCCCAACCCAGCCCCTCCCCACCCAGCCCTTCCCTGCACGACGGACGGATGGACACAATAATCCCCTGTGGGCTGGTGTAACCAGGAGATTAGTACCAGGCCACGTGCGTAGTAGCCACCACTGCCTAGCGCGGTGTTCTTCATTGCAAGGACCCGTTAGCCTCTGGTGACCTTTAGTGTGGCCCCTGGCGTGTGGCCCCTGACGATACACAACGTGTGACACCCCCCCCCCCCAATCATCATCATCGTGCTTGTCAATCAAACCCCCAATGGTTTCAAATTTGTGGCGATCCTCACACTGACGATGTCTTATCGGCAAAAGTGGCCCGCCTCAGAATAATTATTGGGGTGCCACGGTAGCGAGTTGATGTTGACTACCTCGTCTGGTTTACACGAGGTTGTGGGTTCGATCCCGACCCTGACGCACGTGTATTTGGAGTTTGCGTGTGTCTCTCTGTCATCATCATCACGGTGGCTAGGAGATGTTGACTACCTCGCCTGGTATACACGAGGTCGTGGGTTCGATCCCGACCCTGACGCACGTGTATTTGGAGTTTGCGTGTCTCTCTCCCTGTGGTCGCATGGAATATTTCTCCGGTTCTTTCCTCCACATTCAGAAACATTCGTTTACGAGTATTTGACTGCTATAAATTTCATCATGATAAGCCACTAAGTTGAGCTATCATTTGTGGCTAGGTCGCTTCTACCGATAAAGAGCTACACAGCTCAGTGGGCCTTGCCTGGTAACAAAACAAAACAACACAGTTTGAATAAGTGAAGAAAGCTGGCCCCTAGCTGGATTTGTGTTAAGGCTGTGGAGGAAAAATGCACGCTGGTGCCTGCTCCAGGCACATTCCGCTTGGCTCTTTGAGCACCACTCGCACTCTGCCGCCCCTGGCAACGAGAAGCCAAGGGGTTAAACGATCGCTCGCCGAACCTTGTACAAAAGCGGAGAACCCCCGTGTAGCCTTAAGACTGTTGGGGCAAGTGCCGTTAGGGAGCGGCACCTATGAAAGCCGGCACGGTACGTGATGTGATGGGTGAGCGCTCTGCGCTAATGTAGTGTGTTGTACGGAGGCACACACTGGAGTTTGAGGCAACACGTTTATTACAACACCCCAACAGGGCTAACTTCATAATCGTACACTGGTTCTACATCTAGGTGATGATTACACGGTTAACTAGACCACAACGGGTTCACTACATAACCGAGTCGGTCAGTCACACACTGCCTGACCCACGATGCCGAGCGTAACATCGAAGACCGAACAGACGTAGCACCGACGGGTTCCATTCCAACAGAGACAAGAACCCTCTCGGGACTTGCCCCTTGATGCTCCTGAGCGTGGCCTGGCTCCGCCCTCTGCCACGCCCCCTTCTAGATCCTACTAGAAGGCTCTGGGCCACTTCACGTGTCCCTCGATGCCCCTTTTGGGGGCCCCCTTGCTACCCTGCCCCGGCCACGTGACCTCTAGGGTTCACACAGAGTATCACGTCCTCACTTGCTCTCTCTCTCTCTGACCCTCACCAGATCCACTCTGGTGCCAGACAGAGACTCAAGACGTACAGCTACTGTCACTAAACACCAAAGTGACTCCATATAAGTCGCTCCACTAAGAACCCCGGGGACCCGAGTTCGATTGCCGCTCACGGCCAACACCAGTGACGATTATCTGAACCGGTCATGGGCCTCGCCTACGTCGACTCGGCCTCAAATGAGTACCTGGTGCGGTGTGCAAACATCGCCACTGGGGAGACAAAGGCGGCCACCCACACCCTCGTGTGCCTGCCGTTTCGGCCTTCAGAGGTGCTCGCTGACAGCACTTGCCCCAAACAATCGATTAAGGCTATACAGGGGAGCTTTGTATTTGCACACTCCAGTGCTTTGCATGTTGAACAACAAACTAAATACATGCATGCTCATGTTCTCTTTGTGCAGTTCCACTAATGCACACAATGTGTGCATTTCACAGACTATAGTCAAATTCAGCTGTGTTCACTTTATAAAGGAAAATTCTTGTGCACAGGCATTTGGTATGGACCCAGCACACAGCGATTAGTGAGTTCAGGAGAAACCGGTCACCTGACACTCACCAACCACCAATGTCATCGTTAAGGGGCCGTCCATAAATGACGTCACCCGATTTTGGACGATTTTTTAACTCCCCCCCCCCCTCGTCACACAGCGTCACAAAAAGTCAGACCCCCTCCCTCAAATATTTCCATTTTGAAGATAAAACATGCTTCAAATCGCTCTAAACTATTGTCATTGTAGTGCGTATT
>CM025638.2:3693308-3703482 GCA_014621495.2 Entosphenus tridentatus | reverse complement strand
CCCCCCCAGGTGCGTGACGTCATTTATGGATGGCCCCATAGACAGAAAACGAATTTCTTTAAAACAGCTTTTTGTCTTCATCTTCTTGGTTCTTTCGGTAAAGTCACATAGGATGGAAATAATACAATAATAAAAACATAAAATAATTCTCACGACGTTTCGGCCACAACGCAAGTAGCCGTCCTCAGGTGAAGACCAGGTCTGTCGGGGAGACAGCTTTTTGCGTTTAGTTTGTCCTTCCCCGCACCTCCGTTTTAGCACGGTTGTCTACGTAGGGTGCGAAAGAAGTCCAACATACAGCAAGTCGAATGTGTCGATCACCGCGTGAGCGGCGGGGTTCTCACCGCGCGAGCGGCGCTTGTCGTCCACATCCAGGCGTGGAAAGCTGACGGGCTTCCGCTCGCCACGACCAGCAACGAGGCGTGTAAGATGTACGACGCGGCCCTCCAGCAGGTGAGCCGCTCGCACCCCCCCTCCCTCTCCTGCCCGACGTCGCACTCTGTTCAACACAAACCCCCCCCCCCCCCGCTGGTACAAAGCGCTGTTCACAGAACGGAGATGAGAGGGAGGGGCGGGGGAGGGACTGAAATTCCGCGGACAGCAAGAGTCCCTATCTCGGCACTGCAGGTGCCCCCCAATGGAGGGTTGGCGGGGGAGGGAAATTGGGCTCGCTGCCCCAACCAGGTGGGGACCACGTGCTGGAGGGGGGGGGCGGAGGGGGGCATGAAGGTTTATATGGGGAGGTGAAAGGGGAAAGATAACTAACATACTGGGGGAAGGAAAGAGACGGGGAGGAGAGAACCAGGGTGGGGCGGGGGGCGCCAACATCGCCCTCTGAAGCCCGTCGTCTCAATCACGGCTCGGCTCGGCCGGGCCCGCGTCCCGTTCTCGCTCGCGACCAATCCCAGTGATCGAGAGGGGGAGGCACAGAGGGCAGCCAGGCGTGGTGCTGGCCACCCACCCCTAGCGTGCAGTGCGGCCATTCAAAGTTGGTCGCTTGCAGCACTCGCCCGAACGTATCCTGTTGAAGGGGCTGTACGGCCGATGTTCGTCTTTGGTGCACCACGGGTTGCGTACGGCGAGCGTGCTCTGCGTGTGTTCACCGCACGGTGCTTGTGTGCGTTTGTCTCTATGCTGTGCCACGCGTGCGCTGCGCTGTGCGGTGCGCAGTACATGGGCTGGTTCAACGACGCCTCGCTGGGCGGTCTCGGGGGGACGATGTCCAGGCTCGTGTTCGCCGACCCGGACTTCGGTGCGTCTTCTGCGTCGTCTTGTCGTACGGCTGCTGGTGTAGACTGCAGGGCAACAAGTAAAATGTTTCACGTGCAGGTGGTCGACCCAGCGGACAACCGCCTCGGGAGCAGTGGCGTGTATGGCTGTGATGTCTCCCTTCGTATTCGTGGATAGGGCATTGCGTTGTTCTACGTTGAACGAGGCATTCCAGATGACCACAGTTGCACACTGGAGAGTTTTACATTTTCCATGTGTGCAATGTCAGTCAATGAGCGTTGTTATTCTATGGGCAATGTGAGTCTGAGCAATGATCTACAATTTGACATTCATGTGGGTAAGGCAGCAGACAACCGTGTGAGGAACAGAGTGTATCGACGTGATGTCGACCTTGGGATTTGTCGTTATACGTTGTTACGGTCCGTTTTGAATGAGCACAGTCGCACGCTACTGGAGATTTCTATGGGTTAGGTCTCGTATATATAAAAGTGTCGTTAAATCCGCCACCACCCGACACAGCCAATTAGTGAGGATTGTCGCATCAACGAAACATGACGATTCTAGTTACTAGTTCAGCACACCGGTGTGTTGGAGAGTGAACCCACAAAATTTGCAATTCAAGCACCATGACGTTTTGTCGGGAATTGCAACCAGCCTCGTCAGGAGACTGCCAGATTTGTGCAGAAATCTTGTTTTTTGGCAAGTCCGATCTGTACGGCTTTTAAATGCAGTGCGTATACGCACGCACGTTGAACTTATTTCACGTCGTATGTAGCCAACCGTGATAATTGGAGGTGCGCGATGCTCTGTCGTGGTGTGGCCTTTCATCGTCGATGCCACGTGGTGTGGTTACTAACGGTGTCGATGCGGCGTGGGGGCGGCCATGGTGTGGTTCCTGACAGTGATGGGAGGGGTTCTGGTCAGCGGCCTGGAGCTGATGGGAACGGGGAAGGCGCTCGCCGACCCGGGGCTGCGCGGGAACCTGGAGCGGCTGGCCTCGCTGGTGGCGCGGCAGGGTGGCGACAAGCTCAGCGAGAGGGAGCGGGAGCACGCGCGCGCCATCCAGCTGTTCGGAGACGGGTAACCGCTCGCTCGCTCGCTCATTCACTCGCTCGCACGCAGACATGCACGCACGCTGCCCTTGGTGCCCCGCGCCACGCAACTCCACCGCATGACACGCTACGATTACACACACACGGCAAGAGACATCACGACGCCCGCTCACGCCGTGTGCGCTGCTGCTGCAGGCGCATGTGGGAGGCGTGCCAGGCGTGGGAGCGCATCCTGCACGCTCACCCCAAGGACCTGCTTGCTCTCAAGTTCGCGCACGACGCGTACTTCTACTTGGGCAAACGCGAGCAGATGATGGACTCCATCAGCCGCGTGCTGCCATCGAACGTCGGCTCGCGGCACTACGGGTGACTCGCCGCTCTCCTCGCTTGGGCGCATCGCGCACGTTCAGGCACGCTTCTGCGGCCTTCTGGAACGCTCCTTCATCCGATATTAGGAAGCCGCAGGAGCTACGCAACTTTTAAATCTAAATTGAAACTCATTGATTTAGACATGCATTTCGTGTTTAGTTTGTCTTTCCCCCCTGGCTCCGCACCTCCGATTGACACTTGGTTAGTCACTGCTTCGCGTGCGTTCATACGCGCTTCTGCGGCTGTCTGGAACGTTCTTCTTTCTGATGTTAGGAAGCCACTGGAGCTCTGCACTTTAAAATCCAAATTGAAAACTCATTGATTTTTGAACTGCTTTTAATGTTTAGTTTATTGTCCTTCCCCCCCCCGCGCCTCTGATTATCACGGTTCACAATGTATGGTGCGAAAGAAAGTTCAACATGCATACATACATAACGACTATCCAGGGCCGCCCCTGCGCCACCAAATGTTCCTTTTGGCCCACACAATTTCACGCTCGTTTGCAGTATCCCAGTAAACATTGCAGACGCTGGCCCACCATTGGCATGCGGTTGAACTACACTATTTTAGATTTTTTTTTTACGAGGTAAGACCCACTGAGCTATGTAGCTCTTTTTCAGAAGCGACCTGCCCATAAATGACAGCACAGCGAAGTGGCTTATCATGTGGAAAATGTACAGCAGCCAAATGCTCTAAACGCATGATGTTGATTCTAAATGTGCGAGGGGAAAAACCGGAGGACCTGGAGAAAAATCCACGCGACCACGGGGAGAACGTGCAAACTCCAAATATACAGCAGGCGTCGGGGGTCAGATGTGAACCCACGGCCTTGTGCATACCAGGCGAGGGAGTTAACATCTCACCACCGTGGCACCCGCTGGTTGGCACCATTGACCCAATGTTTTGTCGAATATCATTTATTTTAAAAAATAACCAGCACTTTTTCTTTTTTGGATGGGGGGGAGGGGGTGGAAATTATTCTGTATGTATTAAGCAACATTTTCGCACCGTGTGGATTATTCCAACAGACATCTGCTGGCAATGCACGCGTTTGGGTTGGAGGAAAACAATCTGTTTGATCTGGCAGAGAAGGCGGCCAAACAGGTAAGAATGCCCCGATACAATGTGACCAAGGATGAGGTCTGGATTGGTCATTGTCATCTTTTCCACCGCCCCTTAACAGTTTGAATATTGAGGTTACCGTGATTGATTGGCAGCGACTCAGTTTGGGCTGGTGAGCGTCTGGGTGGCTGACGTATTTAGATAATGTTTGCTGCTATAAATCTCCACGTGATGAGGCGACTTTGTCGAGCTTAATTGTTGTGGGCCAGGTTGCTTCTGAACACATTCCTGCGGAGGGAGCTGGTAGGAACGTTGGGTTGCTCGGTCAATGGCCAGGGTCAACGGCGGCGTGGTGTATTCCGCAAACATGACCGACTGAGGGCGAGTAGGCTAAACGTTGAATTTTATGAGGCCACCACGGGGTGACCAGCCCCTCCCCTCCCCACCCAGCCCCATCCCTCCCAGCCCCACCCTCCCCACCCAGCCCCTCCCCACACTCCCCTCTCCACCCAGCCCCACCCCTCCCAATTTTGGATGCACGACGGATGGACGGACACAATAATCCCCTGTGGCCTGGTGGAACCAGGAGGTTCCTACCAGTAAAAATAAGCTCCTAGCTCAGTGGCTTTACCTGGTAAGATACTGAAAACTCGTTTACTTAGTCTTGCTTTTTGTGTTTAGTTTGTCATCCTTCCCCCGCACCTCTGATTAGCGCGGTTGGCTACGTACAGTGCGTAAGAAGTTGAACATACATGCGACGTTAAACTGAACGCTTGGCCTTAATGTGGTCTCTAACCATGGCTATGCGACCTCTGGACCCTGACTGCACTGCGTGTGCGTGTGCTTGAGTGCAGGCCCTGCAGATGAACGAGCGCGACGGTTGGGCCACGCACGCCTTGGCTCACGTCTACGAGATGACCGCCGCACCTGCCAAGGGGAGAGCGCTGATGTCTCAGACCGAAAACAATTGGGAGGTACCTTGAGCATCGCCCACGTAGAAACAAAGATCCCCCGTATGGCCTTTACCAACTGTTGGCACAAGTGTTCTTGGTGAGCACGGTGCACGAGGGGAGGGGGGGGTGGCCAGCACCACGCCTGGCCGATGTGTCTCCAGTCGTTTAGACACCGCACCAGCTACTCATTTGTAAATATGTATGCAACGTGCTTAGGGGTCAGTCTTGCCCATAAGGGCAACCTCTATTGACTTTCCCCCCAGTGTGCGCGAGCCTGGATATAAATAAGAGATGCCGCTTGATGAAAACCTCCGTGCCGCCACGGATGCTGCCCGCTAGGCCAGCGCTCTTTCCTTGCAAGGCCTCGCGGGCCACTGGCAGGCCCCTGGTGGCCTTTTTAGTGCACCCCCGACAATACAAAAGTGTGAAAACACCCCCATCATCATCATCATGCTGCTGTAAAACCCCCAACGGTTTCAAATGTGTGTCGGACCCTCAACACTGACGATGTCTTGTCGGCTAAAGTGTCCCCCCCGCCCCGCCTCACCTCTCTCACGCTCTCCCTGTCTCCGTGCGTTGCAGGTGTGCGACATGCTGGCTTGCCACAACTACTGGCACTGGGCCCTCTACTGCCTGGAAAAGGTAAAAACCACGCGGTCGGAACGCCGGGGGCCGCGGATTTGGCGAGCGTGGCGTCACCTGCCGCTCGCGTCGCGACGCACCGCAGCGCTCGCGACGGCTTTCCCAGCCATGGCTGTTGTGGCTGACAGTGTTCCTGCGCTTGATTTTCAGGGAGAATATGAAGAATCCCTGACCATTTACGACACCAAGGTAACACGCGCGCACGTGCTGCAGGAAATGGGCGCGTGTGCGTGTCTTGCACTTCTTTCGTACCGTACGTAGCCAACCATGCTAATCGGAGGACCAGGGGGAAGGACAACAAAAAATTAACTAAAAATGCAAGTGGATGCTTAACGTGCACTTGCCTTGGCAGGCTATGGGTAAATATGATAATGAGCAAACGGTCAAGGCTAACAAATGATTTGGGCCATCCACACAAGTGTCCCGGTGGGTGACAAATGTTGAGATGAGACGTTTGTATGAATGTTGAACTGTACATAGCCAACCGTGCTAACCGGAGGTGTGGAGAGAAGGTCAAAAAACTCGACACAAAAAGCAGTTCTAAAGAAATTGGCTTTCAATCTAGATGTTAAAGTGCATAGCTCCAGTGGCTTCCTAATATCGGAAGGAAGAGCGTTCCAGACGGCCGCAGAAGCGCATCTGAAAGAGCGCGATGGCGGTGACCACCGTCTTTGATGGTTATCCACAAGCTGCTGCTGCTGCGAGGACGACCGGAGTTTAAAAGCTGTTTACACGTCACTCAGCATCACTGTTGGTCTTCCCTGAAAGCTCGCCTGTTTTCCCTCGCTTTAGTCCACCTCCTCTATCCCCATCACTAACTCCATCCCTCTTCACAACATCCCGACCCCATTCATCGCACCCACTCACTCGCCCACCCATCATTAACCACTTCATCGTCACCTTCATCATCTTTTATTGTCCTACCCGTCGTGCACTACCATCCTTCTCATCACACCGTTTCAATGTGAAGTCGCTAATTCTCGATTCGGCACATTGGTTAAATTAAGGTGAGATAAGAAAGGTGAGCTTGTCACGCGCGAGTCCTGGCGACGTGACGTTGGGTGAATGTGTATTTTTTTGTTTGTTTTAAAGTTGATGTTTAGTTTAGTGGCTGTGGAACTTTAACGGTGAGAGGCCTTGGTTTGACTGGCGTGCTGGGCGCTGTGCCCGCGCAAGGTGTGCCCCCGGCTCAAGGAATCTTGCGGAATGCTGGACGTGGTGGACGCCTGCTCGATGCTCTACCGCCTCACACTCGAGGGTGAGCGATGGGCGAGCGGTGTATCGAGTGAGTGCTGTGTTTGTTGTGTTGTGTGCATTTGAGTTTCACCACTCCGAGCCTGACCCCGAGAGCACATGACCACGCATCACAGGATAGAGGGGGGGGTGACATGGGGCGGCACCACGTGCATCACTTTTGAACTCGTTCCACGTTCTCTCCGTAACGCGCTCCGTTGCGTGTAACGCTCGCGCCCCTAACGACGCCGGGGGGGGGGGGTCGGCTTCCCTTGTCTCCGCCGCAGGCGTCGGCGTCGGAGAGCGCTGGAAGGAGCTCGCGAGCGTCACCCGCTCCCACGTGGGGGACCACACCCTGGTCTTCAACGACCTCCACCTGCTCATGTCCACCCTGGGAGCGAAGGAGGTGTCGCTCACGAACCAGCTGACGTCTGCCATGGAGGAGCGGAGGTCTGCGCACCCCCCCCCACACACACGGCCGCCCGCTAAGCGAGATGAATCTACGTGAAACAAAATATATTTGCAGTGGCAAAAAGTCGGCTCCGACAAATTACTTGAAAAATAAATCATTGATATCCCACCCCCTCGTCAACCCCCCCCCCACCCCACGTGTTTATTTTAAAGAAATTTCAGCCAACCCTTTAACATCCCCGCAATGAGCTCCGTAAATATTGACGCGCTGGTGCACGACCTGTAACGCCAGGCAGTGCGTCTGTCGTTGGACTCCACCACGCGTAAAAAATGCGAACGGAAGGAAAATCTAACTAAATAAGTCGTTCAAAGCAAACATTTTGTTTCCTAAAAAACTAAAATCCAAAGCCGTTCGTGACGATCATTGCACTCGTGCGTCGAATACAAGTGCAAGCAACGTGGTCGTGAAGAATCGACAACCTTCGCGTTCGTCACGTTGTGTTGGCGGGGGGGGGGGCGGCGCTTGATACTGCTGCTGTGTGCGTGCGCGTGCGTGTGTGTGTGTGTGTGCGTGTGTGCGTGCCCACGCGTGGATTTCTGTGCGCCGCTTGTCCTGCAGGGGCGACGCGCGCGACCAGGACCGCGTCGCCAGGCGCGTGGGGGTGGACCTGTGCCGCGCCCACGTGGCGTTTGACGCGGGGAATTACGGTGAATGCGTCGAGCTCCTTCAGCAAGTGCGCTATGACATCCCCCGCATGGGGGGCAGCAACGCGCAGGTGTGGGAACCGCTCCTCGCTCGCGCGCGCACCGAGAATCGCTCCACTCTCGCCCGTGAAAACGCTCCACAGCTGCAATGCCTCTGATGCGCTGTTTGTATCCGTCCCGATGAGCAGTACCCACAATGCTCTGCTCCGATACTGCGCGTTGTATGGACTTGTGTGTATGTGGGGAGCAGTAGTGTAGCGGTTGGCACGGCTGCGCTACGAACCAGCGACCTGAATTAGATTTCTGCTCAAGGCCAACACCAGTGGCGATTATCTAAACCAGACCTGGGCGTCCCCTAGGTCGACTTGGCCTCAACTGAGTATCTGGTTTGGCGTGTAAACATTGCCACTGGGGAGACAAAGGCGGTCGGGATTGGTGCTGGCCACCCACCCCCTCGTGTGCCGTTACAGCACTTGCCCCAACAGTCTCTTAAGGCTTTACGAGGGATCTTCGTCTTTTTCTGTACGTTGAATTTATTTCGCACCGTGCATAGCCAATTGTAGCATGTGCTCTTGATATGCGGTGCGCGCGCGCGCATGTGTGTGTTGGCAGAGGGACGTCTTCAATTTGCTGCTGATTCACTCGGCCATTCTCTCTCCGGACCCGGAGCACAAGCGGCTGGCAAGGTGGGGTTCCTCCTTTCCATTCCAGAGCTCTTTCTACTACCGGCGTGCATTCCTCGCCCCTGCGTGTGCGCGTGCGTGTGTGTGTGCGATGTGGCCATGTTATGTACCGAGCCGTTAAAGTGCAACGCGCCTAGGTACAGTTTGCCGCACGTTTTCTACCAAGTTTTAAGATGTTTCGGAAGTCATTTTTGTGCTGTTGTGGGGAAATGCGGTTCAGGCCTGGATAGATACGAGTCTGTTCAACTAGCGTGTCGGTCCATTATCCCGTCGGCTCTGGTGACCAGCCTTTCACCGATGCGTTTTGTTCTGGCGGCAACCCCTGGACTGCTTTCTTCAGCTTTTTCTTCTTGGTTCTTTCGGTAAAGTCACGTAGAAAGGAAATAATAAAATAATAAAAATAAAACATAATAAAAAAATTCTCCCGACGTTTCGGCCACAACGCAAAGAAAGCATCGCAGCTCGCACTCGGGAATTAAGACGTTGCGATGGGCGGGCCGCGCGCGTGTGGAGGATAGCGGACGGGGCATTGGGCCTGTCTTTCGGAGTTCGTCGACGAGAGAGGGGAAGGCCTCCAGAAGCCATGACGCGTGCGGGTGTTTTAAGAACGGAGCCCGTGGAGGTGAAGCGTTGACATCGCCACGGTTGCAGGCTCGAGCAAGGGGAAGGAAACGACGGCGAGTCGCAGTGGCCTGCCCTGTCAACTCGATCGGGGTTCTGATCATGCAAGCACTTGTGCTCATTATTTAGTATATATTTATACATTATTATTATTGTTGTGAGCACGCATTGTTTAGCCAGGAAAGTCCTCGCCGAGTCTTGAGACTCTTTACTCAACAAGAGGGTCCTCCACCTCTTCAGCAACCGCACAGGAATTTTCCTCCAGGACCAAACAGCGTTATAAGGAAACGGCGTTGTAAGAGGCAGCGGTGTAAACTTTTAACTTTTTTGGCAAATTTGGACCGTGGCGCCGGCACGCGATGGCCAACTCCGCTTCTGATGACATCGCGGGGATCTTTAACGCTACGACTGGCGGTTGCTCCGGTCTCTTCCGCTGTGCACGGGGCTGCGCCTCGTACCGCGATGTGCGCCATGTACAATCCATTGTCCTGCTGACAGCAGCAGCGGCGGCGGTGTGTGATGTGCAGTGCCGTGATTGTGCCACCGTCGGTGTCTCGCGCGTCATTGCAGGAGTCTCCTGGCGGAGAGGGACGCCGTGAAGCCGGGATCGTGCATGACGCAGCGGCTGCTTCGAGTCGCGCATTCCCCCTGATCAACGATGACTCGGAGTGCACGGCGCTGACGCCATTCGTCGACCCGTTTCCCAGCGCCACCCTCATACAAGACGCTCTTTCCTACTCGCTCGCGCGCACAACACTTGACGCAGAATTTCCACACGGCAGCACTCGCAGATTGGCGCAGACCCCAAGTTTTCCCCACCACTCTCTCCAACACTCAAGGCTCCGCTGACACACGATGGACATTTATCACACCACTTCCAAGACGCCTTGAGCGGCCCCGTATTCTTAGTCACAGCTAGGCTCAGGCTTAGCTCTGGTTCGAGTGAGCCGGCTCGAAGCCATGATCCCAGCCACGGTCAGGTTTTTCCATGAGCCTGAGTCGAGCCAAGGCTGAGCCTCTCACTCCCGTGTCTTTGGAAGCAACCGAGGGGCTCGAGACTGAGCTGAGCTGCATCGAAGGCCCCCAACCAGAGTAGAGCCGTGGCTAAAAACATGGCCCACGTGACTTTTGTGATATCTTCTGCGTTTCTAAAGTGGTCTGATCTGTTATGTGGAACCACATTTTCACCTACGTTTCAAATTCGATGCCACTC
>CM025638.2:3664355-3685204 GCA_014621495.2 Entosphenus tridentatus | reverse complement strand
CACACTCTCTCCACCCTCCCCCCCACTCTCTCCACCCACCCTATGTCTTTCACACTCCCTCCCCTTCCCCCCACTCCCCCCCCCCACTCCCTGCCTCTCCTCCACTCTCGACGACGCCCAGGCAACGAAGAGCGTCACACGCTCTCCCCACTCTCTCCCCACTCTCTCCCCCCACACGCACCCATTAGTCTGTGTAATCTCTCCCCACTCTTGAGTTTTCACGTACACATTGATGCGAGAGTTTTTCAAAACGACGCCATGATTACTATTTTCAAAGTAATTTTCTGAAAAAAAAATGGAGCAATTTTCATTTGAAAGGTCGCATTTACAAAACGCTAATTATGAACGCGATTAAAATTCACTTTGTGCACGTATAAAAAGAGGAAACTTTAACAGTTCAACAATTGAAGATGAGCAGCCGGGAATACATAAATAAGGAGCACTGCGCAGGAAAAATAAACTATGTAAACTATTGTTTATTTGACCAGGTAAAGCCCACTAGCCCTTTTTTCAGAAGCGACCTGGCCACAAATGATAGCTCAACGAAGTGGCTTATCATCATCATCATCGTCGTGTGGACATTCAAAGCAGCCAAATATTCTAAAACGTGTGTTGATTTTCAATGTGGAGGGAGAAAAAACGGATGACCCGTAAGAAAAAAACCCACGCCATCACGGATAGAGAGAGATGACACGCAAACTCCAAATATACAGGCATCAGGGTCTGGATCGAACGCATGAGCTCCTGTATACCAGGCGAGGACGTTAACATCTCACCACCATCTCTGACCATCCACACAGAAGCGGTTAAGTTGCGCATTTGTTTAAAAAAAAAAACACTTTGGCTCAATGTTTCTGACCCACGCTAACAAATGAAAATCAATCAATCATCAATCTTTCTTGGCCCGTCTAGCACCCTCATCAGAAACGACACGGGTCGCCTCCTGCCCGTTATTACAAGACTTGTCGAGCTTCTACGAAAAGCTAAATTGGAATTTCACACCGTCCATCCACAGCAGCCGTACTAACGCAAGTGTAAATGCGTTGGAGACATCATGAAGACTTCACAGCCGTACGTAGCAGTGAATGTGCCTGGTGCGATGTACGATATGTACGATGGATCAGCACCCCCCCTTCCTTTCGTGTGTTCTCTCTCCGCACCGAGATCCCGTCGTGTTCCTCCCGGGTGTCGGAGCCAGGCGTCGTCATTCGGGGGGCTTGTTGATGGTTAGAATTACAGATTTGCCGTCGCTCGCTGTGTGTGCGCGGTAGTGGTGTAGTGAGTTCTCAGTGAGTCAGACGACGTAGTTGAGGCACACTCTTTTATTTAACCAAAGGGCGGTAACAATACTTGAAGGGGTAACGGCCCCTTCACCCGTACTCAATGGGAAACACCCCTAGCACTTTTTTTTCTTCTTGGTTCTTTCGGTAAAGTCACGTATAAGGAAAATAATAAAATAATAAAAATAAAACATAATAAAATATATTATTATAAGATATTATTTTATTCTTATTATTTTTCTACGTGACTTTACCGAAAGAACCAAGAAGATGAATCCCTGCAGTCACGAAAGATTTAAATCGAAATTTAACCCCTAGCACTATTCCCTGACTGTCCTATTCCCAGTCCTCCACTACGAGTGCTAGGGGAGGCTATCTGATCAGGCCCTGGTCAAGCACGGATCACGGCACCCAGCTAACCAGGCCGTGCTCTTACAAGAGCAGCGGTCCTGAAGCTCTTGGCGCCACGCCACTGGCTTGCCCTGCTCGGCCCTGACAAGGACAGCGAGCCAGGGGAGTCCCAGGGCCTATCCTGCCGGTCTTCAGTCTTCACTGGTAAAGCTTCTAACACACTGGCCCCGAGCTCTCTGGCTCCCCGCCTTTTATAGGAATCCTCTCCGAGGGGTGGGGCTATGGGGGATCACAGCGCCCCCCATGGCCCCCCAGGGTTAACCGATGCGGATGTGGATGTAGACACCCGTGTGTGGGTGCAGACACCCTTGTGTTTCTGTCCGCCTTTCTCCCCGTAATAACCCCTACAGTGGTAAGCAGTGGCAGCAGATGTGTAATGCGAGCGTAAATGGGTTGTTGATGGGCTCGGGTCCAATCACACGGCCCGGGGTATTGGGGGGCGGAGCCTGGTCTGCTGGGCGTGTGGGAGGGGCCACCGTTCACCTCGGCTCCAATGGGAGGCGAGGTGAATGGGGGCGGAGCCAGCGGGGTAGTATGGGAAGGCCGGATCTGAGGATTCGGAAGGGGAGGAGTCAGGGTCACGTGGGGGGAGTGTATATAAGTGGGAGCCCGGAAGAGATCGGGGCAGTCGGGGAAGTTAAGAGTCTGATCCACGTTGGGTGGTGAGAGAGAGATCCGCGCCATCGGCCACGTGGCCGAAGGACCTCAGCACGCCGTCGGCCACCGGTGTGCGGAGTGCGGGAATAGAGGAGCTAACGGAGGAGCGTGCGGGGCACGCGAGAAAGAGAGCGTGCGTGGCACGCGAGAGGGAGCGTGCGCGGGGCGCGCGCGAGACGACACTGGTCCGAGAGGAGGCCAGTGTGGGGTGCGGAGAAGAACCTAAATAAAAGACAAGCGGAGACCAGCAGTGCCTGATGGAGTCTTTTATTACAGATGCAATGCCGAGGAGCCGTGCACTGTCCGGGCAGATTCTCGCACAACGGCGATTCGTTATAGCGTGTTGTTTATGCCATTTATTGTGAAAATCCCGTCAGTTCCTATGATCACTGTTTCATTGCTTTCGTGGCTTTATTTTAGTGATTTCAAAAAGTGTATTGGTTTAGCCATGTTTGTTTGTTGTAGTACAGAGTTAGACTGATGGCCTTAATCTAAGTTGTCTTGTGGTTGTTGGTTGTTTGACTTGCATCCCACTGGGATTTTTGCACACAGCGTTGGTGTACGGTGTTTTCTTCTGCAATATGTTGCTGTCTTTTCTTGGATTTTCTGTTTGCACTCAGGCACATATTCACTTTAAGATGTTTTTTTGTTCATGTTTTTTTTTCGATTTAAAGCTTTCGTGACTGCAGGGATTCATCTTCTTGGTTCTTTCGGTAAATATGCTAAATTCCTCTTGATATGCAAATTATTTTGTCAAGACGCTCTTCGCCCCTCCATCCCAACATAAATAGTCGCTTCAAGCCTGGGGCGTTCCATTCAGATTCTGTCTCCTTGACAGACCTGTTCTTCACCTGAAGACGGCTACTTGCGTTGTGGCCGAAACGTCGTGAGAATTATTTTATTGGTTTATTTTTATTATTTTATTAATTTCTTTCTACGTTACTTTAGTGAAAGAACCAAGAAGATTTGTTTTTTGTTTGTTGCGGTTGCACCCGATTCAAGAGCCGAATGGCTCACAGGGCTATACCGAATACATGAACTTGAACTTGAGTCCGCGACACCCATTAGATGGCGTCAAGGCTCACCCTGTTTGGTGCAGGCTTTCTCCGTAACTTAGCATTGTATGCAAATCGCTTGGAGGCCTTGTGGGAAGTGCGGTATGTAACAGTTTTTTTCACTTCTCAGGGAACGCATCTTGAGCACTAAGCGAGGTCTGGCCTGTAACACACACAACGTTTAACACGTCGGCTTTCGCGACGATGAAGCCGGTTGTAATTACTGGCGAAACGTCGTACTCAGATTGTAAATGTTGTGGCTTGGCTCTCCAACACACCGGTTAGTGCTGTACTAGTATACTACACTATACACTACTATACACTAGTGATGTTACTAGTGACGAATTGGCCACTTTCTGTTGATGTGACAACCCTTACTAGTTGGCTGTGTCGGGTCGTGGCGGGTTTTAACGACACATTTATATATTTCCGCGATCTAACCCAAAAAAACCTCCATTATGAACACGCAACGTTGTCGCACGTCCGGCCGCATGGCCACATGTAGGGGTCTCGGACGCTGCCGGTCAGCGTCGTGCGAGAAGAAGCTTCGACGGGCACGGCGGTTATGTTTTGTACGTTTATTGAAAAAAAGAGACACCTCAAAAAGGTAAAAAACCAGTAAACCAAGCAGAAAAATAAACATAGGGTGCTAAAATGACGTACTAACGAATTTGCGGACTTGTATATGTACACACACGTCAACACACAGGCTCAAGGTATATAACTGCATGTGTTAACAAGTGAATCTTATTATTATTTACTTTCCATAGGCTGTCCGACAATCACTCAAAACTACAAATATTATGAAAACAGCCTTTTTAAAAATACAACACACAGTATATTATGTACTTAGCAAAGTCGAGGTGAAGTCGTGCATCGTCTGCCTATTTTTGCTCGTTTTGTTGAAATCATTTAACCACCCCTTTGCGTACAAAAAATTGTTTAATTAATTATCATCATCATCTCGTTTGCCATTACAAAACGACGGGTGGGCCCACCGAGGCCTGGTTGGGGCTTCCCACACGTGCGCGCAAGCGAGCGAGCGAACCCAAAGCCTCGTTCTCTCTGCAAGTCACAAACCCCTGCGGTTGCCTGCGTGGTCACGCTATCTACTGGACGTCAATGGTGGGTTTGTGTGTGTGGGGGTGGGGGGGTGGGTGGTGGTACGTTGGGCTTGCTGACCGTTCGTCACCGGGCAACAGGCGACGATAAGTGGATGTGAACGGTGGCGTCGCGCGCGTGTTAAAAGCGCCCGGTTCGCACGATCCGGCGGTAGCCGCCCTGGGTTAACGCCGCTTTGGCGGGGGGCGTTAGTACCGACCGTGTGTTTTAAAAAACAGGGGGGGGGGGGGCGTCTCTCGCTCCCGTGGCGATTTCGGTGACGTCATTCGCAAAGACTCTGGAGGCCGCCCACCGAATTTGAAAAGTTACGTCGCGAGTTACTCGACTGGGGGGGATGACACGAAGCAGCATCCGTCGCCGCGACAGTGCAATACTGGCAGGACCCTTCTGCAAAAAGAGTCACGAGACTCAGTGAGGCCCTCCCTTGGTGAACAAGCGTAATAATAGGATGGTTGAGTTTAAATCCCAATTGGGGGGGCGGCAACATTTTATATTCATACGTCCTCCGGGTTAGACTAAAACGAGTTAACGCTTTCTGGTCAAGTTAACAGCTGTCGTCCAATGGATCTACTGGCACCTGCCATAGGAATGTGGAATGTCCACCACTGGCAGGAGCCAATCGGTCAACGGGGACGAGCGCAGTCGACACAAACGGCGGTGCAGGCCCATGGCCCTCAAACGTTTCATCCCACGGAGCCCCGGCGCTGTGGCCGCCGCCTGTGGCTGCGTCACCGCAGCACAACGTGGGATGGAGAGGGGGGGGGTGACACAAACCAGCCATGGCGCACCGCTGGTTAATTGCGTTCACCAATTTGATGGCCGGTCACGGTCAAACTGGTTCACGCGGTGATGACTGCCGGTTATTTTGGGTTGGGTGTTCACCCCACCCACGCAGTTAACGTCATGGGGGTGAGAAACGCGTAACCGTCACCACGACCACCGCCACCACCACCATCATCTATGACGCCAGCTTTAACAGAGACGTGAAATTCTGCGGTGCAGCGCTGGACGGGGGCTCTTCTTCAGGAGTAGGCGGCCAAGAAGATCCATTTCCACAGAGACAACACCTCCAGCAGTGGATTGACAAAAAGTGAAAGCGCAGCCCTGCAAGTGCTCGCTCACACCGAAGCTGGCGGGAGGGCCTCACCGCTAGAAGGAGCTCGAGAGAGGAGCCCCCCCTCTCGAGGAGAATTTTGCCTACTCTTCCACGCTGGCCAGATGTCACCGAGGATGTGAGAACGCTCACAATTCGCCCCACCGCGCACGATGGGTGGACAGAAGCGGGGAGGGGAGGTGGTGGTGGTGGGGGGGGTAGCATTTAAAGAAACTACCCCAATGTTTCAACCGGCGACCTCTGCGATGATTGCAAGTCCAGTGTGCTGACCGTTACATCACGGCAGGAGAGTGGATTGCTATAGGCGTTCTATATATAAATATACTGTTTCATTGTAAGGCGGCGATAATGACGGCGGTGGAGAAGCGTTTCCAGCGTCCGCACTCGCCAGGGAGCGGTCTCTCTCGCCACCCGCGGTAGCGACAACATCCCCGCCATGTTCAATTCACGCACGTGGCGGAGATTGTTTTTTTGTGTGTGTCCACCAGCCAGAGCGCCCGCTCGAAACTAGACTTGTAAATACCAACGCTAAGTTGCTTCACGCTACAACAGCCGTAAGCACGTGGGTGTTCAAGAGAAAAAAAAAAATTAACCATCCCCCCCCCCCCCCCCGCTTTGCGTTACGCTTATTTGTTTGTCGAGCACACCTGAACACTGTCTCTAGACTAATTATTATATAAACAAACATCACGAGCTGCCCGGCGTGCCGTTTCAATCCTGTACATGACAGACGTCCGGGCAGATCGAGAGACTCTAGAACGCAACCTTGGATTCGGGTGGCTTTGTTTTAGTTTGTACAAGTAAAAAACAATCCCGGTGTGTCTAGCCCACATGCCCCCCCCTACCACCCATAACCTAACCAAATACCCCTTTCCCTGCTCGAGTTACCCCCAAAATCCTGCAACATGTACTATACAACTCAGGCAAATCTATAAACAATTACAAATTTGACGTCGTGTCTCGAATATGTACACGCACAATTACCTTTGTGCAATTAATTTTTTTGTACTTTTTTTTTTTTAATCGGGGTTTTTTTTAATAACGAGAAGAAAATACATCTGAGCATAAAGTTTAGCACTAATCCGTTCTCCGCCAGCCTTAGCCCATGTGCCCCGCGCCCCCCCCCCCAAAGTTCCAATGCCAATCGGCGATGAGTGGCCATCGCCACACACTTCCCCGCTCCTGTAGTGACCACGGGACAGCATCAACGATAAATATCTCATCCCTATTACTTACATCGTTCATAAACCAGAGCAGGGGGCAACTGCGCGCCATGCCTTGCCACAGCGGGCTCCGACGCGTGAGAGCGATCCAAGAAATGTCTTCAACGGGCAAACGCACACACGACGACTCTGCTTGCCAAACGGAGCGAGGCTACTCGACAGCGGTTTGGAAATGCCCTCCGATTGAAACCTTTTTTTTTCTCTTTCCAAACGCCACAGACGGTCACATTTTCAACCGGACGACCCCTTTGCTACAATGCACGGCAACTCACGTAGCCCAAGGCCGGTGTTCTTAGTCACGGCTCAGCTCAGGCTCGGTTTCTGGGCGCATATCGTAGGTGGCTGAGAGCCATGCTTAATAAACTCAAGCCGGGCAGCCTCAGGATTTCCGTGAGTCGAGTCGGAGCCACGCCCCGAGCCGTTATTTTTGGAAGCCGAGGCAGAGCTGAGCTGTCACTACAGACACGGCCCTTGGACCTTTGGTTTCCACACCCAAGGTTCAAGGTTCAGCGAGCAAACTTCAACCCGGGAAGGAAATTCACGTGGCGTAACGAGCACGAGACAGAGTAACTAGTTAAATCTCCAAATGAAGAATCACAGTTTCGTCCCACCCCACCCTGAGAGAGAGAGAGTACCTGAACCGTTTAGGCGACCACTCCCGCATTCTGTGGTTCGAGTGAAAGTGTTCGTCGAAAGTCGTGGAGAAAATATTTCCAGATCTGCAAGCTCCACTCTGACCAACAACGTAGGCGTTGAGTGAGTGTTGTGTGCACGCGATTGCATGGGCGTGTGTGCGCGCATGTGATTTCGTGCGCGAGTATGGATGTCGTTACATCTGTGTGTGATTGCATGGGTGTGTGTGTGTGTTTCTATGTATGGATGTCGTTACATCTGCGTGTGATTGCATGGGTGTGTGTGTGTTTCGATGTATGCATATGATTGTGTGATTGTGTGATTGTGTGGTTGTGTGCGTTTTGCGTGCCAAGCGTTTAACACACTGCGTTTTACGAAACCCGGCCACGTGAGTTTGATTCCCGGTCGTGGCTAACATCGGTGGCGAGCGATACCTGAACCAGTTCCTGGCACCCCATTCGGCAAGCGCGGTGAAGTATGGTTAAACAACCCCCGTGACTCAGTCGTTACACTAACGCTACAGTGTTATTTTATTGCATTAGAAACATTAGACGCTACAGGGACTGTTCAACAGCGTCTCTGTGAAAGTAAAAGGAGCTGCGTTCTTGCACGACGTTTGTCAACTTAAAATAGCACTGCTCTGTGAGCAAACGGAGAGTAACAAAAGACAGCGGGAACAAGAGTGTTAATCGCAACGTCAGATGTTATAGCACAACCCCTACGGACAAACCACCTGAAATGCAGACCACCATCTCGTCAAAATCTCGTAAGCCAAGCAGGATTTTTGGGCCTGGCTAATGCTTGGATGGGCGACCACTACCATGCATACGAGTGGCTACAGGGTGCTTGCTGCTGCAAAGCTACGCTATGGGCAGCACCGCGCACAGCAAATGAAACACTTTGTTGTACTGCACTATGCTCCCCCCGCCCGCCTTCACCGACCCACGATGCGCAGCGTGGTGGAATACGGCCAAACATCCGCCACGGTGCGGGGAAGGGAGGGGCGGAGGGGGAGCCTTCATCCAGCAGTCGATCGATTGGCACAATGGTGGCACGTGGACGTGTTGGGAGTACAGTAGGCCCAATGCGTTTGTCCTTTGGAGGATGTAAAAAATCTAGTGCGACGGGTTAACGTGCGCCGTCTGTCACGCTCGCCGAGGACTTGGCCAGGGGGAGCGTAGGGGGAGCATGATGAAGGGAGATTTACAAGAAAGAAAAACCACCAGACACCTTCCGACGTAAACAAAGCGTTAAAAGCAGCCACCCACAACCACTCCTATCACCGACGCTCGGCCCGCCTGCTTCGCTGCTCTGAACGAGTCTTCTCAATGCGATTGCTATCCTGTTCCTACTTCTGCGCGCTTGCCACTGCAAAACTGGAGGCAAGCCATGCCAAAATTGCCAACGAATATTCAGATTTTTGCTTTCGTGCGCGTTGCCATTTTGTTTCCGTTTGCGCAGTTATAGCCCCCCCCCCCTAAAACAACCTCTTAGAAAAATAATGGCCGTTTCTTTTCTCTCGCGCATATACATTTTATTTTATTTAGCCCATTTCCTTATTTGGCTTTTTTATTATCGTTGTTGTCGCTGCAAATGTTAACAAAGTGAAATACGACGCCACCGCTTGGCCACGGTAACGAGCAGAGGCGATGCGGAATCCCAATGCGGGGCGTGAAATCGGCTGGGTTTGCGCGCAGCGACCCAAAACAAACATCACACGACCTCCCGCGGGGTCGCTGCTGCCCCCGTCTTTCAACTCTCTCCCAACGCGTTCTCGGGTCGTGCCACGCTGGCGTTGCCGTTCGCAACATTAAAAAACAAAAAGTCCGTGATCGTTCCGGCGTTCCCGCTAACACGTGGTGGCAGAGAGTTCAGAAAGCGGCGATTTCAGTTGTCGCAAAAAGCTCCAAAGGGTTCCCTAAACCGCCAGCACGTTGCACGAAAGCGTCAGGAAACCGCGCAGAAAGGGCACGCGGCCGCAACCACAGCTCGGAAAGACGGTGGAGAGAGAGAGACACCGAGCTCGATCGAGCCGTGTTTGCTGAGCACAGCAAAAGTTATTACCTTCGTCTGGGTCAGTGGTTCCTAACCAGCGATTGTTGCTTTGCTCTGGGCGCCACGGGGTAAAAGCTGCTAAAGCACACAGGGGAAAAACGATAACGCGGAAAAAAAAACGCAACGCGACAGCCTGCGTGCCATTTATAACCATCACGTTGTTACTGTTGGAAGTCATTAAAAATTAGAGTGACGGAGTGGTAAATTGTCAGTTGACATTCGGCATGAATACATGAGACAGAGATAGATGACCTTTATTTAAACTCATATGAGAGCCGAGGACACCCGGAGTCTTATTTTAAAGGGATATGATGATTCATGGCTTTGGATTAAAAGATCTGCTATGCCCACGATCGCTACGCATGCTGCCGATTCGTTCGTTGGTTCGTCCGTGCGTGCGTGCGCACAGCGTCACGCTGCCGTGCGCCGGTGTACATTGCCGGCTACGGCTCATGGGATCGGAAAACCATGGGCACAGAGACGAGGATAAGAGAACACACACGTGACAGGTGTGCAAAGAAGCACGGAGAGATGCACGCATGGTAGTAGGCCAGGATACACGAAGAGGAACGCACATCGCAGACAGTGACTGGGCTTGGGCAGGGCGCATTGTGACGAGAAGGGGCGACGGCTGGAGGTGGAGATTGGCGATGGACGTATTGTTGTGTACGCTGAACTTCTTTCGCAAACGACGTAGCCAACCGTGCTAATCGGAGGTGCGGGGGGAAAGGATAACAAGCTAACACACAAAAAGCAGTTCTAAAGAAATTAGCTTTAAATCTAGATTTAAAAGTGCATAGGCTCCAGTGGCTTCCTAATATCGGAAGGGCATTCCAGACGGCCGCAGAAGGGTGTCTCTGAAAGCTCGCAATGCGGTGACCGGAGGTCATGGGTTGAGGCAATGCTCCTCCGAGAGGATATCCACCTCGGAAATGGAGCGGCGAAAGTGAAAGCAGGTCGTGTTAGCGGGGCGCCAGGTGGATCATTACATCGTAAGACTGAGAGATGGTGGTGACAGCTTGGGGTAGGTTTGGGGGAGGGGGGGGAGGCATTTAATCCAGCAGTGGGCGAGGTGTTTTCAAAGCTGGCATGACCGGGATGGGTCTACTCCCGTGATACGAATAAGCCATTGGAAGGATGTTTTCAGAATTTAATTTTAGCCTCTGGATAATGGGGGCGCCGCTGTGAACGGTAATTCACAGCGGCATGGGTGGCGTGTTGCTCTCCCTCGTTGCTTTGCCACCAAATAGAATCCGCGATCCTCGGGTGAATTCTCCTGCGATAGGAGAGATGTCCCTCGAGCAGTATTTTAAAAATTCGCCGTCCTCCCAAGAGAGACGTAAACACTTTCTAATAATTCACGTGCTGAAATATTAAAATGCCCGGCGCTAGTTTACCCCCCCCACTCCCCCCCGCCGCCTTCCCCACTCAGATGCTCGACTGTCGTGCGGGCGCGTTCAGGCAAGCGCGCGCAGCACGCCACGAATTGTTCCAGCGGAAAGAAAAAAAACAACCTTGCCCGAGCGGAAGGTGAGTCAACACAACTTTAATGGCCACGTGCTTTTCTTATTTCTAAAGGAGGTGTTTTTTTTGGGTCATATAATTACTAAGGTTATTATGGGATCCGTTTGCTAACGGCGGATTATTATTCAAAACGCAGGCCCCCACTGTAATCACAACCGCCCATTAACGTGCCAGGTACCAAAGGTGTTCGGCAGAATCCCCCCCCATCTCAACTTTCTACATCTGTGCCAAGATGCGCAATGATTTTGAAAAGATAATCCAATCGGACTTTCTCCTGTCTTACGCACGCGCAGAAGTTTACAATTAGAGAAGACTAAAGTTTTTGTTTTTTTACAAATCATGTTCGCCTACCCCCCTCCTCCCCCCCAGTTGTATCGGGCGACTGGTTTAACACGTCTAGGGCGAGGCATCAATTCAAGAACTCTCAAGGAGCAGCGCATATCACGCGGAAGGAGATATCAAAGAACTACTTCAGAGATACCTTCTGGTGAAATGTATTCTCCACTCGAGGTCCGCTGTGCTTCCCCAAGCGCCCAGCTAGAGCAACGCTTCGTTGCTTGACAAGTCAAACCGATTGCTTTCAATTGACTTAATCTGTGACTAGTTTTTCATTGCTGCAGTCCCCGGCGACCACACCGAGCCCAACATCTCACTACATTCGAGAACCCGCTTCAAATTGCAGACAGCTGAAACAAAAACATATAATTTTTTTTACCTAGAATCTCAAAGGTGCCAACTCCACACTCAGCCACCTCAAAGGCATTTTTTTTTTATCCAAGCGATCCCCACTGCTTTAAAAGAATTATGCTACCTTCAGTCAGCAGGAGTAATAATAAAAAAATGACGTATTTAAATCCGTTAATGGGAAGAGACAGTTGGCAGAATAAAGTACACAAAATCTTTGCATTTAGCGAAAAAATTAGTCTAACCGATTGGTAAAGTCCATCATATATACACAGTATATTTACAGCATAAATACAGATACACGTACGTGTGTGTATGTACACAGAAGTATAGAAACACACATGTGCAGACGCATATATACATTGGGACAGTATGTACACCAAGACACGAATTACACACACATACATAAATAAGAGAAAATGGAAAGAGGACGAGTTTTAATTAGGATGAATTCTTACCATAACCAGTTTATAATAATAATAAAACTAAACAATTAAATAAGAAAATATATTTGTTATTACAGGCAGCATGGGCTGGCAAAATCCATACTGTTTGCTCAACAAAGTGGTCCTAATTTTATAAACCCCCAGGAGGGATGATGGGCTGAAATCGACCCCTCGGACCAAGATTTGAACTTACAACTGCCCGATTGGCGAGTCAGGTGCCACGTCAACCCCGATGGAGTTTGAAACGATTCATGAAAACGAATAATTTACAGCACGGTGTTAAATCCACTGCTGGGCTGAGGGCCTGCCCCCACACCATGACAAGAACGGGAGCCGTTTGACCATACTTCACCACACTTGGCGAAGAAGGAAGGGCTGGTTAAGATGTCACTCGCCGCTGACGTTAGTAGCATTGTCTGGGAATATGTGCGCAGGTTATAGGTACCGGAGTTCATAGCGCAGCGCAGTAATCACTGCGCCGCCGCTCCACCCGGACGGTACACAAGACGTACGCACGCTACCGTATTAACCCTTTCCCGTTCCGATGACACAAGCATGGCGCACGTCACCAGTTTTTATTCGGATTCCGTTCCGATGACGGAATCGATTCCAGACGGGGAATCGCATCCGCCATCGGAATCAGAAGTATAAGGCCCATGCCGTAAGGGCGCATGGCACAGTTTGGCATCAGCTATCGTAGAGTTGCGGTCGTGTCGCCATAGTTCTCTGCGGTGAGTACAATGCCTTTGAAAACAAGTGCCGCTGCGCCTCTCTTGATAAAATCAACGCCGAACCGCTCGCACGCTCCGAGATTCCGCTGTGAATGGGACCCACACACTCTGCAACTTGCAGACGTCTCAGGAACGGGAGAGGGTTAACCCCTCTCGCATGCGACAATATTCGAGCGGCAATTTAACAAAAGCGAGGGCGCAGCGGCGGCGTCCAAGCCGCACAAGCGCCAGCAACTTAACGCGGAATCTTACGGGCCCAGCGACGCGCAGCTCACAAGGCAAAAATAGAAGAAATCCCACCGGAGGCTCGCCGCGACCCATCATCCCTCTAAGGGTTGATAAAACAGGTACACACCCGTGACCGCTGTACGGCAAGTCGAAGGCCGAGGCCGCGTGTTACGAATCGACCCGCTGGGGCCCCTCCTCATCCCCTCTCCTCCTCCCCCACCATGCGGAGCTAACGAGCGGTAGGCACCGGGGGGCCGTCTGGCGGAGGTGAACGAGACGCCGTGTGAACGCCCAGACCCAAAAACGGAGAGTGTTAACGGCGAGAGAGTGACTTTACCGAAATAAAAAAAATATATATGTATGCGCGCGTGGGCGGGCGTAAACACAAGCACGCGGCCACGCAACCTAAATTATATTACGTGTCGTGTAAATTTTTATTGTTTTTTTTTACATTTAGTTGCTGCACTTCCCCAACCGCAGAGGCAATTTCAAGCTGGTGAGAGTGAAGAACCACTGAGCTCATGACTTCGGGAAGGGAGGTCAAACCCTGGGTGATGGTCGTTGACCTTTAGGCCGTTTCGCTTACCAACTGGTAGAATAAAGAAAAAGGATTTTTTTTTATATTGCGTTGCAAGGTTTACATTTATATATTTGATGAATGAATTTACACAACTGCCCGTCGTCCTACCCAACACTGAAAAACATAAAAAATATTTCCTGTTAGTTGCACGTGAACTGAGCTGCACGGGGCTGTTGTTGTGATTGCTGTTAGCGAGCGCCTATTAAGGCCTGCGTGGCGCAAACGTTAAGGTGGTGACGCTGCCAGCACCACACGCGTGCGAACGCCTGCACGTTGTCGTTTCCCTCCGCTGCGGATGTCTACAAACTGGAACGGGTGCTGGTTTAAGGCTGGGTGGACCTAGGGGAAGCCCAGGACGGGCATAAACGCCACTTGCTGTCGACGCTGTGAATGGTGGTCAGGGTTCGAACCCAGGTGGCTGGAACCGATGCCGATGCGAGCACGTGCGGCAACGCATGTGCCAACTTCACGTCAATGACCACTTGGGGTGGAATGAGGCATCATTTACGGATCAATATCGATTCTTACACGCACAGAATCGCAAGCGCACGAGTATCGATGTTTTTTCCGATTCGCATTTTGACTTGTACGTAATGGGGTTTGCGTCGCACCTCTGCAGCCACGTGGGAGACTCTACCGTTCACCGAAACGTTTCAGAATCGATTTGCGAATTTAATCGGAACCTGATTCGCGTCAATTGAGGGGTGTCTTGGAAGAAGCCGTTAACCCACATGCATTTCTCTTTAATAACCCACACTAACTCGATTGAAACGTGATAGATTATTTGATCGTATAATCTGCCCACAGGTGGACAAACAAGGGAACTTAACAATTCCACTTTTGTCATAAATGTAATCCATTGCCTATCCGTGACAAAAACTGACTTTTGAGATTTGGCGGGTTACCAAGATTTTCCAGGACGCTCCTCAATGCGAACATCGGATCCTGGCTGATGATCGCCAGCCAGATAGGGGTTTAATAAACAGGGTGGTGGCAATGCAAGGCTTATAGTTATATTGAAACGATTCTCGTGAATGGAAATGAAAACCCAACAGCCACGTTCGTCCCTAAGTGGCGATGATGTCACCACGCCGCTTATGCCAGGCTAGGTGCACCGTGAGGCCATGTGAAGTGTTGAAGACTCGCCGATAGGAGGTGACGGGACAGACCAAGGTGTTATGCGTCAACTGAGACGACAGATGCAACACCTGTGCTCCCGACTGTGCCAACTTGAAAACCCAGGGCACCCACAACACAGACACCTCCTCTTCCTGCAACAGACGCTGCTGCCTGTACAAACGTTAAATGAATTTCGAACAAAAAAAATTTAACTATACAACGGAAAGTGCATGCAAATGTCGTGAACTAAAAAAGTAACATAAAATAAAATCGTCCAGAGCTTACGTGTTTTAATAAGTATTACCAGAATACAGTAGATAATAGCGTGTACTGCAGGGTCCCCCCGCATTCTACGGGGAACTTGCATGGAGCACGTGGGAGGGGGGGGGGGCGTAACGAGACGGCAACGGCGGGGGGGAATGTCTGACGCTCCAGGTGACCGTCGTGAAACGCAAGGCCCGTCGCTCTTGCTGTGCGCGTTATCCCAAAGGATGGTAACGGCCGCTGCGGAACGGAACGGTCGATGGGAGTTCGCCGCGAGGTGGGGGGGGGCCCCCTAATGCCGATTGGAATTTCAACGCATTTGACTAGAATCCTGGGACTGATGAAATGAGTCACCAACGGTTTACCCGCCAGGGGTCAACTCTCCTGGACTGAACGACGAGGGTGCAGAGGGCCCAGAAAAATCCCGGGGTTGAAATGGCAAAGAGGGCGCACAAATGTTGATGCGGCTGTGACGACCCGAAACCGACATCAGATAAAAGTCCTGAAGTGCAATCGCCCTTGGTGCACGATTGTTGTAATCGAGGGCCCTGGGATTCTGTCCCCACAAAGAACGAATTATTTTAGTCTCGCTACTCAAACCGCTCGAAGCTCAACAAGCTCAGGTTCGCTTTGTTGCTTTTCCCGTGAGTGATCTTTTTTTTTAGGTCTGGAGATGTGTGGAAGGCACTGGGAGCCAAATCTGATGTAGGGTTTTCTCCAAACACGTCTCTGAATTTCCTCCAATTTTCGTCCATATTTCTTAAAATGCTTTTTTTATTTCTCCATTTTTCAGTTATAAAACAAACAAACAAAAAAACCCAAGACAATTCATGAACAATTGTAAAATCGACAAGCATTAATCTAGTGCCAAATTTGTTTATAATCCTTTACAACAAAGTTAGTTTTACTTAACATGCACGCTGTTGTGGCGCAGCTCAACTGCCCAGTGATGGCTTTGTCAATTACAGTTCATTAATGATTACTTCCAAATGGAGCGTGTGCATTTGTGCATTGGCAAATGGGGGCAAGCCTGGCATGGCAATCACTGCAAGGTCAACTCCACACAACGGACGAGATTTATAAACACACCTGTCTGCCTAAAGTCAGCTGTAACAGTACGACTGCCTTACCGTATTAAACACCAAAGGGGTTTATTTAATGTGGGGCAGCCCAAAGGGACGCATATTTCCCTTGCAAAAGAGCCTTGTGAAGGAACAAATTGATGTTTTATATAAACCGTAAAATGCATTAATTGTTCCACACTCACAAAAGTGAAATATTTATGAACAGCAAAATAAAATTAATTTTTGGTATCTCATGTCCGAGGCTTCTGTCAAATGCAAGAAATAATTTTCAATAGTTGCGATTAATGCGTGCGTCGTTTACGGTGGTTAAAAACTATTGCTTTTTTGTAAAGTAATCACAAGTGAAGTGGGGATGAGTTCAGATTTAGAATCGTCAGATTTCGGATTTTATAGGCCATTGCAGATATATATTTTTTAAGATCGTGAGAACCAAACAAAAGTGTCGCCGGATAGTTCAGATCTTTTTTTTTGGTACGGAGAACGTAATTGTGTTTTTTTTTCTTCTTCAGAAACAAAGTCCAAAAAAATTTAGAGATCATCAGAAAATCGTGGGATTAAAACGTGACGTGGGTATCGATACCAAATTGCACGTCGCATTGAGCGCCAACTTTGCATGAATCAGTGCGCGATTCCTTTTCCTCGGAGATTGCTAAAATGTCCTCGCCGCAAGTGATTTTCGTTTGCTTTTCCCCGTGCTCCATACAATGTTCCAAGTCGGGGCCACGCGGGTAAAACCTTCAGCGAGCTATCTCGTATTTATTATATTTTAAAAAACAGAACAGGAAACTCCCTTGACAAATTGTGCCAACCAATCGCAGACAGCGGCGCAGCACGACGGAGAGAACTTAACTGAGTGTTAAAAATTTAGGGGGTGGGGCGCACAAATAAACAAAAACGTAACGAGACACAAAAGGGAATAGGTTAAATTATTTTTTCAATTTTTTTTTTACGTTTCGTCTTTTTCATATAAAAACTTTGTTAAAGCCAGCCCCATCCGCGCACACGCACACTTGCCAAAAAAAAATAGTGGGTAAATGGTACTGCACTTTATATAAACTTAAAACAGATAAAATTTATATATATTTATATTTCTGTCGTTCCGTTCACAAGCCAAGACCCTTTCTACGTGGCGCGCCGGTGGCGGTGGCGGTGTGGAGCGCGCCAAAACGACCGCCATTGCCGCTCGCGCACCATCACCGACCCGCTCCTCCCCCACCATCCTCCAACATCGCCATCACCACCGTCGCCACCACCGTCGCCGTCACCACCGTCGCCAGCATGACCCTCGTAACTGGGAGTCCCGACACACAACCCCTTGAGAGCAAGGCGTTGCTCGGGCGCCAAACGGGCGGGCACTAGTTTCCACCAGCGTCCGCTTAGACGTGTCTCTCTCTCTGCGAGAGCTCGTGGCAGATTTTTTAAGTTTTTTTTTTTGTTTTGTTTTGAGCACCTGTGTCTCTTCTCACCCCTGTCCTTCTCCACTCGTCCGCCTTCCGGATCCGGCTACAACAAACTCGACAAGCTGGTGTTGGGCCCGTTCTGTGCCTGGTACTGCATGGGGAATGGTCCATCCGTCCACTGCTCGCACACAAAGATAAAGACAAAGATCCCCCACGTGGCATTAACAGACTGTTGGGGCAAGTGTTGTTAGCGAGCACCTATCAAGGCTGGCACGACACACGAGGGGGTGGGTGGCCAACATTACGCCCGGCCACCTTTGCCTCCATAGTGGCGACGATTACACACCACACTCGGGATTCATTTGAGGCCGAGTCGACCTACGGGAGTCCCAGGACCGGTTCAGATAATCGTCACTGTTGTTGGCCGTGAGCGGGTAATCGAACCCGTGTTGCCAGGTTTGTAGAGCAGTGCAAAACCGCTACACGACCGCTCCACACACAAACACACACACACACGAGATCCCCCCACCAGTCACCAGTTCAAGCCACGATGCACTGGGTGCGGTTTCAGGGCAACCTTCACCGGCCAAGCGATAACTGCGAGCAACTATGGCAACTCGTGTGGCAATCAGACAGAGAAGGGGGGTTTCTTATCCTGGCGGCCCCCCGTGCCAGAGGGCTCGTGGAACGGCTCATCAATTCACAGCCCGTCAAGACACGACCAGACAGATCGGTCAGTTGAAGGAGACACAAACAAGAACTGGAGATGAAAGGGCTTTAGACAAGAGAGGCAGAATAATGAGATGAGAGACTCGAGAGAGAGATGTGAGAGCTGGAGACAAGTCGGAACAGATTAGCGGCCACATGGACGGACCGCCTTGACGCAAAATGTGACGTCGTAACACATGACGTCACGTGGCCTGCCAGGGCACACGAATTTCACCGTGTGGCCGACCGGAAAACACAGCGGAAGATTGCCGACATACGAGCAATGGGAGCTGTGTCCAGCCAATGATAACAGAGTTGGTTGAAGAGTGTGCCGACTGCAATCCTGGGAGAGCCATTTAACCTCGGGCCTCCAAGTCTATCTTGGAAGTTGCCATCTCGGTTGCTTACGAGCGGGGAGCAGCAATCAGCTTTGGGAAACGAATCGTCCAATAATAGACCAAGGTACGGAACACCATTTACCACGATGACTGCCGACAATGATTGCCGCGAAATTGCCATGAGTGTCTCATGGCCTTTATAGATTATACGGGGAAGGTACTGCCGATGAGTTTCAACCAAGGCCAGAATGGCAAACAAGCGAGTGGTGTGGTGAGCACCATAGCTTGCTCGGACGCCTTTGTCTCCCCACTGCCGATATTCACCAACTGCTCGTTTAAGGCCGAGCCAACATAGTGGGATGGAGCGGTGGCACAGTGGTTAGCTCACTACATTTTGAACCCAACAACCCGAATTTGGTTATGATGGGATTGCTATGCCAATCGGGGATTACACCAATCATTGCAACGATTCCAATGATAAACCGTCATGCGAACTCCGGTCATCAAACGCAGCAGCGGCTTTTGGCCAGCCATCGAACAAAGAGGGTCACCGCACAGCGCGCTTTCAGATGCGCTACTGCAGCAGTCTGGAATGCTCTTCATTCCGATATTCGAAAGCCACCGAAGCTATTCACTTTAGAATCTTGATTTAAAACTAATTAAAAACTAATTGCGTTTGTAGTCCTTCCCTTCGCGCCTCCGATTAGCGCATTTGGCCACGTACGGTTCGAAAGAAGTTCAACGTACACACAAACAACGCAAACGATGATGGTCTCACGTTAATGAGGTTGTGCTCGGGCAAGCTGCAGGCCTCGATGTGGTCATTGAGGAGCTGCTGCGAGAAGTTCTGATGCATCTGCGATGCTTCGTGCGCCTCCAAGCTGTTGCCGCACGCCTTGTTCAGATCTGAGCACGGGGGAACAGAATAAGAAACATCGTCGTCATGCGCCGAGATAAATTGGCTGATGGATGGTGGCCTCACACACCGTGCTCCTCAGTCAGCCACGCTTTCGGCAAAAAACTTTCGGAGCTCGGACCTTTTCGGTCCGTGGCTCTCAGATTTGGAACGCTCTCTGCGCCCGACCACTGAGATTTTTCCTATTTAGAAAGAAACTAAAAACCTACGTATTGTCTATGATATGTTAGATATGTTAGAGATGTTTTTTCTTTCTCTAAGGTGCTCTGAAGCCCTTTGCTGGGTCTGCTGCGCCTTATGAAAACGTAAACAATATTAATAATAACCAAGGCCTCACCAAGTCGTCACCAGCTCTCACCATCTTTTGCGATTCTAAGATTCCGCCCTGCACCTGCGCACGAACCGAATTCCGTCGCTCCAGAACGAAGGCTTTCGTAAAGATAAAAAAAAACAAAGCGATGGATGCAGCAAAAAAAAATGTCGTCTCTTTTCAGCCGAGCGCTGGGCTTGAATTTTGCTCGTCTCCACTGACAAGTCCTGAGATGGTGAAACAAACACAACAGAATGTTCGGGAGACGTTGTGGAGGTGATCCTTAATGGACCGCCAGCAACACCTCCGTCCATCAGGGGCTCTCGGTCAGCATGAGTTTCACCTTTCCACCTCTCACACCCCACCACCTAAACTGCCATTTGGCGAGCCCATCAACTGTTATGACAGCTATTTCAACTCTCCCCAACAGGATTATGACCGAGTAAAAATGTTATTTGCTCAGAGCAATGGCATTTTCTTAACTCTTTTTCAATTTTGTATTCCCCCCCACTTAAATTCCAATTGCGCTATAGGCATCAAGTCCATGACCCCGAGTATCCATTCAGAACTATGAGAGAGTCGTGCATCACCCCGTATCAGAGAACGGCCCGAGGAAAGTGATATCATAGTATTCCTGGAGATCCCTTCGAGTGATTTCTTATCCACATGACATTTCCAAGTCAAACAGACAATGTTAAAGTCTCAGTGCTCGAGTTTAGCCAAATTCAGCACAGAACCAACATTTTATATGTTTTTTTTGTGCAGTCATTGGCAACTGGGTGGAGATTATAAACGCACTACATTCGAAAACTCAGGCCAATCACACGTAAAGCTACGCAAGTTTATGGGTTTCTATGTGAGCCTATGGGTCTCCTGTGTAGGTCTGTAGGTCTCTGTGTAAGCCTATGGGTCTCTGTGTAAGCATATGGGTCTCTGTATAAGTCTATGGGTCTCTGTGTAAGCCTA
>CM025638.2:3632476-3664345 GCA_014621495.2 Entosphenus tridentatus | reverse complement strand
AAGCCTACGGGTCTCTGTGGAAGCCTATGGGTCTCTGTGTTACGCCAATGAGCTCACTGCACTTGAGAAACCCAGTGTATTCACAGGCTGCTGAAACGTGGATTTGAAGCCAGGGTCTCCGTTTTGCCGTCTCAGTGCTCTGACCCCCAAGGACAACCTGACATCTCTCACAGAAACCGCATTAATATTGTGACGAACAAAGTCGTGCTACCACTGCACCCACTGAGAAAATCAATTGACTCAAGCCTAAAATGGCGAGATGGAAACCCACAATGCCTGCCCGACAACCTTTCTGTCCTATCTGGTTCTTTCGGTAAAGTCACGTAGGTAGAAAAATTAAATAAAACATAAAATAATAACCTTTCTGTATTACGCCTGTTGACGTCCGATATATTCTGCCGAGTGGCACAGTGTCCAATATCAGCTGCACGCAAGACGGCAAGCGACACTGGCATTTCTCACGAGCGCCGCATGGACTCCAAGTGACCGGCACGCAATCCATTCATACAACGACGGCGGTGTTGTTGTTTCGGTGAATGACAGTGACGCCGACGATGCTGTGAATTGCCACCGACGGCGATGATATTTTTTCATGATGATGGTGACGATACTCGCCGTTTAACGACATCTTTCATAATTCCGTTTACAACGATGAATACAACGGTAACGATCGCGCCGTGGTCAACGCCGACGATCGTGCTGTCGGCGACACTGAAGTTGACGGTGGTGACGCCATCGTTTGTGACACCGACGCGGTTAACAAAAGGCGAGGACGGTGGCGAGGACGGCCACTGCATCACCCCCCCCCCCCGTCCACACTCACCTCTGAGGAGAGCCGATGACCACAGCTGCACGGACACGTCGGGGATTTTGCTGGCGAGCTGCATGGCCGGCACCACCATGTTATTGCTTTCCTGTAAAACAGCGCACAATGACGAGTTATAGCCTTGAACAGACTACTGCGGACAAGTGCTGTTAGTGAGCACCATTTATAAAAAAAATTCAAGCCAATGCGAGCCTGGTACAGAGCATCGATCACAGAACAAGGAGGAGTGGTGGTGGGGGGGGGGTAGAAATTCGAAAACAAAGTCCAAGATCAGCAAGGCAGGGCTTAGAGGGGGCGCGGATTGGGCTCACTGCCCCAGGTGGGGGGGGGGCTCTAGCAGAGAAGTGAAAGTTCATATGGGGAAGGGGGGGGGGCAAAGAGGAACGTAATTAACATAAAGGGGAGGAAGGGGGACAGGAAAGAGGGGGGGGCGAGGGGCACTATTTTCTAAGAGCGACGCGCCGCAACAGCAACTGGTTTCAAGGCCAAGCCGACCTGGGGCATGCCCGCGACTTAGTTCAGATACTCTTCACCGACAGAGTTGGCCGTGAGCGGGCATCCAACTCAGGCGAGCCGAGCTGCCACAGGAACGTGGAATTTCGAGGTGGCCAGAAGGCTCAAGAGGTCAGAGTGCCACGCCGGCACAGCAGCGACCCTGGCTGGGTTCGACTCCAGACAGCTGCCCACAATGAAACCAGGTCTACAAGTTTGGAGAATTGATGGTCTTTCACCTGGTGAACCATGACTACACCAAAAATAAATATCCGAGTACGTAGCCACTAGGGACTTCGAATACTAGAAATCACACACACACACTGTGCACACAGCACATGCGAGCGTACTACTATCCTGCTCCATGACTGCGAGGCACAGCCAGCACACTGCACTACAGAAATTTATATATTTAATATGCTTAGAAAGTTCAAGTTAGGTTTACAGAATTACAGCCTTCTTAAGCTTTGCTCAAAAAGGAGGAAGCCCCCGCCCCTCAGGTTTGTGTCTAGATAGCAACCACTACACAATTCGTAACAGCGGAATAAAGAAGCCTCGTTTTGTTTTAGCCCGCGATTACAAAGTTCAACTTGTAAAAACGCTCGGGTGTTGACTGCACTGAGCCAAGAGGTTAAAGGTCGAGAGAAAGCGACTCACTGCCCGAGCGAGCGACGGGGGCCGGATCGTCACATTACAACATTACATTTCAGAATTACGTTTTTGTTTTGGGGGGGGGGGGGGGGGGCGTTAGGTGTTAGGCCACGTAGTGAATTATCCGACAAAATTTGTGTGTCACTGAGGCCCTCCGCCACCCGACGATGATGACGTGGGGGCGCAACGTCGGGTAACCGTGGCGAAAAAACAGCACGCGGCTCAACCGGAGCACAGCGGCGGCACGACCGCGATAACCGGCGCGCCGGTGTTTTGCCAGTAACGTCGGGGTCGTTAGTCTGCGGCGTGCGTGTGTGCGAAACAATAAAATAAAGGTCAGTTTACCCTGCGGACACAAAAGATCCCCCGAGCAATTCTTGGATAATGGGGCGCAGGGTTTAACGGTAGAGTTCTGGTGAAAATTCTCAGCGGGTCAATAAAATGTCGCTGGTTTCTCTCTAATTGGCTTATCACAGAGGGTGGAAAACGATAGCAATCCTCCCCTTGAGAGACCCGGTGTCACGGAGGAAGAAGAAATTGCACTGCCTTGTATGGGTCTGCAGTGAGCATTAATATCGTCAAATAAATAAATCCATCAGTCTCATGCAGGCCGTGCATAGAAGAGTTTATTCAAATTTGCAAAACCACCACAGGGTTATGTTTTCTGATTAGATTTCCTATTAATGCATGCTTGTATTTTTTTCCCCCCCAACTCAAAACAATCAGATTTCATCGCATGCGCACAGCTGGTAATCTCTTTTTTCCATCCGTTTAGTGAATACACAAAGTGGACGTCCTGCAATGCGCAAATATCGGCGCCCCATTTCAAGGACCAAAGTCAGACCGTCGCCAAGCCCTAGCGAGCACAATGAGGGCAGCAATCATCTCCACTTGCGGCCCTGAGAAAGTTGTGGAAATTACACATTCCTATGGCGAGGGCCAGCCTGTCCATAGGACAACAACTGTTGATTTACCACAAAGTGGTATTCAATCATTTTATAGACCAATTAGAGAGATGATAGCGTGGGTCGACTCACCCAACCAGGATTTAAACTCACGACCTTGCGAGGGTGTGTCACGTGCGTTACTCTATAAACGATTAAAAACTATTATTTATTTACCAAACAGAGCTAAATAGCGCTTTATCAGAAGCGACATGGCCAAAAATGATAGCCCAACGAAGTGGTCGATCGTGTGAAAGCAGCCAAATACTCAAAATGCATATTTCGGAAATGTGGAGCGAAAACCGGAGGACCGGCATAAAAATCCACGCGACCACGGGGAAAACATGCAAACTTCATACAGGCGTCAGGGTCCGGATCAAACCCACGACTTTTTGTATACCAGGCAAAGTCATTAACATCTCGCCACCGTGGTGCCCGGCTGACTTGTGGGCCCAATAACAATCAGACGGCACAACTCATGCAACCCATGGGGGGGGGGCGGGGGTGAGAAGCATTGCACGATGGCCTGTGCAGTTGCCTGGTTAATCTTTTACCACGTTTTGCGAGTGGCGGTCTTACCATCAGCTCCGCCTTTCGGATCAAAGATACAAAGATGAGCTAAACCGCACTAAAATCTGCCCAACGAATTGAAATCCAAATCTTAGACTAAGTCAAAAGGCAACAAAAACTTCGCTGTTATTTTGTAGATACATGCAAGGAATGTGTGTCCCGGGCTGACATGACTTAAAAGCTTGCTTAGCAATCAAAACATATTTTTTTAAGTGACAGTGACGTTGAGTTTAAGGCACAATGCCCAAGTGCTGCCCATACCAGAGCCTCCCCTCCTGTGCTAAGAGGTCAGCGACTCGTGACCCCGCTGGCTACGAGGCATGTATTGCTTAAGGGATTCGAATAATTGTCAAGATTCATCAAATCAACGACGGTCGCTCGTTCTCCCCTGCGGCTCTCTCCACAGGATGGAACTCCTGCGCTGTCCACGACCTCCACCAACCCACACCGACCAGTGTGGTGAAGTATGGTCAAATAATTCCCACCGTGAATGATACAGTGTGGGGGACGAGGTGGGGGGGGAGGAGGCCTGCATCCAGTCCATTCCAGGAGAGGGGACAAAATATATAAAAAAATATAATCACACGATTGTTTACGCTAAGGCTCTGTCCTCCCTCCTGTAACAGAGCCCAGCTGCGCTGCTGTCGTCACAGGAGTGGTCAGCGTGAGTGACACCGCCTCGCACAACGCATAATTGCGGTGGGCTAATGCGCGCGGGTAAACTAATTTGGCGGCACAGCAGATCGGATTATTGGATCTCCTTTCACCCCTGCACATCCCCTTCCCCATCCCCTTCTGCCCGGCGCGGCACCGTAAAATCGCACTTTCGCTCATCGTATTGAATGTCCCGCATCAACGAGACGTTGTATCGCGCGTTACGTACGATGCGCGTCCGGACTTTCACATCGCTCGTCGCGAGTCACCCGGGGGGGGGGGGGGGGGCTCTATTTAAAGACGGGCGCCAAGTCAGGCGGCAGAGGAGTCGGCGATATTAACGAACCGACACAACGCAAAGACAAACAGATATTTTATCTCGTACGCGCACGCACCCCAGGCTGTGCAAATGGTCCAGATGCTACTCACGGCTGATGCTAGCCAGCCAGCCGTGGCTGGGAAGCGAGAACTCGGGTCAACAGGTTCATGGAGCGGTTCGTAAACTATTGCGCCACCGTTCCCCCTATTACAACTGTGTATATCCAAAATACTTTCCTGCTTTGTGGTTCCTGTGAGTGCCAGATTATCGATTAAGGTGTTAACATCATCACCATGAAGTAATATCTGTAACTCTATAAGTCAGACAGAACCCAGTAACTAAACAAGAAGGAACTTCATGGCAGATATCATCAGACAATGAGTAGCTCATTATAGAATGTGACAAGCGAGTGTTGGAGATGGAATCACTAAAGAGGAGGCTGTGATGGGTGGGACATGTGTGCATTATGAAGGATAGGGTAAGCAACCTTGAGGTTGGGAATGAAAGGTGGCAGGAGGAGGAGCAGGTTGTGTGGGTAGTGGAGAAGGGGGCAAGGCACCAGATGGGGTGATGATGATGCGACTCTAAAGAGCGGTCCTGGCAGGCCATGTTGACTTTGGGAACACATGGGGAAAACCTCAAATCAGACAGTGGTGATGAGACTGCAAAAGCAGCCCTTGGAAGCAGGGTGACGACTCTGCAATGGCTGTGGGATCTAGCAGGAGGAAGGAATCGATGGCGCTGTGCGATTACACCGACGGCATTGCCGGCGATGACCTCTTTTGGCCCCGACACAGCCGAACGTTTTAAGTTCGATGGCGCCGGAGGGAAAAACGACTCTTGGGAGAATTTGCGGACGAGGACCGACGCACCGCCTCTCCCCCCTCCCCTCCATCTCCGGGGGGCTCCGAGAAAATAACATTTTGTTTTAAAAAATTGTAAGTAAAAAAAAAAAACTAAGCAAAAATTTTAAACGCATGGGAAAAGCGTACGGATGCCTCCAAAAAAGGAGACGCGTCAATTTGGAGGACAGGAATAGCTGGCGCACGGGGGAAGGGCACCCTGCACGGGAACCACATTTAATTGGAAGCTAGGATCAGCAAGATCGGGTCATGGCGAGCCTCCGCCACTCATTATTTTGTTCCCCCCCCCCCGCGCTTGATTAAATTCCGATTGTGCGACAAGAAGATGACAACGACACCTCTAAACTCCCCCCCCTCCGATGCAAGACATACGTCGTATAGACGACTCGGGAAAACACGTCAGCAGTCATGTTATTTTTTTTATGTGATTGCACGGCAATAAATCCAATGCATACATTATCAGAGGATGTTTTTGTTTGCATGTTCACCGGTACGTGTGGTTAATGCAGACGTGACTCCTTGCAAAAGGTTTCTATTTGGTGTTTAAACATCTTAACACCTGTTGTATTGCAAGAAAGGGTAAAAACCTATTCTTATTTTTTTCATATCCAATAAATGTAATAATAATTCTCAGAGCAAAAATTCTGCCAAAAGTAAGTGACAAGCCAAACTAAGATGATATTTTCAGCAATAATTTGAGAGACCGGTTTAATCACAGATGACTGGAACCCCGGAATCATTATTTTAACTCCCAAAAGGCACCCAAATTACAGCTTCGATTGAACACGACCTGCCAATTCTCAGAACACTTAAACTGGGCGTGGATTTAAAAAGCATCCAACTTCAGTGCAGCGATGAATACAAGCATCTTTTCTTGGGCGGTGGTTATAATTTCGAGGCAGCACATGTTTCAAGAAGGCCCTCTGCTGTCTGAAAGCTGCACCAGCAGTGTTATCCGCCACTCTACTTCACATTCCTATCAGCTTGGAAGGGCCTGGCTACATCACTCGCTATGCACCCGACCTCCTGTTCGTCGCGCAGCAGCGCGCCAATCGCGACGCCACCACTCCCCACGCCGGCACAAACAACGACCGCCATTCGCCCCTTAATGGTCGGTTGTATTCTGTGCCCAGGTTTGGCGCACTTTGAGGTGTGCACTTATGCAAAGACAAAGATCCTCCATATAGCCTTTACCAGATTGTCGGGGGCAAGTGCTGTTAGCGAGCGCCTATGCAGGCTGGCACGGCACATGTGCGAGTGGGTGGCCAACACCACGCCCGGCCGTCATCGTCTCCCCAGTGGCGATGTTTATACATCGCACCAGGTACTCGCTCCTCCGCCCTCCGTTGTTGTTGGAGGGCGACTGCCTCCAACTGCCCAGTAGCGTCCTTCACGAGCCTCCTCCACAGAGGCCGATCTTGACACCGCTGGTACCAGTCATTGGCAAGTCCACTCAGCTCCACGTCCTCCTGTACCACATCACTCCATCTCTTCTCTAGCCCATGCCGCGCCCGTTTAGCCCCCTCGATCCGGCCCGAACAAAAGTTGTTTAGGCATGCGGTGGCTGGGCATGCGGTGGCTGGGCATGCGGGCTACATGGCCCAGCCAACGCAGCCTTGCCTGCCGGAGGAGCTCACCGATGGGACTTTGCCCAGATCTTTCAAGGATTTGTGAGCTCCTCACACAATCCAGCCTGGTTAAACCCAGGATGGATCGTAGGCAGGCCAGCCTAAATGTTTCCAACCGCTTGCCGCACGCACGCACACACACACACACGCGCGCGCAGACACACACGCACACACTGCTTACTCTGTGATTTCCCAGCGAGTAGAAGATGTGCCCCAGCAGCACGAGTGAACACGCCGTCAGTCTGTTCAGATCCTCCGCGTTCGACATTTTCAACGTCTCTCTGAGAAACCGCCTGTCAGGTGGGCAATGGAAGCACGTCATCACCGTTACCACGCGCCCATCTGACGTCACAAGCGCAGGTCACGCGAGACGTGCAAACAGCATCAGCCTCTTAACTAGTCATAGGTTCACGCAGCTTCGTAGAGCAGATATGCAGCTCATCAAAGCTGGGTCAGAGAATATTTCTTTATACATTTCCAACAGCGTTTGCATAAACATCATACACCTTCATACGAATCCTCATTCACCAACATTGGTGGTGCGGTCTAGGGGGAGTTTTCTGGACAAATATACACGAGCAAATTTACACAGATTGGCCGCTCGCTGTCGGTCAGTCACCTAGTTATCACTCTTTTATAACTACTACTGTGATTAATGTTCCTGTGAACCTCACTCGTAGATTCCCGCCACGTATGTTGAGGACTCGGCTTAACCGGACATTTTTTTTTATCTCGTCCACGCTGTTCAACAACCACACTGCAGGTCACAACAACTCTTCAGAACTGCTTTGTGTTTAGTTTGTTGTCTTTCACCCGCACCTATTAGCACGGTTGGCTATGTACGGTGCGAAAGAAGTTCAACATACTTACACTCACCTACCCACTCACTCACCACCACACTGCAGGTCACATCTCGCTTCTCTTACTGCTTCTTCGCTGACGCTGCTCCACTTTGGAATTCCCTCCTCCCCACCGTCTCTTTACCCAATTCATTTCTGAACAATGCGCCTTGCTCAATTCAAGAAACGTCTTACACTCTTATCCGTTGCAAATTTGACAATGGGTGCTGTTTTCAGCTGACCGCTTGACACTTTGACCCCCCCGCCCCCCCCCCCCCCTTTGGGCTGAGTTGCCCAGCAAATCGTGTAAAGGCAACAGATGACGTGGGCACTCACTTGGCCTCGTTGTATCGACCCTGGAAGAAGGAGAGGAGACCCCGGATGTAGAACGCTGCCGCCCGCAGACAGTGAGAGCTGTGGACAAGAGTCGACAGAGATGTTACCCGTCAATTGGAACCTCTACGCTCACGAGCACGTGACGGGCACGCTGGCACACAAGCACGCACCTCGCTTGCAGCGGACACGCGTGCAATAGGGCAGCTCCACGATTTCCAGACGTGTACGGCAAGTTCTCGCCTAACGCGTGGTGGCTCACACTAGAACGCGGTTTATTCTTTCAGGGGACACTTTTCGCACCGCGCGGAATGCGCACCGTTATAACATGGTTTCGGAGGGGACGACGGCGATATACTTAGTATATTTGGAGTTTGCGTGTTCTCCACCGTGGTCGCGAGGAATTTTTCTCCGGGTCCTCCGGTTTTACTCTCCATATTTAGAAACGTGTGTTTGGAGTATTTGTCTGCTGCTCCAAATTTCCACGTGATAAGTCACTTTGTTGAGGAATCATTTGTGGCCAGGTCGCTTCTGAAAAATAACTACATAGCTCGTAAAATAAAATATAAATAGTAGCCGTAGTTTCATTGGTCGCATGCGGGCAGTGACCAGGAGTTTCTCAACAATGCAGGGTCAGAATCAGCTGAAGTTTCATTGCCATGAGCCCCCCTGAAGCGCAGATGGCGCACACAGAAGTAGAAGAAAAAAATGCGAAATAGCGAAACAAATGCATACTGGTGTTCTGCAAATTGATGGAATTATATCTTTTAAAAAATCTATAAAAAGTGAACTACACTGCTCCAATCAATGTCAGCGTGCCGTCACAACCGCCTGCGAAAATTAATTACATGGTGGTGCAAATCCGTGCAATGGGAATTGCCACCCTCCTTTACCCACAAGCGTGCAATTAGCGGCCCCCCTTTGTGAGCGTGCGGAAATCACAGTGATTATCGGGCGAGGATGGGCCCAGGCTGTGAAGGGCACCTATCGACGTGTATGTATGGGCCTGCTATGTCGTGCGGATGGAAATCGTGGACACTGACAAAGAAAGTTCAACTAAAGCTGAAAAGGACACAGAGAAGCATGGAGAGCTAAGCCATTGGGGACTTCACCAAGACAGAGGAGCACATGGACCAGAGAACACACAAATAATGGACATCATAGAGACTAAATTTTGATTGAAAGCTTTCGTGACTGCAGGGATTCATATTCTTGGTTCTTTCGGTAAAGTCACGTAGAAGAGAAATGAGGACGATCTTTACACATTTCAAACTCTAAAAGACCTGGGTAATCATTAGTATGACCTTGAAGTGGCTTTATACTTTGACGTAGTATGTCAACCACTTAGTTCTGCGATTCAGATTGAAATATAATTCTTGACATGGAAGAAATGCCCTTAAAAGTACCGTGGAGTTGGACGTACTCAAACAATTTCACGAATCTGGATTTTAAGCTTTCCTGACTGCAGGAATCCATAATCTTTGGTTCTTTCGGTAAAGTCGCGTAGTTAGAAATAAAATAAAATAAATCACGACGTTTCCATCGCAACACAAGCGGAAAGAACCAAGAATATCATAGAGACTGTTAAAAATACTGAAGTATGCTTGGGCAGGACACCATCGCTAGACGGGATGATGATGGCTGATGGATGGGAGTATTTAGACAATGGCAGACTAAAGAGATAACGCGCCACAAGAGGATAAACAGCGCAGAACATGGAGCGATGAGACCAGCGCACGTATAAGAGGGAAATGGCATCGCAAGAGAGTAACAGATTACGAAAGCATGGGGAGAGGCCATCATCCAGCAGTGGAGAGACAATGACTCACAACGATGACATAGGTACACGTGAATGCTGTAATGAACTCGTCTGTAAGAGCATGCTTGCTTGTACAATCTCTATATAGTGCGTGCCAAGAAATCGTTAATTTTTAAAAACTTTCGAAAGTGGCTAAGCCGCAATGTTTTAACGGCTGTCTTTTTCTACAACTATGTCAGTTACATCCAAGTAACTCTTGAGACCACCCTGGGTCGCTTCTCATCTGGTTAAGCAAAATAACTTAACTTCATCATCGTAACTTGGAGATTGTACGAGTGGCTATGGTTTGCTGAAGAAACTAAGGGTGAGAATTACAAACTTTCATATGCGAAAGGTTGATTGTGGTTTTTTTTTGGTGGCTTCGAAAAATGTTTGTTCATAGTACAAATACTCTTTGGTTTTTTCGGTAAAGTCACGTAGGTAAAAAAAAATGAAAAAACTAAATTAAATCACGACGTTTCGGGCGCAACACAAGCATCCTTCTTCAGGTGGGGGACAACGCAGCGAAAGCGCAACCGCTTAATCTCTGAGTATGACAACCATCTTCAACGAAAACAATAATTGCGAATAATATAGCTGGGTAGCTGATAGGTCCCAGCACTCAGCTCCCACCACTGAGATCCTGAATTTTAAACCGGCTGACTTGCGATTGTGGTCGTAGCTGGGAAAAAAACAATGACTGAGCAAAAAATCTGTCACATCCCACTTGATTATGCAAATAATGTGGCTGCATTTTAGCTCCGACAATGTAAAACATTGGTTTGACTCTCATGCGATGATCAATACTCTCAGTGACAGGAGTTAGTTGCTAAGCCATCAATGGGTCGTTTCGAATTCTCCTCCACGTGTCACGATCAATCACCCCTAGAAAGTGGACCAGGAGTTCAATTCGAAGGGATTCGGAGGTAGCTCTAAGATATCCATTTCAGCGGGCCATTCTCCAGTTGCGAGTGGTTGCACCGCTGAGAGTTCCAAATGGATTATTCCTCTCAAGACGCAACACCGATAGCCTGGATAAAATTGAGCCAAAATTCCAAAGATGGAAAATCGCTGTGCATGTGCTGTCAAAAAACCAAAGTTATTCGGGGCTGCGTTGCGCATTTAGCAATACAGCTTACCCTCGCTCAGAGGTCGCAAACGGGTTTTGATTCCTTACCCGTACCCGGCCACATCAGGGTCGCAAATGGGTACCCGTACCCGGGCGGGTATGGGTTCCCGTTCCCTATCCGTACCCTACCCGAAATGAGTGACAAACGGTTACTCACCAGTGACTCACGGCCTACCCGTACCCGTACCCGGCCGCACCAGGGTCGCAAACGGCTACCCGTACCCGTACCCGGCCGGGTATGGGTAGCCGGGTATCGGGTACCCGGTTGCGACCTCTGCCCTCGCTCTACGCCGGTTCGGCTTGAGCTATTTCGCGCTGTATATATGGCTAACCCTATTTTTACCAAAATTCGCGATACTCTGCGGTTTGAATTCACTCTACATGCGGCAAGACGTGGGACAGGGTTGTGTGCGTACTGTGTTTGTATTGTATGTACTGTGTGTATACTGTACACGCTACTCAGCAGACAGCCGTCTCCTCGTGCGGATCGCTTTTTGTGCTTTTTTGTTGGAACGCATCGACTACCACCGCGTTGTGGTAATGATGGGTGGTGACGATGGGTCGTGATGTTAGCGATGGGTGCCGACAATGATGGTTTGCTTTTTGTGTTTAGTTTGTTGTCCTCCCCTCATGCCTCCGATTAGCACGGTTGGCTACGTATTACGTATAGTGCGAAAGGAGTTCAACATACATACGTTCATAAATGGAAATATTATTTTATCTTTCAAGCTTTTTTCATGCACCCCTGTAGCCAACTACAGTTGTCAATTCAACTGCTGCCGAAAGCTCGAGAGAAGAAACAATGCCCAGCAAGCTGCTGCTCATGCCAGAGAAACGCATTTCGGATTACAAGCGACCGCAAAAACGTACATGTGTTACAGCCACTTGCGCTTCTTGAATTCGTAACCATCGACTCACCTTACTGGGAAGTTGTGGTCCGGGTTTATCCTTTCCAATAACGTGTACAGCTGCAACAAAAAAATAAAAGACATTCCTTCATCGATTGGAAACTTGCAAATGAATGTCATCAGCACCAACGGCGGGAGGCGAACGCACGCATGGAATCTCGGGTAACGAAAGGAGTCGGTGATATTTTACGGGACGCCACTCACGTCCTGGTGCCGGTTGCCCTCCCGGATGTAGACGCTCGCGAGGTTCGTTACGATGTACGTCCACAGCTCCTGGTGCGACGTCAACTGCAAAGACGAACGTATGCAAAGACATTCTAGATTTGAAGTTTTCGTGACTGCAAGGATTCATACTCTTTGGTTTTTTCGGTAAAAGTCACGTAGGTAAAAAATTTTAAGAAATTAAATCACAACGTTTCCGAGGCAACACAAGCTTTCAGTCACAGCAAAATTACTGTATCAAGTAATTTTGCTGTGACGGTTCCACCTGAAGACGGAAGCTTGTGTTGCCTCCGAAACGTCGTGATTTAATTTGTTTAAATTTTTTACCTACGTGACTTTTACCGAAAAAAACAGAGAGTATGCAAAGACACTCCATTTAGTCACACGCACTGTTGGGGCGTGTGCTATTAAGCGCGCACTTATAAACACCGTCAAGGTGCATAACGGGATGGATGTGGCCATAAAACATGCCCGTCGCCTTTGTCTCCCCTGTTCTGATGTTTACACACTGCACCAGGTACTCGTTAAAGGCTGCATCGACCGTGGCGAGGCCCAGGACCGGTTCTGATATTGCTCGCCATGGCCGAGAATGTAACGGAGGTTGCCTGGCTCGTAGCACAGTGTGCCGACAACTTTGCCATCGCTCCTCAAACAAATGCTCGCAGATATGCATTGCGGCCCAATAGGGTAGTGTACACAGTGATGTCATATCATCACGAGCCGTAACTCATCTACTACTGGATGAAGGCCTCTCCAAGCTAACACCACACAGACGCACGACAAGGCAATCCATCTGGCTGCGGCACACAAGCCGGTCTCATGGCTCCATCTCCTCCTCGTTGTGGATGTCCTCGCGGGGCGAATTCACTTCCTTCGGCTGTCACTTCGTTATTAGCCTCCATCACCAACCCATCGTCCCTCGTAGTGTCGTCGTGTTCTGCCCAAGCCCACTTACTTTGCATCCGATCAGAGTCCAAGTACCGGGTTTCTCTATCCCCCTCGCTAAACCGCACGCTCGAACGCAACGTGGGAGATGCGCGCACACATTCCGCAAATGGAACGTCGAGGAATTGCCGAACCGCGACAGTGGTGAAGTCCAAACCATCAAACGCATTGCCGACGAATGCACCATCCATGCAACATTTTCAACTATTCAACTTTTTTTTATTTTTACAGCTAAGGCCCACTGAGCTATATAGATTTTTCAGAAGCGACCTGGCCATAAATGATAGGTCAACGAAGCGGCTTATAATCGAACCCGCAGCCTCTTGTATACCAAACAAGGTAGTTCACATCTCGCCACTGTGGTGGTGTCGCTGCTACCCGTAGCATCTACTGCTGCCTCATTATATTGGTTGAAAAAAGGGGAAGCATTTAAGTCCAACATGTTTCAAAACTGTTGTTTTTCCCTGCAGCCATATACGAAAGAAAAAAAAGAAGACGACTTGGCATGATCGCTTGGGTTGATTTGAATGCGTAAAGACAATTCCAAAGAGCCTCCCTTCTCAAAGCGGCACACAGTTCCGGGGACCCTTTGACAGACAAAAGCATTGCGCGCGTGGTGGCAGCTCTGGCCACTGTGATTTCTCACTTACCCTGAGTGCTGTCGTGAACTGGGCTTCTGCGCTTTCCATGCAGTTTACGGAGACGCTGTAGAGACCCTGCAGCAGAGACGACAATACCAACGTGTAGGCGTCAATTTCTTTATTATCATCATCATTATTATTATTCTGCTTGTCTACCCAGGGAAGCCTCACCGAATCTCAACTCTCTTTTTCGGGAGGGTTCTGCCAAGTTTCTCGCAGTAGGGGAGCGACTTCGCTGCTGTTGCCGTGTATGATCTCAATCGATTAACTTGTAGTATAATTTTTCAGCACGTGGATTTTGGCCAATGAAAGCTAGACTGTATGTTTATTTGCTATGCGAGGAAACTGGAGACCCTGGAGAAAACCCATTCCAAACATGAGGAGAACATACATAGAGATGTCGGAGTCGAGGCACTAGCTGTTAACACTGCACCATCCTGTCGCCCAATTATCAGCGACACGACGATGCAAGTGGGTCGGTATCATGCAGGTACTCCTCTTTGGTTCTTTCGGTAAAGTCACGTAGGTGAAAAATAAATTGATCGACTCGCAACTCGTTGCAAGTTCACCGTTGCGAGTCGATCAATTTATTTTTCACCTACGTGACTTTACCGAATGAACCAGTCACAAAAACTATCATGCAGATGTCACTCCATCAGCAGCAATACAAAACGTTCACGCAGACAACGCAGAAAAAACACACACACACAAAGCGGCCAAACACTTTGTGTGAGTTTGAGAATGTTTACGGTGCCGGAGAGTAAGGCCTAAAGCCAGATAGTGGCCGTGGGCGGTGGTGTTGGAGGTGGTGGTGGTGGAAATGGGGAACGGTAGTGGAGGTTGGCTGGGTGCGCTCCGAACCTGGCGACCCGAGTTCGAATCCCGCTCATGGCCAACACCAGTGGCGATTATCTGAACCGGTCTTGGGCCTCCCCTAGGTCGACTCAGCCTTAAATCAGTACCTGGTGCGGTGTAAGCATCGCCACTGGGGAGACAAAGGCGGCCGGGCGTGGTGCTTGCCACCCACCCCCTCGTGTGCAGAGGTGGCCTTCATAGGTGCTCGCTAACAGCTCTTGCCCCAACAGTCTGTTGAGGCTACACGGGGGATCTTTGTCTTTGGTGGGACTGTAATCGGTTCATTCATGGTTGCACTCCAACATTTGCGGGATCTGTCAGCAGGCAGCAAGCGATGAAGTATGGTGGGACGAATGGCATTATCCTTGATGACCTCTCGATTTCAACCGTTACCGTGGTTAGGCCTCTACAGTTGTAAACATTAACAGCTGTGCCTTGGTTTGTAGGCGTTGAACAACTGATGGATAATTGACTGCAGTGGCTGCGTACTCGCGCATATTACGTCAGCCATTCAAGTAACACGTTTCGCGCCTCCGATTAGCACGGTTGGCTATGCACGGTGCAAAATAATTTCAACATATAAACATATACAACCAATTGGGCCTGTAATTCAGATTACATTAATTTGTCCACCTAACCCATTAAGGGAGAAATACCACACTGGGATGGTGATGATGCACTCCGTTTTGTGTATGTGTCAAACCATCGCCTTATTCCATAAAAAAAAATACATGCCTGTCAAAGCGATAGCGAGCCACCTTCAAAACGACACCCCCCCTGAGATTTAATGGGATGTCTGTGAGACACCGAGGGCAAGAGTTGCCTCACTTGTGCAACTTCCCCGTAAACCCTGACCAGCTTGTTCCTTCCCTTTATTGGCAAAGCGCGTCATGCGCTTAAATGTTGAACGCCCAACTTGGCAAAAGCTATCAATGCCAGCCACGGGATTTTCTAGACGACACACGTGGATGTCATAAGCTACTGGTTGGATGTGTTAAACCAAAACTAAATTATTATTTTATTTAGTGGGTAAGGACCACTTAGCAATAAAGCTCTTTTTCAGAAGCAACCTGGCCACAAATGATAGCTAAACAAATTGGCCTTTTCATGTGAAAATTTATAGCAGTCAAATAGTCTAAACGCATGTTGATTCTAAATATGGAGGGAAAAACCAGAGGACCCGGAGAAAGAATCCACGCGACCACGGGGACAGAGAGACATGCAAACTCCAAATATACAGCAGGCGTCAGGGTCGGGATCGAACCCATGAACTTCCTGCATACCAAGCGAGGGAATTAACAACGACCGTGGCAACGGGGAGGCTGAGGTTTTTACCAGCAACGTGTGCAGCTGTGCAGCGTGGTTCGAGAAGAGCCGGGGAGACTGCTGACACAGCTGGCATGCCTGCGAGATCTGCAGACGCACACAAACACAAACACGAGACGGCGTCAATTCCATCCGTTCCACCAGAGCAATAAAATCACATTTTCACGTCCGCCCGGCCAACGCGTTTTTTTTGGCGATCCAAAGTTTTCCAACGGAGTTTCTTTCGAATGTAAAAAAAAAACTTTAGATCAGCTTTGACTTTAATGACTCACACACAAGGAAGGCATGGCTGTTCCATCCTGCCTGGGTTACAGTAATAACTAATTGTACATGTAGAGCCCTTTTGTCAATGCAATGCTGGGCGATGGACTCCCCACAACTGCACAGGGCGTGGGGATTGTTTGACTATACTTCACCACGCTGGTCAGTGCAAGTTGCGTAAAAGACGGCGGGAGCAGAGATCCATAATACAGGTTTTTTGTTTTTGGGTATTATGGATGATATTGGTCGCGAAAGCCTACGTGTTAAACCGGAAGCATAGACGTACAGGATAATGGTTTTTGCTGCTCTCCAAGAGCAAGAACGACTCAGGTAAGCAGGTGGTACCAACAAATGCCCAAACTCTGCGGTCCTCTATATATTAAGGTGCTATCGGCCAATTGATATCGTTATTATACGTGTGGGTGGAATACGCAAATATCCCACAGAAAACCCCAGGCGTGCGATGGGGCAACACTCGATGCCATAAATATGGAAGACAAACAGATAAGTCCAAACTAGCTGTGCTACCAACATCCTGGCGAGTCTCCAAAACCGCTGGAACGCAGGGGGCACATTGGCAACACAAGCAGGAACCATCCAGGAACACCACGGGGCCGCCACAAGGTTACGTTTGTTGTAGTAAAAAAAAATCATAACGCCACGCCGTCTCAATGGGCAGCTCAATGAACGTTGCACAGCTGTCAAGCCCACAGTCCCCCCCCTTAGGTCAATACCAGCTTACGAGTCTCTTTATTATGGTTTTACTTACAAGCGTAAACACATTGTTTACAGTTACACTACTCCTAAACTAATGATTTAGAGTTCTCTGTCAATGAACTGGTGGCCGAAGATCTCCCCACGCCGTTTGTTTGGCCAAACTTCACCACGCTCGTCAGTTGGTGAAGTCAGGTGGGGGGGGGGGGGTGCAGGAATCAAACTCTGTCCCGCAGGGTCCGTAGTGCTGTTAGCGAGCACCAATTATATCGCCCATGAGGGGTGGTGTGGCTAGACCCACACCTAGCCAACTTTGTATTCCCAGTGCTGAGGCTTACCCACGACACTGGGGACTCATTTAAGTCCCCGGGGTTTGTAGCGCAAAGTGTGGACCACCATGGCCACCGCTCTCCGCACATGCACACACGAAACAAAGACAAAGATCCCCCTGTACAGCCTGACAGGCCGTTAGGGCAAGTGCTGTCAGTGAGCACCAATGAAGACCGGCACGGCACACAAGGGCGTGGTTGACCAACACCATGTCCATACGCCTTTGTCTCCCCAGTTCAGATGCTTACACACAGGTGCTCATTTTAAGGCCTAGTCAACCTAGGGTAAGCCCGAGAACGGTGCATATATTGAGCACTTATTAGTTTCGCACTTCCGATGAGCACGATTGGCTACATACGGTGCGAAAGAAATTCAACATACATCCATACGTGAGCAGGAACTGAACTCGGGGTCGCCGGGTTCGTAGCGAGCGACGACATCACACACCACGTACGGCCATACCTCTTGCAATGCCAAGGCCTTGTGCCCCGTGACGAGACGGCACATGATGATGTGTTCCAGCAGCATCACTTGGAAGGAGGAGAGGATGGGACTCGTGTCCAGGACTACGGAATCACAGGACATTTCAATTAATGTCACAAATTAATAAATGAAGCAAACAACTAAATTTGGCGTCATCTTGGTCGAACACCATATGAGACTCGGCTCCAAAGAAAGCTGTCTCTGGTGTGGACCAATCAGTTTCAAAGACAATGCATAAATTATCAGAGTATTGTTCTTTTTTGTTTGCATTTGACTGCAAGTATTGTGGTTAATGTAAGCATGATTCCTTGCAAAAGGTGTCAGTTTTGTTGCCAGAAAAAAGGGGAAAAACCCTATTAGTATATTTTGGTACTGGCAAAGGAGGTCCCATGATGATGAACTAAATTAAGAATCGCGTTTCCCGAGACGATGTCTCACTGCGTGGCTTTTAATGAACGCGGGGTCAGATTTGGAGTTGGTCGGACATCCTGATGTAGGACCAGAAAAGCTTTGGAAATTGTTGGTGCTGGTTCTGGCTTTCTTCTTGCTTGCATGTGGTTTCCTGCACCTCTGAAACACTCCCACTCTCTCTTTTCTGAGAGTGAATGAAAACTGTGCATTACAAATCAAAAATTATTGCTATGATTTACATAATAACAATGTAGAGAACGGCTCATTTTCACCAAAAGCCTGATAGTTCTGATGAAAAGGAACATCCGGCATTATGCAAATCAAACAAATGTTTATTGAATGATTTACTGATGACTGTGTTTAACTGTAACAGTGACAGCACAGTAATTATTGTGCCATGGTAAGTACGTATCATTAATTTCCAGTCCATTGTCAATTCATTGCTGCATGAAGACCTTATCACGACACTTCGGTCATGAGTTATTTTGATCAAACTTCACTATGCTGGTCAGCGCGCATTGGTGAAGGGGGGGGGGGTAGGATTGGTTCAGGTATCACTCGCCAATGATGTTAACTGTGGCCAGTATTCAAACTTCCGATTATCAACTTTGTAGCGCAGTGCATTAACCACAGCGTCACCGCTCCGCAACAAAGATCCCCCGTATAGCCTAAATAGACTGTTGGGGGCAAGAGTTGTTAGCGAGCAGCACCTATGAAGGTTGGCACAGCACACGAGGGGGTGGGGTTTCGAGCACCATGCCTCGACGCCTTCGTCTCCCCAGTAGCAACATTTACAAACGGCATCAGGTTCTAATTTATGCTGAGTCAACATAGGGGAGGCCCAGGACCGGTTCAGATAATCATCACTGGTGCTGGCCGTGAGCGGGAATCGAACTTGGGTCGCTGGGTTTGTAGTACACCGCGCTGATCGCTACACTACCACTTACCCACACACACACATATATATAAAAAACAGGCGGGTGCTCACTTTTGAGCTTTTCTATCTGCATGAGCGCTTTGTCCGTGTACTTCTGTGCTTTCTCCAGGTAACCCGCCTGCATCGAGTGCATGACCGTCACCTGCAGTAGAGGAGAGACAAAAACGGGTGAGTGAGTGGGACACACATGAAACAGCACTGAGGCCACTTACACTTAAAACATTGAAATATCCGTTCTTAACGCACCGTAAAATTTAAGACCAGAGCGCACGTTGCATTACCACGAAGACCGTAACGAACGTCTCACCTTCGTGACCTAATAAAAAAAAACTCGTTGCGATTCGTAAATAAAAAAGCTAAAAATGCCTCCGCGTTCACAAACATTTTCTAGCTTTCCTCGGACCGAGGGTTGGCCACCAGATGGGCTATCCTGTGCCATGGGGCTCAGTCTTCGCCAGTTCTTGCAATGTGCCCTACGCGAAGAGCTCTGTCCCTACAATCAGCATCATCAACCCAAGTTCTAGAGGTTCAATCACATTATTTTTATACATTCTTGCTTGTGCTTAGGCGATTCGAAGTGAAAACTACGATGATACAAATTATATTCATCGTGACATTGTTGACAATGATGAAGATGATGACAAACACGATGTTGATGATGAAGACGATGCCGCTGCTGCTGAAAATTATGATGGTGGTGGTGGTCGTGACAACGATGTCCACTTTAATTCAAGTTCGCATGTTTCAAGGCAGATCTGCCCATTGTCATCACAAGTGGAAATTCAAAAAAATCCTGATGTGCCCCTGTGGAATCAATGACCAGACCATAAAGCCATTTCATATCTAACTAAATTAGACATAAGACTGAGGAGATGATGTTCATTTACGAGGGCAGTACGGTGAACCGAAGCCGAAAGCTCAAGACAGGTCAGGATGGGAGAGAGTTTAAGCCAAAAACCTGCCATTGGGCAGCATACAGGAGAGTTAATTTTGTATAACTAGGTTATAACTCAAGAGACAAGAAGAGTCATTTGCCAGGGTGACCTTGGGCATGAGTCTGCCAGGAGGGGGTGAGGATCGCTCGCTGTGTAATCCCGATAGAGGAAATTTGCATATCATATCAGAACTGGGGAGAGCGTGGACCCCAATGATGGCACACAATGGCCTACTCTTGCGCATGACATTGGAGGACCTTTAACGTCCGCTGCGCAGCCGACAGGTATCACACGCCGCAGTATTGACCAGGGTGGCCAATGCATTCGAACCATGAACCTCTGCAACAAGCGGCGGATGCGCTACCGCTGGGCCCGACTCACCGAAGATTGCTCATTTGGCTATATGCGAGAGAGGTAATACATCTTCTTGGTTCTTTCGGTAAAGTCACGTAGAAGGGAAATAATAAAAATAAAACATAATAAAATAATTCTCACGACGTTTTGGCCACAATTCAGACGCTGTCTTCCCGACAGACCTGTTCTTCACCTGAGGACGGCTGCTTGCCTTGTGGCCGAAATGTCGTGAGAATTTTTTTATTGTTTTATTTTTATTATTTCCCTTCTACGTGACTTTACCGAAAGAACCAAGAAGATGAATCCCTGCAGTCACGAAAGCTTTAAAGAGGTAATACAATTTACATTATCTGGGGTAATGGTGGAGAGTGGGATGGATGGCGCAGATAAACCAGAAACAGAGATAAAAGCCTACTGCAAGGAATGCAAATTGCTTCTTAAAGGAACCGTTTCCTTGCCGACGCGTTTGCGGTCACGTGTGCACCGATTCGCCGACTCTGGACGAAGCCGGCGGAGCTACTAAAATTGTACACAACGTGCGTGTAAAAAAGGCCGCTCTTGCACGAGCGCAGTAAATCGGCAACAACGACATGGGGTTGGCGGAGGCGACTAACCAGGTAGACAAGGACACACATGTGCTCCTTGGGGAGCCAGTGGAAGAGGTCGGCTGGGTTCGTGGGCAGGATCTCGTCGTCGTGCAGCGTGGATATCGTCTGGATGCCCTGCTGCAGCTGCTTGAGACATGGCTTCACACTCTTCATCTGCGGAGCGCACGGGGAAAAAGGCACAGCGTTGCAAAGGAGTGGACGCAAAAAAATGGTTTGTCTGCTCCAGTCGGCAAAAAGAGTAGTTTGGCACGTAGGTTTTTGCAGCCGTAATCAGGACTCGGAATAAATGTTTTCTGGCGGTTAGGCGACGCAATGATCTGGTCAAAATTATTGTCGTGAAACCCTCCACCACCCACCACATCGAAACAAATTTAATTTGTCACGCGTACGATCGTTTTAACGTGCCATTCCGACTTCCTGGTTTCTGACCGGAAGATGACTGATGCAGTTTCAAGCGAAACGTCGTATCTCATCGCTAAAATTTGCTCGTGAAAAAGTGTTCTTCACCGTAACCAGCAAACTGATACAATAATAACTGGCGCGTTAATGTCGATGATGGCGAGGAAGGCCATGACGGTGGCGGCTGTCAGCCTCACCTGGCCGGCGTCCAGGTAGTGGGTGACCTGCAGAACGAGGAAGAAGATCCGTAGCGACTCCTTCTGTATGGGGTTGCCTTGCCAGCCCTCCACGAGTGTGCCGCACAGCGACAGGATGGGGTGCACCTCCTGTAGCTTCCTCTCCATGAGCAGTAGGAGACCTTTACTGAGCAGGAACAGTACTCTGCGTGGCAGAGAAATTAACCACAGCGACAGTCGTCAGCAGCAGCAGCAGCAACAGCCGCGGCCACAGCAGCACAAGACAACGCTCCATAACAATGTTTAGTTTCTATTTTGCGTCGTCACTCATGCAAATCGCATCTCAAATCGCCATGGAATTTGTTGTGTACAGTTTTCGCAAGGATGCCTGGCGAGTAGCAAGACAGGCACAATCAGTGGCAACAGTTGCCCAAGCCCTGTGGTCCTATATCACAATGTTTGACCAACTTATTTTGTGAGTGTTTATACACGCGAGGGGGAAATTGTAATACCTGGAGAAAGCCCACGCGTGTGATGCAGGTAATACTCAACTTCCATACGGATGGAAACTAATGCACTCCCCTGCCAAACCCTTGCAAACCAGTTGTCCTTTGGTAGGAAGTTTCGCAGATTTGTGTGATCCAGCAACACTCGTCTCCAAAGCGCTAGATTAAGAGGCAAGCATAGCCACCAGAGTGCACTTGTCAGGAAATGACGATTTTTATAATTCTGCAAACTATACATGTACAGCCAATTGCCAAACTACTTCTGGACGAGGGCCTCCTTATGCGTGAGCAGGCATGGAATTTGGGTCACCCCAGGTTTGTAGCGTTGCACGCAAACCACCGAACTACCGCTCCCCACACAAAGACACAAATTCAGACGTACACACCACTCACAACTGTAAGCACACACAAATTCACACACGACAATGACAGCTGCCATTCACCACTAAGTGGCGGTGAAGTCATCACGGCGCTTGTGCCAGGCTATGTGCACTCACGAGGCTACGTGAAGTTTCAAAGGTTTGCTGGCAGGTCACGGGACACACCCAGGTGCCATGGGTTGACCGAGATAACTGACAGATGCACCAACTGTGCCAATACAAAGATAAAGTTCCCCCTGTAGCCTTAACAGACTGTTGAAGCAAGTGCCGTTAGCGAGCACTTATGAAGGCCAGCACGGCTCACGAGGCGGTGGGTGGCCAGCACAACGCCCGGTCGCCTGTTTCTCCCCAGTGGCGATATTTAGAAATCGCACTAGGTACTCATTTGAGGCCGAATCGACCTTATAGAGGTCCCATCAGATAATCCTCACTGGTGATGGCCGTGAGTGGGATATCGAACTCGGGTCACTGGGTTCTTAGTGCAGCGCGCTGTTACACTACCGCTCTCACACACGCACACAAAGATAAAGACAAAGATTCCCCATATAGCCTTAACGGACTGTAGGGGCAAGTGCTGTTAGCGAGCACCTATGAAGGCCGAAACGGTACACGAGGGGGTGGGGTGGCCAGCACCACGCCCGACCGCCTTTGTCTCCCCAGTGGTAATGTTTACACACCGCACCAGGTACTCATTTGAGGCCGAGTCGACCTAGGGGAGGCCCAGGACCGGTTCAAATAATCGTCACTGGTGTTGGCCGTGAGTGGGAATAGAACTCGGGTCGCCGGGTTCATAGCGCAGCGCACTGACCGCGACACTATCGCTCCCCACTCACACGCACACCAGGCACACACAACACAGACAGCTGCACACAAACGAGCCGGCTGTCCCGACACAACGTACCGCGTGTACTCGGAGCCAACCACCCGTGCGTACTCCGCCCCCACGCCCAGGAGGTCGCTGGCCGAGATGAGGTCCTTCTCCAGCGTGTGGAGTTGCTGTTGCGAGGGCGGGAAGAGACGAGAAAGCGAGTTCACGCCAGGGCTCTCAGCTTGAAGACAGCTCCTCCTGCCGCCGTGGCGAGATGTCAACTACCTCGCCTGGTATATAGGAGACCGTGGGTTTGATCCCAACCCTGACGATGCCTGGATATTTGGAGTTTGCATTTGTCTCTCCCTGTGGTGACGTAGACACAGAGGTGTGACCCCGGCGTAACCCAAGTGACCTCAGAAGTAGTTCTGACGTCATCTCCTGGAGTTGTTCTCTGAAACATGTAAGCTGCAGAGTTCTTAAATAAAATCTCGTCTCAATTGATGTACAACGGAGATAAATTATCGTACGTACATGGGGTGTAGTGGTGACATGTTGGTTAGTGTCCTGCACGATGACCCCAGCGACCAGAGTTCGATCATTATTCACATCGCTGGTGAGTGTAATATGAACTAAACCGCAATCTGCCCTTCATCACTACGCAGACCAGTGCGGCAAAGTCAAACAACCACCGTGACTGAAAGGCATGAAGAACACTTCATCCAGAAATGTACTGATAAAGGGTTGTAAATGACTACAATTTATCACGATCTGTAAACGACTTAAAAATATCTGTGTGTGGTGTATGTGGCTCTGGTGGCAGTGCGGTGGAATGGGGAACTCACGGCGAGCTGGAACAGCAGCCTGCAGTGCCAATAGGGCGTCTGTTGTGAAATCTGGATGGCCTTCCTCAAGAGCGGCTTGGCAGAGTCCACAAGGTTCTGATGTTCCGATGCAAGCATGGACAGAGACACAAACAGTTATGCAGAAAGGCGAGCGAGAAGTTAGGAAGACACACAGACATACAGGCAGACAAGTAGGCATGTATGTAAGTTACCGTACACGTAGTCTGTGACAGAGACCTGAAAATATACTGGCCGTACAACTGCTGAAATTTCATTATTGTGGAATTGGCCAAACGTGTGCACACGCACACGCGTAATGCAACAGCGCATGCATTGCCAACCAAATGCTGAACTTTTACTTCAATACCATTCGTTCGCAATCAGCTCCGGCAAGAATTAATCAAATGCCTCGCTTACCTGTTGACAGTAGAGCTCGGCCAGCAGACTTGCCGCTTCGAACTTGACATCTTCAAATGAAGGGATCTGGGACAGCTCGAGTAAAGGCCAGTAAAACACTTCACTTTTTCTTCTCACACAACAGCGCAAAAAATTATCGCAGTCCAACAATCCCAACCGCAGGGCGAGAGTTTGTTTTGGGCAGAAGTTGCCACCACATAACCAAACCACCAACCTTACCGAGTCTAAACTCATCATGGGACCTCCTTTACCAGCACCAAAATATACTAATAGGGTTTTTCCCCTTTTTTCTGGCAACAAAACTGACACCTTTTGCAAGGAATCATTGTTTACATTAACCACAATACTTGCAGTCAAATGCAAACAAAAAACAATACTCTGATAATGTATGCATTGTCCTTGAAACTGATTGGTCCACACCAGAGACAGCTTTCTTTAGAGCCTAGTCTCATATGGTGTTCGACCAGATGATGCCAAAAGGCGCACAGTTCAAAGACAACGCACTATCAGAGTAATGAGAGCTCGGGGTGAGCAGCTACATCATGGGACCTACTTTGCCAGTACTAAAATATACTAATAGGGGTTTTCCCCTTTTTTCTGGCAACAAAACCGACACCTTTTGCAAGGAATCATGTTTACATTAACCACAATACTTGCAGTCAAATGCAAATAAAAAACTCGTTTTCAGGAGGGTTCTGCATTGGCGTGTGAAGGCCCTGGCTCTTTTTATGAAGGAGCATTTTGGAGTATTGGAGAGAACAAGCCGTCACCATCAGCCACGATATATCCACTGCTGGAGGAAGGCCTCTACCAAGCTCTAGCCAACTCTTAATGGTCCTGGAATTCACTAATCCACCTGCTGATTTAATCGCTCCATCTCCATGGTGGAATATTGTTAAGGCATGGTACCTCCTTTTACCACGCCACTTGTTAGTTTCGACCGCAAGGCATCATCGATTCTAGCAACATGTCCTGCCAAAACCCAATAACTTTTCTGAATTAAATACATATAATGTGCAAGTGTCTGTCCATTACGCTCTGTATCTCGCACACTGTTGATCGTACGAAAATAAACACTAAACAAAATGTTTCTCTTAACTTGGACATACGAACAAAATTGTCACCTTTCCAAATTAACGTTCTGCTGCCAAATTTTTTAAAATACAACGTCCAATGCAAGCCAATGGGAGCAAAAATCTTCCGGAAGAGGACTCGTATTTCATTGGAAGCACTGTTGGGAAGTTTGGTTCCGCATGACATTATGTTACCTGAAACAATGTCTATGGCTTCTATGATGAAGTCACCCTACGAGGCTGAGCTACTCCTTGACGATGCCATCACGCTTACAGCCAAATAGTTACGCAAGGCACGGGAGTGGGGACACGGTGGCAACATCGACCTCCATCCCACCCACCACCACGAGCGTGGATCCCGAGCAAATGCGTGGGCAGTGCTCGTGATATAAATATCGTCATCCTCTTTTTCCTAAAGAGTAAAAAAAAGAATCTGAAGAAAGGTCAAGCGTTTGGAGGTGTTAACACCCAAAAAATTGGCTGATGAGATATGAACCCACTTGCTGTACCTGCCATATCTTGCCAAAACAGCAATACTTGAAAAAGGCTACACATTAATAATCCGTAGCTTTGTGCTATATTTTCCCTTGCCAAGTTATCTGACCCAAAGTCAGAAACTGTCATGTGGAAAATCAGTTTTACAGCACTCGTAAACTCTGACATCACACTGGCAAAGAGAATGTGAATGCTTTGAGCTGTCGTTGATCTCAAGCTCTCGATGTCTTCCCAAATATCTCAACTCTGTACGATCTCATAACTCAATCTGCGCAAAATCTCCCGAATCCATTATTTTCATACCCCAGCTACTGCTGAGATCACCTCCCTCACCTATGCCCTCCATCACATCCCAAATTGTACCGTGAAATTCATAACACTTTCAAACGTCCAGGCGGCACCAATAGTTTAAGACTATTTCTATACAATTCAGACATTCAATAAATCCGAATGCAACTTGCTTATAGTTGGACGTAGTGTGAAGGCACACAGCTGTGCTACAGCGCACTGGTGGGTCAAATTGAGGTCATTGTATGCTGCAAGTCTGTGCTGCGAGGTGGCTCGGAAATGGCAGTACATAAACTGGGACCATTAACCGGTCTATGTATGTGTTCTTCAAGTAGTCCGGTTTCTTCCCACTTTGAAAAGGAGCTGGGACAAACATCCTAATTCAGCACCATCATTAAAAAAGGGCCCCGAGACTCGATGAGGCTTTCCTTAATAAATGAGTGGCATTCATTTATTTAGCGTAAAGGAAAAGCAAGCGGCTCAGTGGATGGCAAGCATGCTTTGCAAAAAAATGCAGAAACTATTTCCAACTGCATGCTTGACTGGCTTAATACTTAGCAGGACACGCCCCCGTGTCGCCACGCAAAATCTCGTTTGTGCAGAAGCGATGGGATCCGACTACAACAACTTTCCCAGTGTGGTACAGCTACCCGCCTGGCTTCAGAGCCATCTCATCAATGTCTCTGTGGGAACAAGGGGTCTTTAAAATCCCACGTACGACGATGACATTGCTGTGGTTAACTTAAATGTCCCTGCATGCTTCAGAGGTCAACTTCCGTGCGTGTTAGGTCATGTGCCAAGTTGTTTCCTTATATACAGTACGCAGTATTTTTATGTGCAACGGTCTGTAATCAATTCAAGCTTGTTCAACATCGTGAAATGTTTCTTCACACATTTAAGCTGAATCTACGGCGATACGCACACACACGAACATTACACGTCTCCTACGTAAGATCAGATTAAATGAACAAACGGGGAAATGGCTTGCAATTTGATGACTCAATAGGCCCTCTTACCTGCCTAGTTGCGTTGTTTACAAACATTTGTTTGCAATAGCATCAACGTCTTATGCCCAACCAATCTCAAATAAATTAACTCTACCTGCTCATAGAAGTATCGAGTGGCACTCGCCTCAAATGGCTGCCCAGTGTTGGAAATCCACATCGCTGTGACCGTGGTCAGTCTTTTCAAAGGACAGTCAAGAAAATGACTCCTTGCAAAGTGGGTAGTATTTATCTTCCCATTACACAGGCTCAGCTGCCTCTGGCGAAACTAAAAAGTATCTCCGTGTTCATCTGTAAGCCATGAACCGACATATTAACTCCACCGGGCAATATTTGCGATTTAAAAACTGGAAGTAAACCCAATTACGTGTTCTCTTTTAAAACAGTTTCTTTAAATCTAAAACTTCAACGTGTTACTTCCTTGTTACAAGAATGAGTCCTTATAACAGTGCGTGTAAAAAAAACACTGTACACACACACACGTCACATTTGTAATACACTAGCATGCGTACTATTTCAAATGAAAACAAACACTGCCAAATAAGTCACTCGCTATTCTCACCGGTAATCTGAACACCACCACAATCTCACCGTGCAATGCAGCATATACATCACACATTCCAATGCCAAGTCAACAATGGCTGTCCTTTAGATAAAACTGCCCGTCACTAGTGGAATTTCCACCACGAAAAGTACCCCCCTGTCTTGACGTCTTAAAATTATAACTTTTAAACTGGTCTATACTTATGTAATACAGTACGTTCATAAACTGGCGGTGCATGGCACCGTGTTCCAATGCCGAGTGCCCGACAAGGAAGCTTATTGCTTGTTTCACATATCGATATAACTCGCAACAAATATTCCAAGTAGCACAGGCGTCTTAACTAAATGCGGATTTGTCGTAATACAAATCTAAAAATTGTACCGTGCCGATGTAACATTACAAACTTTATATATATTGAAAAAAAAAACACCGTAGAAAGGAGACCCGCACGCAGTGAAATCCCTCAAGGGACCCCACGCCTTCCCCGGTAGAGGAAACTAGGCTAGGCCGGTGCCTTGGCCTATACGGCCTACACATTTAAATGCGGCGCGAAAGCTTACCCGTTTTGACAGAAACGCAACTTATTAAAATATCAACAAAGGATACCTGTTGGGACAGCAGCCACTGCAACGACAAATAAAAATAGCAAGGACAAAATAATTAATTGTAAAACATCAAATCGGCGTGATGTTAATGGTTGCAAACATTACATGAAATACATAGGAAATGAAATCACATTTACACATTTCTAAACAAATATCTCCAACATTCAAAACTCTTACATCGTTAAATCACATTACTGTATTAAATGTATGTTTACAAGGAACCCAGTCATGTGCTTTTGAGTTCAGTTGAAAAGAGTTTGATTCAACGTTGGGGTTCTTTGAGGCCAACCTCAACAAGAACACCACACGTATGCGTTGCTAATAATTGTTGTGGCTTTTTTACATGCACAAACCTTGACAATATACACTGTTAGTTCAGTACGTTAATACAATGCACTGGATTTAAGCGAGGGAAATAGAGCCCCCCCTGTTAAGCAATAAGCCGCCAGATTAGTCAACAACTAATGTACGGCAAGACATTAACAATGCTGGGCGAACGCTGCTCAAGTAACATTCACAAAACGACGTATTACTCGCATAAACAACGTAAACACAAATAAAAGCGACTTAAAAGCTGACAGCATAATACATCCCAACATCGTTACCATGCTAATCACAACACCACGCACAGTACAGTGTGCGTTTACCTCCCACATAGCAATCACTTTCAAAAATTAAATAAGAATAAGCAGAACAAACATGCCTTCTAACAGACCAACAAGCCTCGCGTGTCAGAACTCACAGATTAACAAGCAACTTGATAATATTTGAAAATTAACGGGGAAATTCTTAACGCAAAAAGACCGAATAGGCCCAATGGAGCCGCGGTATTTCCTAGATGCCCTACCGGGGTAAGTGGCTCTGAGACAAGGGGCAGTCACCCAGGGTAAACCGGTCTCCCTCGGTCTCTCTCACATCGGCAGCAGCAGCAGCAGCAATGACCAAGCCTGTACACAGACTGGGTTCAACACTAACCCTAACTGTGTATCTTCAGTGCCATCACCGGTAGCAAATACCATAAACACTTCCAGAACGTCCTTTACCATCAGTAACATCAGTACCCGTACCATGACAGCTACCAGTACCATGATGATTATCATATCAACACTGGCAGTACTATATTGATATACATAGTGACCACCACTCCACAAATACCACTAAATACTATTACTACCACCACCACAGACACAACTATACATATACCGTAGTAGTATTATTACCGCTACACATTTACAATACTAGTCCCAGATATTACCACCACCACCACCACAGATGCTACTACGACCACACAAACTAACCACGATACGGATACTATGAAGACACAAACATATACAGTACTACTACGACTGGTTATATTATCACTACCACAACACAGACACCACTATAAGCACTTTCATCACTACTGCAGACACAAACTCTTTTAGCACCAAAGAAACCAACACATACTACTGCCACCGCCACTTACAACATCACCGAGAAACTACATTAGTATGCAACCTACGACAATAACCACAAGATTACAAACTATAATATTAATGTAAAGCTTTCGTGACTGCAGGAATAAACTATAATATGTTGAATTCCCGAGCCTCGGTCTTGCCTAGAAGCGCTGCCGGGGAAGGTGCACCTCACCCCGGGAGGGGCACCCAGTGTCGCCGTCCCCTCTTGCTCGGTCTCCCCCCCTCTCCTCTCTGTGTCTGTGTGCCATTCTCTTTCTCTGTCCCTGATGTTTGTTTATCTCGGTATCTCTCTCTATAGCCATGATAGCCTCAGCAACGAGTACAATCTACCAAGCCTCGGTCTTGTCTAACAGGAACGCCGGGTTAAGTGGTCCCAGACCCGGCGTTTGATGATTGGTATTGGTGTTGAGGTGGTGTTGGTGTTGTTGTTGTTGCTTATGGTAGTGATTGGTAGGGGCTTAGGGTGGTATAGTTATGATGATGGTGGTGGTGGCAGTGTGGTGACGATGAAACACCGGTGATGTTATGGTGCTAATGTTGATGGTAGTTGTTGTGGTGATGGTAGTTTGGTGGCGGTACTCACGTTGATAACGCTGTGGTGGTGATTGATGATAGTGGTAGGGTTGATGGTGGTATAGTAAGTATTTGTTGTGGTGGTTGTTAGTGCTGGTGATTGGGGTAACTGTGGTGAGATGCCGGGCTTGGCAGTGATGATGATAGCTGCTCACGGTTCTAGTAATAAGTGCTACTAAACGATGAAAGTGTTTCTGGCAGAGATGATAACCAACGTTTAGTGAAACTATGCTACCGATGATGTTGGTTCACATTGCAGCAGAACACGAACATATTTGTGCTGGTAGTGATGACAACAGTAGCACAATGTTGATAACACCTCCCCAGTATTCGTGTGTTGGTACTTGTGTACCACTACCCCCACAGCGGCCCTTCTGCCCCAAAAACTCTGGACACCATCACCACCAACCACACTGTCATCTCCCTGTGACGATAACAGTACCAAATAACAACAGCAACATCATCAGCAATCAACAACAACAACTGTGTTGATACTAACACAATCATTCAACGTGCAAGAGTAGCCAAGAGAGAGACACAGACACCGCCACAACGTTTAGCGGACCCGCATGACGCACACGCCAAAGTACGAACACAACACACCACCACCAACAACCAACCAACAACAACACAGCTTCAAGAACGAAAGAAGCTTTGACAAACGAGTCAATGAATGAATCCACGGGAACGAAACGTAACGAAACGAATCCCTCACCGCCTGCTCGAGGTGAGAGCGAGCCAGATCGACGTTCTTGGTGTGGTGGTACAGCACGCTGCCCAGTTGCAAATGAGTCCTCGCCTCCACTCGTGCCCCTGGTCCGAAGTGGAAGATGGCTTGGAGGCAGTGGACACAGAGACGGATCCGAGGGGGACTTGATGTCCTGAAGTTCTCTGCGAAGCCCAGCAAGGAGAGATACCACGCCTCGCTGTACTGCGTTACGGGCGCAGCCACCACCGCCGCCATGTTAGGCTTGTTGGTGAAGGACTTTATTTCATTAATTGTCGCTTTTCCCTCCTTTCGTCTTCGCGTCTCTCTGTCTCCCTCTAGCGTCGTTTGTTGTCTCTGTTAACTCCCTCCTCGTCGCCTCTGCTCCTGTCGATCTGTGCGGTGCTTTGCTAAGGGGGGGTGGTGGCTTTACAACGACGACCGGTGGCTTCACGTGAAGCACTTTGGCGCCACGAGCTTGCGGATCTTGAGGCAACGCTTTGGCGAGCTCATTGTCCACCTTCTCGTCTCTCTCTTCAGCCAGCCTCGTTACACTCGCTGCTACCAGCTGCTCTGTTCTTGTCTCGCGTCCCGTGTAGTACCACCACCAACAA
>CM025638.2:3616136-3632466 GCA_014621495.2 Entosphenus tridentatus | reverse complement strand
TCAACCCCTTGTCAGTGCCCTACCTTGTTACAGACCAATTCAGATCTTATTGGTCACCCCCGTGTCTCCTATAAATCTCAACGCTTATTCTACAAAGTCCCATCACAAGGCAGAGACACACAAATAGACAATCACCACTAGTACACTCACCACGAGTACACTCACTAGTACACTCACCACTAGTACACTCACTAGTACACTCACCACTAGTACTCACCACCAGTACTCACCACCAGTACACTCACCACGAGTACACTCACTAGTACACTCACTAGTACACTCATGACTACACTCACCACTAGTACACTCACCAGTACACTCACCACTACACTCACCACTAGTACACTCACCACCAGTACACTCACCACCAGTACACTCACCAGTACACTCACTAGTACACTCACCACCAGTACACTCACCACTACACTCACCACTAGTACACTCACCACTACACTCACCACCAGTACACTCACCACTACACTCACCACTAGTACTCACCACTAGTACACTCACTAGTACACTCACCACTAGTACTCACCACTAGTACCTGTCAACCCCTTATCAGTGTCCTACATTATTGCAGATCAATTGAGACCTTACTTCGTGGCACTTATTAATCTCAACGTGCATTCTACAAAGTCCCATCACAAGGGAGTAAACACACAAATAGACAATTATGTTACTAAACAAAAACTGCTTCATGGATTATGTTGATCATTGGTGCCAATGATGCTACTTATCATGCTGCTGTGATCTTGCAAGCTGATGGTGCTGCTTGCTTTATATGTGGATGCACTCACATACATGCCAACCCCTTACCATTGCCCTACCTGATTACAGACCAATTCAGATCTTATTGGTCACCCCGTGTCCCTTATAAATCGCAACGTTCATCACAAGGCAGAAACACAAATAGACCATTAAAATTGCCCGTATTGAAACGGCTGCACGCCGTATGGACCTGAGCATCAATGTCCCTGGGTTGACAGGTATGCAATAGCAGGCAAGGGCCCATTGAGCTCCCACCTACTTATCTTTCACCTATCTTTCAAACATTCTTGATCTTTCTACTCATCCTGCTGGTCCCACCTTCTCTTCGTCGACCTCCTGCTCTACCCGCCCATACTTGGACATTTGCAAAAAGAGCTTCACAGCTTTTCGGATTCCTCCAGTCTAAATATTCTGATTCCTCGTTGCGCTCCTGCCGATCCAACACCTCTTTAATTCGCCACCTGTTTTCGTTCGATTCATCCTCTTCACATTCACGGTACGAGGCTTTTCTGTTCTCTGTAATCTTTGGAAGATTCACAGAGGACGACGGAAGGAGTGTAACGGCCTCTAGTGGCTGCTTGTGTCAAAATTAACCCATCAAGTATGAATTTTAACACTTGGATAATGCAGTAGTGTGCTGTGTGCTCATGTGCGTGGTAGACACGTGAATGTACAGCCCTGTTGCCCATCCACTGCTGGATGAGTGCTGCCCCACGTCGTTCAGATCTTGGTGGTAATTTTGCCAGACCTCACCACGCTGGTCATTGCAGATTGGCAAAGGCAGGGGGCGTCGAAGAGATGCAGTGCAATTCGTACATTATAATAGCACTGCCCTCTGCTGGCTGTGCACACTTCCAGCGGGTAATCTTCAATAATCGTTTTTTTAAATCGCATTGAATGTAGCGGCCCCTATTGGTTGCCCGTGTCACAAATAACTCGCACGCGACCTGCAAGTCGTGGCTGGGAATTACACCAAGATTCATAGCGCAGCGCACACTGAAATCACAATCCTGCATACCTTCAAGTATCTAGTTAAATACACGTCACTGAATCAACAGAAAAAAAACGTGCTTCTTACATAACCCAAACCTCTACTTCAACAATGAAGCACTGTAATTTCAGTCGTACTAATTACCGGGATAGCCATAAAAGGTGTGATCAGTGGCTTGAAAGTGGCATTACGCCAGGTAAAAAGTTGTTAAACGTGTTTAAAGGATGTACCCATCGACTACAGTATCTCCCTTTTACGCAAGCGTATGCAATTAAAACATTTTTTTGTAAAATAAATCTAAGACAAGATCCCACCAGACCTGGCTCCCAGTGTTTTCCGGGTGTTTCCAATTAAAGTTATTATCGGTGTGAATGCGTGGGATGAATGAAATGAGACCAAGCATTATTCCGGGAAGGGGGGTTAAAAGCCTTGTAGCCAATGTACCAAGAGCATGGCATGTCAAGCTAATCACGGAGAGACACACACAAGTTTCATAATTGCTTCCGATCGTTGGGCCAAGCATATTTCCGTTACTTCTTTTATAAGCACACGCGTTGAATGCATTTATTTATTTCTGTCATCAGTGACATCGCAAAGACAAATGAACTCCATGGCATACAACACTCCATCTAGATTAAAGCTGTTCAGCGTCTTACATCACGCGAAACAGCTGCGAAATGCGACCAGCTGCTCTAACCGCCACAAATAAACCCATAAAAACCACGAGAGGCGGAATAATTACACGAATAAAAACACTCAAATGGAATGAAGTTGACAGCTCATCTATGCAAGAGGCAATAAACAATGGCCTGTGGATTTAATGGCAATGTTCTTAACAGTTCTTATTCTCGTTACAGCTCTTATCAAAGGCTCGACACTTTTGTTTTTATAATTTAAAACGTCAAAATTTGTCGCCGTGCACAAATGAGTGCTGGTCCCTGCTTATCCCAGTTGGCGGTACCGAGTGGAGTAAATGCCACTTTCCTATGGCAGGAAGATCTCGCCACATGTCATGAGTGACTGATTTACATGTGCATTTGCTTCAAGGCAATTGTAGGCCGTTTTCCGACGTTAGTCTAATCAGAAAGATACTGCCTAATTCAATCACTGCCACTGGGCGGCCTGATATTACAGATGGGAACAATCACCCACTAACAATGCGAGGTGCAAACATTGAATCGCAGCAGTGAAAACATGAACAAAAAATATCTTGAGAATTGTCCATTCTATAAATATTCGACATAAAACAAAGATCGCCTGCATAGCCTTCATCGATTTTTTGGGCAAGTGCTGTGAGAACCTAGGAAGGTCGGCACAGCACACAAGGGGGTGGGTGGCCAGCACCAGAGCTGGCCGTCTTTGTCTTCCTAGTGACAGATGATGTTTCTACACCGCACCAGGTACTCAAGAGGCAGATTTGACCTCGGGGAGGCCCAAAATCGGTTCATATAATCGTCGCTGGTGTTGGCCGTGAGAATTGAACTCAGGTCACTGGGTTCGTAATGCAACTCGCTAACCACTGTACTACTGGTCCCCCATTTTATACTCTTCCATTTAGCCTAATCGACGACAGGGGGTAAGTGCTGTTCGCGAGCACGGACAATGGCCAGCATGACACAAAAGGGTGGTGTTGCCAGCAAAGGTCTGCCCAGTGGTGACGTTTATACACACCAGGTACTTATCTAAGGCCGAGTTTACTTAAGAGGCCCAAGGCTGATTAAAAATATAAATTGCTACTGATGTATGTTGTGCATGGCTGGGAATTGAAGTCATGTCGCTGTGGTTGGGTGCAGTAAATGAGGCACTAACATTCCACATACACACACGTATCCGTGCCAAGGTGTAACATCTGATGTGAACAAACACTATATTTCAAAACGGCACACACAGTTGGAAAATTCAAGCAACTTCATGATATATTAAAAGTAACAAAGAAAGTCTCTTCTCGGTGACGTGTCATTCCGAGTTTCCAAATCACGAGTCTCCAGTCATAATTGCAATAAACTCCTCTTGGTTGACTGCAAAACAGGGAAGAAAACAAATGTAACATTACTTTCACAAAGTATGGCCACATGCTGTATGGCATATGAAAATAAACACAGGATAAAATTCTAATTTTGCTGAAATGCCTTTTGAGCTTATGCAACATTAGCATTTTAAATGCCTCACTGCCACTAAAGGTTTCAACAAGAGTAATTGTCTAATTTGCTTCCGGTTCATGTAATCTAGTGATGCGTTTAGCATCACGTAATTATGTCTCAAGTTAAATGATGCCGTCTGCTCAAGGCTGCTGGCCACAACAATGCATCATCAGTGTGGCCATTGGTAACGCCTGTGCCTCGCAGCAAGAAGGACCTGGGTTCAATCTCATTGTTCGCCAAATGTGGCCTTTGTTGAGAGTAGGCAGATTAAGTGGATGAAACTGTTAAGTTCATCGTGTGGCCGTCTTTGGATATATGAAACAATAAACACGATCAAAAGCCGACTGCAAAGTGTTCTGACGACTACGTGCGAGAGATAATTGTGGGAGGGAGGCTCCTCGCCCGCTCACTCTCTCCGTCGCCGTCCGTGTCAAACTCGTCGATCATGGCACGCAGCTCCTCGTCGGAGACGGTCTCCCCGAGCTCGCGCGCCACGCGGCGCAGGTCGCGCACGCCGATGCGGCCCGAATCGCCCTCGTCGAACAGTCGGAACGCCTTGAGCACCTCGTCCAGTGGGTCGCGCTCCAGCACGCGCTCCGTCACTGCGGCATCGGCACACGCCCGTGCTCAACTCGGGTGCACAGCACTTGCTCACTCATTGCTTCCTTGCTTCACTCGTCCACTTAAATGTCTCACTCACCCATTCATCTAATCAACTCGCATAATTACACGCTTGCTCGCTCACTTGTGAACTCACTCAATGATTAATTGACCCAACCAATTACTCACCCGCGCATTCATCAATCGACCAGTACTCACAACTCACTTGCTCACACACCTATGTACTTACGCTCGCACAATAATTTACTCATCTGTTTACTCACCCAGTCACGTACTATCACACACTCACTAACACACGTGCATTCACTCACTGAACCATCCATTTACTCACATTCCCACTCACGCACTCGTTCGAATACATATGAACCAAAACGCTCACACACCAATAATTTGCAGTGTCGGCACTCAGTCCTGCAAACCGGAATTCAGGACTGAATGGGATTATTTTTCATTTTGACTATCAGATTTCAACTGCCGCATTCGCTCCGGATTTATATTTCGACACTGTATCGTAAGGTTGCTTCTGCATGTCGTTGAACAAAATAAAGGTGGGCACTCACTGACTTCACAGAAGTCATCGTAGCTGATCTTTCCCGTGTCTTCCCTGTCGTAGTCCTTCATGATCTTAATCACGTCCGCCTTGCTCACCTCGAAGCCCAGAGCTCGGATTGCCACCTGCAAGGACAGATACCAAAAATATCAAGGCATTAGCACAATGCTGGTCTTGGTAGTGGTGAGATCTAATACCCCTATAAAACAAGATAAGGCCAACGAAAAGTCCCTCCAGAAGACTCATTTACCCCCATGTGTCACCTGGATTTGTCCGACTATTACAAATGTTACCCACTCTTAACTCAAACTATGAGAACGGGGGACAGAGTTTAGAGATTCTCAATAACTAATAAGATTAGGATGGAGAAATCATTCGTTCCGTGTTTTACCTCTATAAAAGGTCACGTTGTGCATAGCTTATCATCGATGCCACTGGGCTTGAAATATCAGGAGCGCCTCCCAACCTTGGGAAGTTTCTAGTTCTGCCTCTGTGGGGTTTCTTAATTCGTGGAACTGGCCCATCGACTTGAGACTGACAGAATCCCTTCACTGTAGAGATGCACGCTGTTTGGCTTCACAGCATCCACACGCTTGCCTTGAGCTCGTGATAGTCAATGGCTCCGTCTTTGTCGGTGTCAAACAACTCGAACGCCTCCTGGATCTCCTGCTTCTGCTCCTCCGTCATCTCACGACGCCTCCTCCTCTTGCCCTTGTCCATGTCGTCGACCCTAGCAAGCGGAGGAATTAAAAGGCAGCAGTCAATGGTGCGCACTTTCACAACCGTCCTCTGTTGCTCCACACAACCAATGACAACGTTGACTCCCAAGGTGTTAAATTTGTTCCATTTGTAAAAAAAAAATTATGTCCTATACGAAGCCTATAACTTTCATATGTTCTCCATCTTATTCGCTCAATGGAATTCCCGGCATGCACTTCTCCATGTTTGTGCATATTGACTGTTAAACCCCATAGCTATCAACCCCTTATCAGTGCCCTACATTATTACAGACCAATTCTGACCTTATTGGTCACCCCGTGTCCTTTATAAATCTCAACTTTCATCCTACAGAGTCCCTTCATGAGCAAGACACAGAGACAATGTTTTGCCCCGTATTGAAACGGCTGCACGTCGTATGGACCTAAAAACTCCTGTACAAGAATACGTGGAAAACCGTGTGGGTTGTTGACACGGTATGAATCTCAACTTTCATCCTACAGAGTCCCTTCATGAGCAAGACACAGAGACACACAATGTTTTTGCCCCTTAATGAAACAGATGCACGCCGTATGGACTTGAAAACTCCTGTACAAGAATACGTGGTAAACCGTGTGGGTTGCTGACACGGTATGAAAACCCGTCAATGGGCTTGTATTCATACTGGAGGAATCCAATGAGCAATAAAGCTCTTTTGCACAGATGTTCAGCATATGAAGAAATGAAATCTGCATGCGTGCAGGAGTGAGATGGATCGCTGTGAAACGATACTATTCGAGACGGAAACAGTTTGGGGACGACTTAAAAGTCCAAGAATTATTGACATCTTTGGAGCAGAATTGGTGGCTCACGGTGACCCGATGTGCCCCGTGCCTGCCTGGCTTGGAATCGCACACGTGGCAGCATAGCAATTAGGTCCATCAATTGTAGATTTGAAGCTTTCGTGACTGCAAGGATTCATACATACTCTTAGGTTTTTCGGTAAAGTCACGTAGGTAAAAAATAGAAATAAAATAATAAATCACATTTATATTATTATTTCAATTTGTTTTATTTCTTTACCTACGTGACTTGACCGAAAAACCTAAGAGTATGGGGTTCATCAACCCATCTGTGCGGATATTCCAGCATTATCCCAACGTATGCGTGTGGGGCTTCTCTTGATTTCCTTCCCATACAAGAAACAAAGAGCTGAACAAACATCCAAATGGAAATAAAAACCATTAATAAAACCTCGAGACATTTGAGGTTCATAAAGCCCGATTAAGCGAATTTTTGCAAAAAATACTTCACGTCCTTGGCTCACGGAGCCCGGATAAAAGCAGCTTTAATATTTTCAGCTTTTAGCGTTTAAAGAGGTGACAACATCGCGAGATTTATAAGCGGCCAAGTGTCAACGTTAATGAATTTAAAGGCTTAAAGTTTCCCGCTCATTCGCCCCGCGAAGACGACCGAGAGGGCCCGAGAGAAGCCTCGGCCTCGCCTACTTTCCTACCCCGCGCCGCGCGGGCGCGAGCCTCCACTCGGAACCGCTCCGCCGCAGGCCGAACCACTCACCTCGTCGCCACAGAAAGCCGACGCACGAGCGACAGATGTATCAAATATGTGTGTGTGAAATATAAATGTATTCGTTCGACGTTTGATCACCGCGAAATCTGTGAATTGGAACCGCGCCACTCGCAAACTCCGCAGTGGTAAAAACTCAAAACGACGCAAGCGAAGTTCCCACAAGACAATTGAACGGCTGTACTCACGCTGCTACCACCAACAATTGGATAATAAATCCACGCTACTACACACCCCCCCTTCAGTTGCTGGAACAACCGCAATCGTTGAAGTGTAGCAAGGAGAGGGAGTGGGGGGGGAGATGTCGGTGGTTATAAAAGTGGTTCCAGGACAGTGTTGGATATCATCGGCCGAAATAGCTCAGTTGGGAGAGCGTTAGACTGAAGATCTAAAGGTCCCTGGTTCAATCCCGGGTTTCGGCAGGATTTTTTGTTTTGTTTATTAAAGTAGTTCTACTTGAGTCTAGTGGTGGTGGGGGGGTGTTTTTTTTACATCGCTTTAGAACCCCATTAAATAATTTTGCTGAGCAATAATAAAATTTTACACGTGTCCACAGATGTAACATGTTCCATCAGTCAATTGCCAATTACCGCATGCAACAAATTCATTTAAGCAATCGAATGACCGGAGAGAACTCAAACTACGCTCGATTTAAACCGTCACGTCGATTCTATATTCAACAGATAGTTGCTTTCGTTGCGTTAAACCCAGCCCTAAATGAATCGTGATTTTAAGCGTAATTTACCATCGACATTTGAATTTTCCTCTAACAAGAGAAGCGGTGGCACGGTCCGCGCTGTTACCGCCAGAGGGCAGTAAACCACGTGGACCTTCAGTCCAGGCTGTCGCTCCTTGAATCACTGCTTCGTGACGTTATTTACGATTGACTACCCCATCTCGTGTTCACCACACAGTGCATTGTGGCTATTGAAATATTGACGGGTTTTTTGTTTTCATTTTTATTTTGACCAAATTCGAAAAAATGGCTCTTCTTGTTATTTAAGTTGCGGTACCCTTACCTGAGACTGATGCAGCCAAAGTGGCCTGAAGAATAAAATAATAGGTTGTTACCCTTTTTGGTAATAAAACAGGTGTTCAGTTGTTCAAACACCAAGTAGGAATCAAGTCTGCATTAACCACACGTAATTGTGGTAGAACATGCAAACAAATATATGCTCAGATAATATATGCATTTTCTTGGTTCTTTCGGTAAAGTCACGTAGAAGTGAGATGATAAAATAATTGTATTAATAATAATAAATATTTTATTGTTTTATTTTTTCTCCCTTCTACGTGACTTTACCGAAAGAACCAAGAAGATGAATCCCTGCAGTCACGAAAGCTTTAAATCTAAATATATGCATTGTCTTTGAAAGTGACCTACACCAACAGTGTCAGACCAAAGAACGCCAAAAAGCAAACAAATACAATGCAAGTAACAAGAGCATTTATAACTTTGGTTGAGCAGTTATATCTACACATGAACCAAAACGTATCGCCAAAACACCAAACCGAATAAAATATTAAACTCAGCCTATATTTTCCAGTTTGATTTTATTAAAAATAAAATCTGCATCGAAACGGGGATAAATAGTATAATCTCAAATATACAATAAAACATATTTAAAATTTATGTTTAGTGGTAAATGTATGTCCATACAATTACTGCTCCAGTGAATAGATAAGCAATTGTATAAATAGGCCCCCCTCAGTAAAAATAGAGCTATGCCCATTATAATAACTCACAGCTCACGGGCCTTAACTTTATTTTTACAGAGATTCAGAGACTGAGTTAGTGGATTACACAGGACTAAAAAAACCACATTAATCTCAAATTGTCTGCCAGTGTGCCCATACCTTTTTTCGTACAATCATCGGTGACCAGGCTGAGATCACTGCCTCCCTAAACCTGACGAAATTAGTTTAATTACACAGGTGGTCTAATTCCAGACTTGATCCCAGGAACTCAGTGGTGCTGCCCCCAACATGGCTATTATAAACTCCCAACCACTTCTCGAATCTTCTTGGTTCTTTCGGTAAAGTCACGTAGAAGGGAAGTAATACAATGTTTTATTATTTTTATTATTTTATTACTTCCCTTCTACGTGACTTTACCGAAAGAACCAAGAAGATGAAGCCCTGCAGTCACGAAAGCTTTAAATCGAAATTTAACCACTTCTCGAATGTTGTCGCTATCTGGCGTGGTAAAGGTGTATTATTCTTCATGTGAAACGTGAGGATATGTTTCAAAACTGAATGCCGTTGCTGCTTAGAGAACTGACTTGGGCGCTATACTGTGCTGCGGGTGCCGATGTTGTTGGTACTGCCGACGCTGGCGCCTGTGCTGCTGCTCATATTGGCAATACTGCAGGTGATTATTGGTATTGGTGCTGCTACACTTGCTGCTGCTGCTGCTATTGGTATGGATTCTGCTGTTGGTGGTGTTGTGGATGGTGGTGTTGGTGGTGGTGGTGTTTGCGGTTGATGAGCGAGAGCTCGCGGTGCAGCTCTGTGAACGTGGGCCGCTGTTCCGCGTGGAACTCCCAGCACCGCAGCATGAGGCTGTAGATGCCGTCTGGGCAGACTGCTGGGGGTGGCATCCGATAGCCTGCAGTGTGCCGAGGAGCATCGTCGTCATCATAAATCCATCGTCAAAATCATCAATTATAAATCATCAAGCGCGGGAGGACAGTCGGTTTCGGGTATTCGTCACCGATAGTGGCCGTGAGAGTAAATGGAGCTTTGGTTTTCGGGTTCGTAGCACAGTGCGCTAACCACTGCGCCTGCACTCACCGCTGGCCACCTGCTCGCAGGCCATCTTGTTGGACCAGCCCGGGTATGGGGAGCTGCCCAGGCTGAAGATTTCCCACAGCAGAATGCCGTAGCTCCACACGTCGCTCATGGTCGTGTATGTGCCTTCACACCGGGGGTTAAATCACAGGATGAGGGGTCACGTGGACAGACACGTAAAAACCATTCGCAAGACGGAAAAACGCTCGTCCATTCGTTTGCTGATGATGGCGCTGGTACCGTAATGCAGCGCCTCCGGCGCCGTCCACTTGATGGGGATTTGTCTCATGACGCCTGACGCCAAATAGACACCGTCCGCCTGATGCCGGGACATGCCGAAGTCGCTGATCTTCAGCACGCTGCCCTCGCCCACAAGGCAGTTCCTGGCAGCCAAGTCCCTGTCACCATGACGCAGCCCCCCCACCCGCCCCGCCACACAACACACCACAAACGGCGCTTACTGCCGCAGCACCGGCTCCGATATAAACCAAACTGAAACTATTTTTATTTGACCAGGCGAGGCCCACTGAGCTATATCGCTCTTTTTTTAGAAACGACCTGGCTACAAATGATGGCTCAACTGAGTGGCTTATGATGTGGAAGGAAAAACCGGAGGGCCCGGAGAAAAATCCACGTGACCACGGGGAGAACATGCAAACCCCAAAGCAACAAGCGTCAGGGTCTGAATCGACCCCACGACCTCCTGCATACCAGGAGTGGGGGCCTTACCTGGTAAACTAAAAAATAGTTTAGTTTTAGTTTCGAACATTCCCTTACCAGCCTCCTGTCTAGACAACAATACACACCTGTGTATGCAATTGTGGCTTTCCAGGTAAGCCATTCCTGCAGCTGCCTGCTCGCTGTAATTCAGCAGCTGTGGTACGGACAGCCGACTGCCCTCCCTCCGCAAAAACGTCAGGAAATCTCCACCTGCGCACACGCACATTCACGTCCGGTCATCGCTGTCGTTCCAGACGCGAGAACGAAAGAACCCGTCCGAGTTGGCGCGATGTTTTTCCGACACTGGCTCAGGGATGTAAACATGAGATGAGCACAGCTCACCCAAGACGGCCACTGTAGACCACAGAGGGAGACGCTCATACCGTATAGCCTCAACAGACTGTTGGGGCAAGCGCCGTTAGCGAGCACCTATGAAGGCCAGCACGGCACGCGAGGGGGTGGGGGGTGGCCAGCACCACGGGTCCGGTTCAGATAATCGTCACCGGTGTTGACTTTGAGCGGGGTAACCGAACTCTGGTCGTCGGGTACACGGTGCGGCGATTAGCGCTAACCGCTGCTACAACGCTCCCAGGGTCTACGCACGATACCCCGGCCGTCTCCGGGTCTCCGACGTGGCCGCTGCGGATAACGTCCGGGGCGAGGAGGTGGAGCGTGTGGGGCCGCTCCTCTCTGAATGCCGCCACCTGCCTCTCACGAGTTCCATGACGATGTAGACGGGAGTCCTCCGTGTGCACACGCCGATGAGCCGCACGACGTTGGGGTGGTTGTACCGCTTCAGGATCCTGCACCGCACGACGGCAACCTCCACGCGTTAGGCGAGCGCGCGCTCAACATTTCCAATTCATACCACAGCCTCGGGACAATGGTGACGATCGATGATTATGATGGGTCGATGGACATTTCATTATGGTTGATTCGATTAATTGGTGTTGCTGATCGACGGATCGAGGATGATGGATTGATGACGGACAAAGTGCACTGCACATCCGAGGGGACCAAACAGAAATAACTCCGCATTGCCGAGACCGCTCAATGCCCTCCTTATCACCACAATGGACTACATCCCTTAGCCCCTTGCCCGCGTGCGCGCGCGCACTCCGTCTCTCTGCCACGCACCGTCGGTCCTCACCTGGCCTCCATGAGGAACCGGTTCTTGAGGTCCTGCGACAGGCTCTCATGGCACGCCTTGACGGCCACGGGGACGCCTGAGGCCTTCAGGCGACCGGCGTACACCTCTCCGAAGTTTCCCTGCGGGGTCACGCGCACGTCTGTGGCTCGCCGGAACTCGCGACACCCATGCTGGTAATTAAACACTTTCGAGGACAGCGTGCCAGTCCATAAACGGATTACTTGGTGATGCTGCTGCTGCAGCTGCGTTGGCAGTCGTGCACAAGCACAATTAGCGAAGAAACGCAACACATTCGTCAATAACACCGTGGCCTTAAAAGTAAAAATGTGTAATGGGTGACGTTTCTGGCAATGGGCCTTCTTCGTAGCACATACATAGACAGGCCAGAGAGATGATGTGATCCACTCGATATCTACATTATTTATCAATCGATAAACCAGTGGTGCTGAACCTTTCTGGAGCTGTAGATCACCATCAACCCTCAAGGATTATCCGAAGATCCCTCGTATAGCCTTGAACAAACTGTTGGGGCAAGTGCTACTCGCGAGGACCCATGAAGACCGGCACGGCACACGAGGGGTTGGGTGGCTAGCACCACGCCCGGCCGTCCTCATCCACCCTAGTGGCGATGTTTACACACCGCAGCAGGTACTTATTTGAGGCTAAGTTGACCTAGGGGAGGCCCGGGACCGGTTCAGACAATCGTCACCGGTGTTGACCGTGAGTGGGCAATTGTACTCGGTTCGCCGGGTTCGTAGCGCAAGTGCGCTAACCGCTGCGCCACCGCTCCCCATGTGCGGGGCGACGCGTGGACAGCAAACCGCTCACCTTGCCCAGCTTCTCTCCCAGGATGATATCATCGTGCTCCAGCAGCCACTTATCCTGCGAGGGGTGAAGCATCATTCCCCTCGTTTTGTCAGGGCCCCGCCCCCCCCCCCCCCCCCGGGGGGGGAGGAAGAGTAACGATCAGCCATCTACCAATGCATCGATCCATCGACTTAAAACCGATTTACAATCGCAGTGTGGATTTACACAGCGGCGTCTGAATGCCACCGCGTCTCAACGCGCCGTACAGAGACGGCGGGTGTGTTTGTTTCAAAGACTAATGGAGAGGGGTGTTAATCATGGGCAAAGGAGGCGAGGAATGGCTTGATCCCAATTGCCCTGCGGGACACGTTATTGTCTCCTGAAGGGTTCTCCACTGCAAGGCCCCGCGGCCCACTGGCGGACCCTGTTGGCCTTTAGTGCGGCCCCTGACGTGCGTGCGGTCCACAACAACACGCAACATCATTGGAACCTCATTTGCCAGTAAAAAATATGATAATTGTTTTTTAACCCTTTTATTTGGCAACAAAACTGACACCCTTTTTACAAGGAATCATGTTTGCATAGACCACAATACCTGCAGTCATAATGCAAACAAAAAACATAACTCTGATAATGTATGCACTGTCCTTGTAAAAAAGGTGTCAGTTTTGTTGCCAGATAAAAGGGTAAAAAAACAATTATCAACACGCAACATGTGAAAACACCCAGACCATGTTGTCAAGCCCCAATGGTTTCAAATGTGTGGCGCAAATTCCCCCCCCCCCCCTCTGAAAATTAGTGCAGAACACTGATCTACTGTATTCTGGTAATACGTATTAAGGTACTAGAGATCTGGACGATTTGCATGCACTTTTCGTTGTAAGTCACACTTCAGTTTTTGTTTAAATTCACACAACGTTTGTACAGGCAAGCAGCATCTGTTGTAAGATGCGGAGGAGGTGTCTGTGTTATGGCTGCCCTGGCTTTTCAAGTTTGCAAAGTAGGGAGCACAGGTGGTGCTTCTATCAGTCATCTTAGTCAGTCAAGCCATAACACCTAGGTCTGTCCAGTGACCTGTCAGCGCGTTTTTAACACCTCACGTGGCTCAAGGTGCAAAGACAAATATCCCCTGCATAGCCTTAACAAGCTGTTGGGACAAGTGCTCTTCACGAGCACCTATGACGAACGGCACAAGAGGCGCACCCAGCCTGGCACAAGCGCTGTGGTGACATCACCGCCGCATAGTGATAAACAGCGGCTGCTGTTTGTTGTTGTTGGGTTTTCATTTCACTCGCAAGGGTTATTTCAATATAACTGAGCCTTGCATTTAGACCGCCCTGTTTATTATCAGGGGAATACAACAACATAATAATAATGATCCTATTATATGACACACACGTGGCCGGCATCCTTGCCTTCAGGCACGGGTGTCCGAGGATGACGCCCGACTTTTTGGTGATGGGCTGCCGGGTGCACAGGTAGTGCTCCATGAGCCCTGGAATCGTGGGGAACGTTTTGCCCTCGAAGCGATACAGGTTCTGCGGGGAAATAACAAAACAATATTTTTCGATTTAAAGCTTTCGTGACTGCAGGGATTCATCTTCTTGTTTCATTCCTCCAACCCAGCTTAAATAGACGCTCCAAGCCTGGGGTGTTTCATTCAGACGCTGTCTTCCCGACAGACCTGTTCTTCACCTGAGGACGGCTGCTTGCGTTGTGGCCGAAACGTCGTGAGAATGATTTTATTATGTTGAATTTTTATTATTTAATTATTTCCATTCTACGTGACTTTACCGAAAGAACCAAGAAAACAATATTTATTTCAACACCAAAAGTTCTCGTCGTCAACCCGCTACCAACCGACCAGACTGCTAAGTTCACAAAGGTATTAATCAGACCGTGCCCAATGTACTGATGACAATTTTTAATTATTAAAGCTCCTATAAGTGGTTGGAGACTTTTCGTGACTAAATTTAACAATGACTGGTAGCATACAACTGCATACCATGTGGCCTAACCCCAAAAAAAAAATAGATTGTTTTACCGCAATTTTTTTAAATAATTAAATTATGTCGGTATGTGGGTAGGTAGGCAAGTCGGCAAGTATTGCAATCGGCAGGCGGGTAACCAAGTAAACCGTCACATTTCTTGTTGCACCCACCGACCATAGATCACATAATTTGTGAGCGGATGTCTTTTTTTTTTCTACAAGATTTATCCCAGTTGTGCTATCGGTGTCAAGCGATGAGAGGGCAAATATCAGTCGGATCTCTAGCACAGCAGCACGGCCCTTCATGTTAGAGAACAGCCCACGGAAGTGGATATCACAGAGCTGCCTCTGAGATCACTTCAAGTGACATCGGCGCCACCGCAGTAGATGGCACAGCACTTTCCCACCCGATCTGTCATAAAAAAAAGTATTGCCCATCACGTGACAATCGTACAGATATATTACACATTTTCAGGGCTGCAGAACCAAAATTTACTGTGATTTTATCTTGTGCATTTCATTGAACTCCTGGAGACCATCAGTTTAAAGCCACACGATTGCCTCAATTCGAACCCAGGATCTGGGCGGTGCCACATTTGCAGTTATTACTTCAACTCCACATTGCATTGCTGCTGTTTAACGCAAGACTCAACCAACAAACGGCTCTTATCTAGGAGATACTTCAAGGGTGAGGCTGTCCTAGACAAACTTGAAGCTCTGTTAATGATAAAGGCTTTAAAGTGGAAACAAATTAAAACATGTCCAGTGGAGACCTACGGGCTACCAAGATGGTGATGAAAGTTACAGAGAAGTTTCGATTTAAAGCTTTCGTGACTGCAGGGATTAATCTTCTTGGTTCTTTCTACGTGACTTTACAGAGAAGTGTGCGATTATGGCATCCGGCAGTCGATAGATCATGGCTGACCATAACAATGATATGGTGCCACCGTGCATGAATCAGTCTCTCTGATAAAACGAGCAATGGGGGATGGGGGGGGGGGTGTGCCTCTGGTCCCCATCCACCGATGTTGGAAATTCCACATTGCCGTGGCGGGGGCCCCGATGTCGTGCTCGCCTCCACGGTCTGGATGATGAAGTGGCGACAGGCGCCGCCGCTGCACACCGACAGCGCAAACTGCCCCGGCTTCCCGTGGCTCTCGCGAACCAGGAAACTGCCCTCGCCCGTCAGCAACTCCTGGGCCTCCAGGCGGGAGATGGAGCCGTGGAACCAGTCCTGCTGCGCCAGAGGCCGCGCGGAGCTCCACGCGGGCTGCGCAGCGGCGGCGGATGCACGGAGGGAGACGTGACCGCGTCAGAGACATGGGGGGAGACACGACAGCGTCAGAGACATGGGGGAAAACGTGACCGTGTCAGAGACACGGGGGGGAGACACGACCGCGTCAGAGACATGGGGGAAGACATGACCGTGTCAGAGACACGGGGGGGAAACGTGACCGTGTCAGAGACACGGGGGGAGACACGACAACGTCAAGAGACATGGGGGAAGACGTGACCG
>CM025638.2:3605701-3616126 GCA_014621495.2 Entosphenus tridentatus | reverse complement strand
AGAGACATGGGGGAAGACGTGACCGTGTCAGAGACACAGGGGGAGACACGACAGCGTCAGAGACATGGAGGGAGACGTGACCACGTCAGAGACACGGGGAGAGACACGAGAGCATCAGAGACACCAACACGCACACGTGCACACTGTGTTGTCCATCCACGATTGGACGACAGCCTTCCCCCTGTGTCGTGTCAATCAGGGGGGTTGTTTGACCATACTTCGCCCCGCTGGTCAGTGCGGATGAGGGTCATGGTGGAGGGGGCGTGACTGTATTTTCTGGATTGTGAAATGCTCTGGAAAGTAAGATGCACCCAAAAAAACCTGTACCTGGTGGCAATGAAGTTATACAAATCTGGCCACAAACACACACAACTCCCAGCTTTTTCTTTCAAATGTGAGGGGGGGGGGGAAAAGTGCATCGTTTATATTTTGGAAAATGCGGTATTTGATAACACTTCACCGTGCTCGTCAGGGTGGATTGGTAAAAGGCCAGGGAGCGGGGAACTGCTCATGAATCGCAGTACAACGTCAAACTAGGACCAACGTTGTCAGTGCTAATCGGTTAACATAACAAAGCCCGAGTTAAAACTCGCTTCGCGATCGTGCACAATATATACACGCGCCCCGTACTACTTCTCGCGTAAAATTCGCGATGGACACACAAGAGGGGACCCGCAGCGCTTTACCACCGGGCTCTTCTTGTCGTTGTTGGCGGCGGGAGGGGGCAAAGTGGAGGCGGCGCAGGTGGGGTCCCCGTCGCCCATCCCGCCCAGCGCTTGCTCCAGCATCTCCTTCTGCGCCGAGAGTTGCATCTCGGCGCCCTGCAGCTCGTACTTGCGCAGCCACAGCGCCTGCAACTCGTGCTTTTTTCCGAGCAGCGTGACGCTGTCGGGGCTCACGCAGCGCAACAAAAAAGAAAACACAACGGCCGCCGTTCGCCACAAGGCGGCGGTGACATCGCCACGGCGCTCGTGTCAGGCTAGGCTCGTTCAGAGGCCGCGTGAAGTGTCGCCGGCAGGAGGTCACAGGACAGACGCAGGAGCCATGGGTTGATTGACTGAGATGACTGGCAGATGTACTACCCAAGCTCCCCACTCTGCCAACTTGCTGCGTTTTAGCCACCCATAAAGTGCTGAGCCGCCACCGCTGAAATCCTGGTTTGAAATCCGGGCGACCGCCTGTGATTACGCCAGGTTCTCAAGTCTCCGGGTGGCCAGTGACTCATACAGAGATCCAGAGACTCACGTAGATTGATCTGTGGTTAATAGAAAGTTCTCAAGTGTCGTGAGTCGGCGGTATCTCACTCTCTCCAACATCATCAAGCGCACTGTGTCTTCACAGCGGCTTGAGATGTGGCCACATTTAGACGCTGCTATATGTAAACACACATTGGGGTTGTACTTGTGTGATCGCATTCGGTACTGAACCTTCTCCTCCGCACACTCACGAGGTTCGGCAATTCTGCGATGCTGCCATTTCCACGACCTCGCGTTCCAATCCGCGCATCTTCTCTTTGTGCTGCGACAGAACAGCCCTCATCTTGTGCAGGTCGTCGGTAATCTCTTGCAAGCTGCAGACACAATCAAACAATAATTAGATTAGGGTCACATCCCTCTCGCCCCATAGCAGCGTAGATGGGCTGCACTTAACTGCAACGGTGGACAGGGCCCATCAGGGGCGGTACCTCGTACCGCGAGGGGAGGGGCTGCATTGCCCAGCCCAAGAGGGGGAGGGGCTGCGGGGGTTCCAGGATCCCACGCAGCCCCGCCCCTCGATGGCAAGGTGCATCATGGGGGACCTCCCCAGTAGCTCAGGTCCAGTCGGAGACCGAAGCAAGAAGATCGGTCAGCCTAGGACCCTGGACCCCCTTGCCCCGCTGTCCTTGTAAGGGCCGGAGGGCGCTGTGCGGGCAGTGGTGGGACTCTGGGACTCCCGGCCCGACGTCCTTGTAAGGGCGAGGTCCGAGGAAGCCAGTGGTCTAGACCCGCACCTTGGCTGGGTCGGGTCAGGTAGCCTCCCCCAGGGTAATCATATCCAGAGGACCTGGGAACGTAGACGAGGCTAGGCACGCTACGTAGATAAGCTGTGTAGGAGACCTACGTGAATAGGCTGGGAACTAAGTGGTGTGTGGAAATAAAGACGTGCCCTCTAAGAAGTGTCTCCAGAACCTATTACATACGCGGCCCCAGTCCATGGCCTTCACCATCATCTGGGGTCCCTTGAGGTCGAGTGTGATGGTCCTCCGTGGACAGCAATGATTGTCAGGGTTTGTGCGTACGCAGGTGGCTGATGCGGCCAATCCGGGAACCAAATATCTTTGAACATTTTCTTTTCCGTGGAGGACGCAGATTAACACACAATTCTTAATCAGGACAGAACCTGGATCCGTTGGCAAGGAGACCGAGACAATCGGAGGATCTGCCGTAAAAGCGCGCCGGCTACCAGTGGCTCGTCCGCCCAAAAGTGGACCAACTGGGCCGCAGTTCAACCGCGCCAGCGATGGCCGTGACGTCACGGAGTGAGTCGCTCGCCCCCCCTACGCTGCCCCAAATGACATCACAAGATCTTCAACGTCCACTGTGAATTGGACGACGTGTATTTTACGGTTGACGCACGCGCGCTATTGACCAGGACTGCCTGGCGGATTCGAACGGCGAACCACTGCAACGACCGCTGGGCCGCCTAACCGCGCCCCGAAGAGCCGTGTCGCGAGCTGCATGCCCGACAAACTTTCAAGGCTGAGCCGACCACGACGTGGGCTACTCACCGGTGCTGAAGGCCGTCCGCCGTGTGGGGGGTGCATACCAGCTGCTCGGGCTGCAGGCCCTCCTGCTCCGCCGGGAGGGACAGGTCAAAGTTCACCGTCAGTGGGCTCCCGTGCCTTACACATACACACACAGGTGCCGCACAGACACGTCAACCCCACTGCTGCGTGGAGGTGCCATCGCGTGGCTCAGAGGGTAGACACCCCGTTATCAGGGTTGCCCCGTGCCCCAAGCTCTGTGCCAAAAGCCATTAGCCTCATGCCCCGAGTCTTGAATGCTGAACTCCATACCCAGTGACCCATGCCCAGTGACCCATGCCTCGTAACCCTTGCCCTGTGCGTCGCACCAAATGCCCAATGCCTCGTGCTCCATGCCCCGTGCCCTGTGCCTCGTAATCCATGCCCAGTAACCCATGCCCCATAACCCATGCCCCATGCCCAGTAACCCATGCCCCATGCCCAGTAACCCATGCCCCATGCCCAGTAACCCATGCCCCATGCCCAGTAACCCATGCCCCATGCCCAGTAACCCATGCCCCATGCCCAGTAACCCATGCCCCATGCCAAATGCCTGCAACCCTTACCCGTAGCCCCGCGCCGCATGCCCTCTGCTACGTGCCCCGAGCCGTGAGCTCCGTGCCCCCCACCTGTGCTGGCGTGGACCCTGGTCAAGCCGCTCCTTGGGCTCCAGTGCCATCACCACGGCCCGCATCTCCCTGTGAGCGGCGGCGACGTCGTCCTGCGCGGAGACGCTCGCCTCCAGCAGCGCCAGCAGCACCTCCTTCCTGCACGGCGCGGCGCGGCGAGACTTAGTGCATAGCAGCACACAGCGGGGTACAGCATGGCACGACAATTCAGCGGGGAATAGTGTACGTAAGTCCTCGCTTAACGCGCGGTGTTCGCGCTACAACGCGTTTTTGCTAAAACGCGGTTCTTCAATGAGAGAACATTTTTTGCACAACGCGTAACGCACACCGTTACAACGGGTAACGCGCACCGTTACAATGGGTAACGCGCACCGTTTACAACGCAGAACGTGCCCACGACAAACTACTTTCTCGAGCTGCGCGGCTGATCGGTACGATAGAGGAAGCGGAATGACAGAGCAATGCGGCGTCGTACCCTCGGTTATTTGTCCCGCCATCTCACTGTGCGTGTGTAGTAGTAGTACATCGTATCTCACCAGACTTGAGCGTTATTTATGGGGAAATGGTTCTCGCCGAACGCGTTTTTCTCTTATCACGGCGCTTTTCAGGAACGCATCTACCGCGTTAAATGAGTGCTTACTGCTAATATTGTAAAAGAAGGGCTTCGTATGGGATACTATATAGCATATGCATCCAGACCAGATGTTTCACTTGTCGGTACCACCTGAGGTGACAGGACTTTAGCAGTTCCAATTACTTCATGTGTCCAGCAGCAATCAAGTACTAACTGCTTGAAATAAGTGGGGATATAAAGTAATCCACTTTTAATAGCCATGTAAATAAATCTCTCCTCTTGCATTTTTTCCCCCCACCTTAAGGAGCACCAATTTCTCTCGACCATGCATTCACAGCGCAAACGGGGTAAAGACTAGCACAGCATAGCAGGGCATGGCACAGGCGTCAGCGACCACAATAACAAGAAGAGCCATCTGTTTCGAATTCGATAAAAAAATAAACTGAACAGATCAAAAGCCGCCAAATGCTCCGTGCGATGAACACGAGCCGGTGAGGCCCTTCACGAAGCGACCCGTCAAGAGCCGCATGCGGCTCCACCAGAGCCGCAGGTTGGCGACCCCCGACATAGCCCATGAAGCACAACACTCCACTCCCAGGCAATGCACTGCATAGCAATGCACTGCATAGCTTCACACTGTGCAATAAATCATAGCGTTACAAAGCCAAGAATAGCATTCGGTGACAAACCACGACACAGTGTGGCATAGCGCTGGACGATAGTATATCAAAGCATTACACGGCAGAGCGCTACGAAATACAATGCAGCATTACATGGCATGGCACCACCCAGAGTAGCACAATACAGCCACGCAGCATGGCCGGGCATAGTGGTCACGAGGAATAGCCGTGTCAACGTGCGCATGTTGGGAGGCGGTAGTGCAAGGGTTAGCGCACTGCGTTGTGAACCCGGCGATCCGAGTTCGATTCTGAATCGGTTATGGGCCTCCGCTAAGTCTACTCAGCCTCAAATGAGCACAAAGGCGGCCGGGCGTGGTATTGGACACCTACCCCATCGTGTGCCGTGCCAGCCTTCATAGGCGCTGCTCGCTAACAGCACTTGCCCCAACAATTTGTTGAGGCTATACGGGGGGGGGGGTGCCTTTGCGTGTGCGACTGCGTGCGTACAGCGCTCACAGGAGCAGCAGGCTGTCGTGGGCGGAGAGCTGCAGGGAGTCGCGCAGGCAGGGCAGGGTGCTGTCGCGGTGGTTCTGAGCGTGCCGCTGGGCGCCCCGCACCGCCAGAGCATACTCGTTGTGGGCGCAATGCAGGCGGCGCGTGGCGCGGGACACCTTGCGCTCTGCCCTCTCCAGCTCTCCGTCCCCCACGGGGCCTGCGGGGACGGTCAGGGGGTCAGAGGATCGTCAGGGCGTGGGGTTGGAGTTGGGAATTCTCACAAGGTGTTGCAACCTGCGGTGGATGAGTGAGTGGGTTGAGCGAGCGTATTGGGAGTGTATTGAGTAGGTGAGTGGGTGAGTCGGTGAGTGAGTTGGTGAGTGTGTTTGATTGAATGAGAGTGTGTTGTTGCAGCCTGCAGTGAGTACTTGAGTGTGTGCGTCAGTGGGTGAGTAGATGAGTGGGTGAGTGATCAACACACAGTAATGGATGGGACAAAGCATTCAGTCAACACGGGTGAAGCAATCAACGAGTGAAGTGCGCTGGAGCAAAAAAACCAAGGTAGTAGTGATAGAAGAGTGATAAGGAGGCGACCGACTGCCTGTAAGCGAGTGGCTGGAGTGAATAATTGAGCACTGGCTGGGAGGTTTCCGTGCCAACCTTCGTGTTGATGTGAATCGTGCGGAACTTTTTGACCTCTGGAGGAAACGTCCAGCAATTTTTGCCGAGCGCAGTTAAGCTCGGCCGCCTGCTGCCTGTACTGCAGCTTCAGCATCTCCAGTTCCGTGCGGGTCACCTGCAGGCGAGAGTTGGCGAGCTGAGCAAAGGAGCTCAACTAAGCATCTCCCAGTTGACTTTCCACTGGTCGTCGTCGGCTAAGCTAAGACTGCAATTAAGATCAAAACGGCAAATCATTCGTACATTTGGTATTCTCATAGCACGAGAATAACACGAATCCGCTATGTTGTGCACGGTAGATTCGCAGTAGGGGGCGACGTTGCGATGTTTCGCCAGTCAATTGCCGGTACAATTTTTAGTTTTTCACATTTTCTCCTCGACGCCAGCGCACGAGCCCTACCCTTTTCCCCATCAACGTCGCAGGATTCCTTTTGACGTCCACGGCGAAGCAGCATATTTTTTTTTACGGTTGATACATCCCCGCAGCATTAACCGGGGAGGCCGTGGGGCTCGAACCTCGAACCTCTCCAACGAGCGTCCAACGCGCTCCCGCCGGGCCACGTGTCAGACATAGTCGGGGCGAACTACGCTGGGATGGCGACGGACTAAATCAGCGTTCCGCATTGCATGACCCGCAGGCCGCTGGCGGCCCGACATGCGGCCCCCGAAAAATACACCACGTGTGAAAACACCCGCCATCATCATCATCATCATCGTGCTGCTGTCCAACCCCAATGGTTTCAAATGGTCTGGCGGTCCTCACGCTAATGATGATGTCTTCTTCTTGGTTCTTTCGGTAAAGTCACGTAGAAGGCAAGTAATAAAAGAATTTAAATAACATAATAAAATTATTATAATAAAAATAAAACATAATAAAATTCTACGTGACTTTACCGAAAGAACCAAGAAGATGAATCCCTGCAGTCACGAAAGCTTTAAATCGATGATGTCTTATCGGCGAAAGTGGCCCCCCCTCTGAAAATTAGCGAAGAACACCGGACTCAATGAACTCGGCGCGACGACTGTGAATCCGCCGACGTTTCTCCGCCACGCGATCGCGGCCCAGCGCCTCCCTGTGCCGGCCCCCCCCGGGGGGGCCCCGGGCCCCCCGCGTCCCCCCCCCCGCGTCGCTCCGTACCTTCTCGAACTCGCGCTCCAGCGAGCGGCGCGCGCCGGCGTACGCGTCGTGCGCCCGACTCTGGGAACCCAGCAGCTCGGAGAGACGGCGCACGGGCCCCGAGCTCATCTCTTCCGCGCGGCGCCGCATGGCCTGTCCCAGCGCCTCCGTCTGCGACAGCAGGCTCGCGAGCACCTGCGGGCCGGTTGCACGCGGCGTGGCGCGGGGCTCGTAAGTTCCCTTCAGCGATGAGGTTTCTCGTCGCTCCGAGTAAAACGACGGAGTTACGACGCCGCGCTGCTAGTGGCAAGCGACGGTTGAGCTCGTCAATTTACGGAAGACCGATTGTCTAAAATATATGTTCTTGATTTGAAGCTTTCGTGACTGCAGGAATCCATACTCTTTGGTTCTATCGGTAAAGTCACATAGGTAGAAAAAATGTAATAAAACAAAAAAATATATATCACGACGTTTCGATCGCGACACAAGCTGTCGTCCTCAGGCAGAAAAGAATAATCCAGCAGTAGAACTGCTGGACCAGCGAGAGAGCTGTTACAACAAGAGGTTAACAAAAAGAGTAGAAAATATACTTTGTTGAATTGTCAGAACATTTTTTAAGAAAACTTATTCCAGCACCTCAAAAATATATTTCTTAACCGTTTCCTATTCTGAGACGATTGCAAGTTGCAGAGTGGGTCCCGTTCATCTCTGAATAATTTGTGGTGACATGACCGTACTGCATGATCGCTGGCACCAAACTGTGCCACACACCCACCCGGATGGCTTTGTGGGAGCTTCGGTATCGATAAAGTAATTTAATTACATTTTTTCTTCCGATTCCATTCCGATGACGTATGTAAACGTGCACACGTAAGTCATCGGAATGGGAAAAAGAGTAATATTTAAGTAATATTTTCACCCATTGTCTATGAGGGGCATGTGAGAGAGCAAAGAGAGGCGGATAGTCTTAGATAGCGGAGGAATGAATGAACTCGGCATGACTGCAAAGCCGCGGAATGGCTGATGGCGCATCACTCTTCAGGATTCCCAGTAATGTGCTGGACAGACTCCAGCTCGCTCACAATGCAGCTGCCAGAGTCGTGACGCGCACACCGTTTTACGAGCGCACGTCACCATCACACACCTGCTCTCTTTGTCTGTGCTCTGGCAACCAGTCAAATATCGCGTGCACCATGAGCTCCTACTGCTGACCTATAACGCTCCCAATGGGTTAGCCCCGTAATATTTTCAGGAACCGATCCGTGTTCACACTCCAACAAGGTTCCTGGGATCTTCGGATTTCCTTCCAAGTACTCCCGAGGTCAAGCCTCTGTTCCTGGGCTGATTGTGCCATTTTTGCCAAGATTATGGAACAGCGCTTTGCCTCTGGTAAAAATACAATAGGTCGTTCGCGCTAATCAAGTCTGTCTTGAAAACTCACCTCTTCAAAATGACTTTTACCCCCCCCCCCCCGCCTAGTTCTGGCCGTTCTGTTAATTTCCTGGCTTTCCATACAACGGTGGCACATTGGGATCTACGGATGAAATATGCCACTTTACGAATGTGCATTGTTATTACGATGCATGTATGTTGAACTTATTTCGCGTCGTACGTAGCCAACCGTTCTAATCGGAGGTGTGTGGGAAGGACACCAAACTAAATGCAAAAAGCAGTTCTAAGGAAATTAGTTTCCAATCTAGATGATTTAAAACTGCATAGCTCCCATTGGCTTCCTAATATCAGAAGAGCGTTCCAGACGGCCGCAGAAGTGCATCTGAAAGCACGTGACCGTCTTTGTTCGATGGCCAGCCAAAAGCCGCCGCTGCGAGGATGACCGGAGTTCGCGCGGTGATGGTTTACGCTCCTTGACCAGATCAGCAAAGGTGTGTTGGCTTCCTAACGAAGTAGCACCTGCGCCAGCTCGCCGCCCTCTCCGCAAGCCCCGCCGTGCCCCACGACGGCACCCGCCTGCATCAGGGCCTCGCCGTAGTCGCGCTCCGCCTGCACGCGGCGGCAGGCCCACTGCTGCGTCGTTTGCAGCAGCGCCATCTCGGAGCGCTGCAGCCGCAGCAGCGGGTCGCCAGAGTCGAGCAGCAAGACGCCGCCGCCATCGCCGCCGCCGCCGCAGGACATCGCCCTTCTGGTGGGTGGGGAAGGAGAAACGCCTGTGAACGTGAGCACGCGCGGCGTTGCAGCGACGTAATGCTCGACCAGAACACTTGATTCTCTGCAGCAGTGTACTTCACGGATTTTCGGGGGGGGAGGGGGAGAGCACTTTCAACGATGAGGCATCATCAGTGCGAGGGCCGCCACATATTTGAAACCATTGGGGTTTGACAGCATGATGGGGTGATAATTGTTTTTTTACCGTTCTATCTGGCAACAAAACTGACACCTTTTTTTACAAGGAGTCATGTTTGCATAGACCACAATACCTGCAGTCATAATGCAAAAAAAAACACAACTCTGATAATGTATGCACTGTCCTTGAAGTTGATTGGTCCACACCCGAGACAGCTTTCCTTACAGCCTAGTCTCACATGGGTTAAAAAAGGTGTCAGTTTTGTTGCCAGATAGAAGGGTAAAAAAACTATTATCATATTTTTTACTGGCAAATGAGGTTCCAATGGAGCATGATGGGGTGTTTTCACATTCGTGTGTTGCCGGGGGCACATGTCAGAGGCCGCACTAAAGGCCACCAGGGGCCGCAAGTGGCCCACAGGCCTTTGCAATGAAGAACACCGCTCTGCAGTAGCGTGTATTGCGCAATCCCCATTGCGTCCGTCTGGAACGCCCTTCCTTCCAATAATAGGAAGCCACTGGAGCTATGCACTTTTTAATTTAGATTGAAAACTAATTTCTTAGTTTGTTGTCCTTCCCTCCGCACCTCCAATTAGCACGGTTGGCTGCGTACGTTGCGAAAGAAGTTCAACAAACTCTTTGGTTCTTTCGGTAAAGTGACGTAGAAAATAAATAAATTAAATAATAGAGTACGACGTTTAAATTGCAACACAAGCAGTCGTCATCAGGTAGAACTAAATTTGAGAGAGAGACAAAACACAGACACGGAGACACACAGACAGACACACAAGCAGAGAGAGACCACACAGAGACACAGAGACACACAACATAGACACACAGAGAGACACACAAGCAGAGAGAGACACACATAGACACACAGAGAGAGACAAGCAGAGAGAGACAACACATAGACACATAGAGAGACACACACAGACACACAGAGAGAGACACACTATCTCTCAAATTTAGTTCTACCTGATGACGGTTGCTTGTGTTGCAATCGAAACGTCGTACTCTATTATTAAATTATTTTCTTTCTACGTGACTTTACCGAAAGAACTAAAGTGTAATTCCTGCTGTCACGAAAGCTTCAAATCAAGTTTGAAGTTCAACATATATACTTACTTTTATTCACTGTTTGAATTATTTGAGTAATTCCAAGCAGTCCATCTATCTTCTTGGTTCTTTCGGTAAAGTCACGTAGAAGGGAAATAATGAAATAATAAAAA
>CM025638.2:3517153-3535032 GCA_014621495.2 Entosphenus tridentatus | reverse complement strand
TTTTTCTCCACTCGAAACTTGTGGAGCGTCTTCGCGAGAAGCGACGTCGCTCACGGCGCTCGCCGTCGTCCCTGCACGCGTGGTGGTTTCGAGGCGTCATCATCCACCTTCTAGGGCGCCGTGGGAATTGTGTGCGCGTTGGACTTCTTTCGCACCGTACGTAGCCAGCCGTGCTAGTCGGAGGTGCGCGGGTAAAGAGAACAAACTAAAACACGATCAGCAGTTGTACGAAGAAACGAGTTTTCAATCGAGATTTAAAAGTGCATATCTACGGTGGAATTGATGTCACTGTAGTCTGTCTGTATGCGTGAATTAGATATGACTCAGTGGCTATTGTCTGTATGTACGAGTTAGACGTGTCTAACTAACACCTCCGTTTTTCGATTTAGAGCTTTCGTGACTGCAGGGATTCATCTTCTTGGTTCTTTCGGTAAAGTCACTTAGAAGGGAAGTAATAAAATATTTTATTATGTTTTATTTTTATTATTTTATTACTTCCCTTCTACGTGACATATTCTTGGTTCTTTCGGTAAAGTCACTTAGAAGGGAAGTAATAAATATTTTATTATGTTTTATTTTTATTATTTTATTACTTCCCTTCTACGTGACATCTTCTTGGTTCTTTCGGTAAAGTCACATAGAAGGGAAGTAATAACATATTTTATTATGTTTTCTTTTTATTATTTTATTACTTCCCTTCTACGTGACTTTACCGAAAGAACCAAGAAGATAACACCTTCATGTTCACCACAAGTACGTGTGGTTAACGCAGACGTGATTCCTTGCAAAAGGTTTATGTTTGGTGTTTTAACATCTTAACATAACTGTTTTATTGACAGGACGGGTATAAAACCTTTTCTTATAACATCATGATCATTCATATCAGTCACTCGCTCTCCATCGCACATACACATGTAGACTGTCTCAGTATGTATTGCAAACACAAATTAACGTCGCCTAAGTCATATAAATAATAACGATTCTAATAATCGTCGTCAGCCAGGTACCATCCACTGCTCCCTGCATCTTGAAGTGATGTAAATGTATCTCGGCCACGAAAGTCACCCAGTTTAACCTCTCATTGATGGCACACTCCGATTTTTTTTCTCATATCGGCTTATCAAGTGCATAATATACTGCAATTAATTTAACAATTACTTACAGCTCATTGTACATAATACTTAGTATTACATTGCCGTATTGATGCACGTGCTTATGCTGCATATGACACATTGCGTTCGTGTGAACACGACAGCAGTTGTGGTGTTACGTTTGAAATCTACATGCAAAGCACACGCGCATATGTGTATATGTAGGGTCACACAATTTTAAACGTAATTCTACGTTACGCCGAGGTGCAGAGTGATATGTAGCTGTTCAACGAAGTCGCGGTTTAATTGCGTTGAAATGTTCTGTAATAAATGATTCCCGTGTTAAGTAACTAAATGACGTGGGGGTTTTGTTTTAATTGCTGGTCGGCCTACGCGCCAGCAACCTGTGTCTGAGTTCGAATTGCGGACCTAGGCTACCATCAGTGGCGAGTGATGTTTGCACCAAATCCTGGGTTCACCAACCCCCCCCCCCGCGCAGACCGTCGTGGTGAAGTATGGTCAAACACGCCTCGAACGAGTTCCATCCAGCAGTGGATTGACGAAGGGCTGTACACGATTGTGTGTTAACTCTACACGAACAGTGCACATCTCACTAGGCTATAATTGTATTATAGGTTACTGACACTGATTTGAGTGTATCCTATCTTAGTTGTTTATTTGTAGAGCGTCTTTGTTGATACAGTACATAAATATATATATGGGGTGGAGCGGTGGCGCAGTGGTTAGCGCACTGCGCTATGAGTACAATTCCTGGCCACGGCTCAAACCAGTGACAACATTTAGAATGTGTATTAATCCTGGAGAAATCCGATAAGCTATGAAGCTCTTTTTTAGTTTGTTTTACAGATGTCCAGTGTCGAACGACATCTCGCTCTAAATTCTCCGCTCCAGAGCCCGGAGGTTCACAAGTTATCTAGAGGTTTCAGGTCGCCAACCTCATAACGTAATGCGCTAACCACTGCACCCACCGCTCCACTGCTATATGCTGTATCTGAGCAATGAAATGCACATTATTGAATAGTACGTGAGTTGCATTATTACACTTATGAGATTTCATTCCAGCGACAGGAACGAGTGAACATATTAAACAAATTAACATTGAACAAAATATATTCTACGTGCAATAAAGGACCATTGCCCGAAACGTCTATTATATATATTTTCTTTTAAGGGACACACAGTGTTATAGACGCATGCGTGAAATTGTTTCGTGAATTCAGATTTCTATTGCATACTTGAATTAAGATCTGAAGCCAGATGGTGATGGTGGTGGTGGTGATAATGATGATAGAGGTGGTGGTGGCGGATGTGAGTTTGGTGGTGGTGAGTTGGTGGTGGTGAGGTGGTGGTAAGTTGGTGGTGGTGGTCAGGTGATGGTGAGTTGGTAGTAGTAGTGAGGTGGTGGTGAGTTGGTGGTGGTGGTGGTATGAGCGGCCTGTGCAAGAAAGACTGAAGACCGACATAGATCATCGAGATCGTCGTGGTGATGCGTGAGACTGGATGTCACTGCGTCGATTGTGCAACGCAGCCGCGGAATCTGGCAGGAGGAAGGGAGAGACAGTCGATGTGTGATGACATCAACGACGTCGGCGGCTGTGAAGTGATCTCCTGACCTCTTGATCGGAAGAGTGGACTTTCACCGGGCATACCAAAACATCAATAAACTGGAGTCATTTTGGTACAAGCTTGGTCGTGGGAAGCAACACAGTTATTATACCAGTGCGTCCGAAGAGGGACGTTTTCAATCAGTGCGATTTAACAAAACATAAGATCGAACAAAGGTTTTGAGAAGTGCGCAGAGAAGCATTTAGAGGTGCCCCGTTTCGAATTGCATCGAGAGAGAGACAGAGGAAGAGGAACGCTTGGAGGCAGAGAACAAACGACAACAACAACAACGACAACAACAACAACAACAACGAATTGGAGAAGAGTGCTAGACAGGACGAGGCTGGTGACAACCGAATGGGAGAAAAAACAAACGGGGACGATGATCCACCTTCAGCACCTGCACGCGAGATGATTTCATCCCAGTCTCGTTCACCCAGAGCACCTGCACGGATTTGGGGGTGGGGAGGCCGGAGGTCTATCATCCAGCAGTGGATCGCTCGTGGCCTGATGATGACAAAGCAATAGAACGAGACGCTAAACACATTTGGCCAAACGTTCCAAGGCAGGTCACTCCTGTTGGGAGCGCCGTGAGGCACGGGCCAAGGCTAACGAATTATCGGTCAACAACAAAAAAATCCTTTTTTTCTGGCCTGGACTTTTGCAGCTGTTCTAGACTAATTTCAGGGTGCTGATTCCAAATCTGATCTCAAATTTGCTCTATCACATCTCATTTTTATGCTATCGGCATACCCCATTTTCATTGATTATGATTGCAAGTTGTTGCGAGTCAGTGACTGCTTTAGTGTTAAAATATGGTGCTGCATTTTTAGGATAGTGTGTTTATAATACCATTTTATGTAGATATCCACATTTTATTTTTCTTCTGCAGTTTTTATTGAAAATGCAATATTTGATATCTCAAAAACCTGATGTGATAGACAAAAACTGATGCCGGATTTGGAATCAGCACCCCAAATTTACATTAAACCCGTTGGAATACCTTCTGCCAGAAAAAGTGTGTTGACCAGTGTAATGAATAAGTGGACACATTTGTGTGCGTGTGTTTTTGTCGTCGCTGCGTCTAGGGATGAACGTACGTTGAACTTCTTTCGCACCGCACGTAGCCACCCTTGCTAATAGGAGGTGCGAGGGAAGGACAGCGAACTAGAAATCACCGCGACGCTGGTCACCTACGTACGCCTGCCGCATTGACGGGATTGTAAAGACGCTCCGGAAAGTAAGACGCACACCAGAACTTGTGCTCGGTGTCAACGACATCACACACGGCAGTGACGGATTATCCCAGTAACACAAGCAGCTACACGTGTAGCTACGTAGCCCCACGTGTTGTAGCTACAACACGTGTAGTAGCTGCTACACGTGTAGTAGCTGCTACACGTGTTGTAGCTACTACACGTGTAGTAGCTGCTACACGTGTAGTAGCTACCTACGGAGCCCGCACTTTCAAGGGCCCCGCGCTGAATGCTTTCAAGCTATGAATTCCGGTTCAGTGATTCTGCACTTGCTCTATTACTATAGTACTATACCGCCTTCAACTTTTACGAACGACGGGGTGTTTTGAGGTTAGCGATTCGTCGTATTTATCTGTCTGTGTAGCAAATGAAAATACAATTAATTTACTTTGCAAGTTAAGAAAAAATTGCGTTTTAATATTTGTGTTTTTTATTTATTTAGGGCCCCTTTATAACATATGCTACAGGCCCCGCACTGAGCTTAATCCGGCACCGTACACACGTACTGCACATACACACACCAGATCATAAGATGTGCGTCTTGTATACATCGAGAGAAGACGGTAACACCCGCACGTGCTGCCCGTTGTTGTCGATCGCCTTTAGCGTCACACTCCTCGGGAGGCGAATTACTCGGTCCACAGATGATGATGTTGCTGATGATGCTGCTCGTGTTTGCGCGAGTGTTGAGCGTGGAGCGATATCTGTACAAAATTTTACCCCCCTAGTCCTTGCAGAACATCACTCGAATCTGCATGACTCAAGTCACGAAAGCGTGCGCCGCATCATGTACTCATTTGAGGCTGAGCCGACCTAGGGGAGGCTCGGGACCGGTTCAGATAATCGTCACTGGTGTTTGCCGTGTGACGCGGGAATCGAACCCGGGTCGCCAGGTTCGTAGCGCAGCGTGCTAACCGCTGCACCACCACTCCTCCATACACGTACATACATACAAACATGCACGTACAAAGACATACATACAGACAAACGCGTACACACAGACACGAGCATCTCTCGCATTGCCTTGATGTTTACACACCGCACCGGGTACTCATTTAAGGCCGAGTCGACCTAGGAGAGGCCCAGCAACGGTTCAAATATTCGCCGCAGTTGTTGGTGGCGAGCTGGGTGGGGTGTTGAACTCGTGCAGCTGGGTTCGCAGCGCAGTGCGCTAACCACTGCGCCACCGCTCGCCACTACAAGCTCACAGACGCACACACACACAAAGTCAGACACAAAACACTCGGCACATATAAATCAAGCTTGTGTTACCTCCTTACACACACACACACATTCATATCAATCACGTAACATTCATAATCATATTGCGCGTGCATTACACGCTTACAGCTCGGAGACTCGCAGTAAATCCATCAACATCACGCAAGCATCAAACACACACACACACGCGTGTGTACGTACTATACAAATTATACAAGTACAACGACAAAGATCCCCCGTATAGCCTCAACAGACTTTTGGGGAAAGTGCTGTTAGCGAGCAGCACCTATGAAGGCCGGAACGGCACACACGAGGGGGTGGGTGGCCAACACCACGCCCGGCCGCCTTTGTCTCTCCGGTGGCGATGTTTACACACCGCACCAGGTACTCATTTGAGACTGAGTCGACCTAGGGGGAGGCCCAGGACCGGTTCAGACAATCGTCACTGGGTGTTGGCCGTGAGCGGGAATCGAACTCGGGTCGCCTGGTTGGTAGCTCAGAGGTTCGGCACGGCTCACACTCAAACATACATATACACTCACACATACACACACACTCACACATACATACACACTCACACATACATACACACTCACACATACACACACACTCACACATACATACACACTCACACATACACACACACTCACACATACATATACACTCACACATACATACACACTCACACATACACATACACTCACACATACACACACACTCACACATACATATACACTCACACATACATATACACTCACACATACATACACACTCACACATACACATACACTCACACATACATACACACTCACAGATACACACACACTCACACATACACACACACTCACACATACATACACACTCACACATACACATATACTCACACATACATATACACTCACACATACATATACACTCACACATACAACAACAACAACCGCCATTCGCCACTAAGTGGCGGTGACGTCACCACGACGCTTGTGCCAGGCCAAGTGCACCTTGAGGCCACGTGAAGTGTCGAACGCCCGCTGGCAGGAGGTCACGGGGCAGACCCAGCAGGTGCCATGGGACGACTGACCGAGTTGACCGAGATGACTGGCTGATGCACCACCTTTGCCCCCTACTGTACCAACTTGCTGTGCTTTAGCCACCCGGCGCTCCGCTCGTTGTTGTGAGCGTCGCTCCTCCGCCCTCCGTTGTTGTTGGAGGGCGACTGCCTCCAACTGCCCAGTAGCGTCCTTCACGAGCCTCCTCCACTGAGGCCGATCTTGACACCGCTGGTACCAGTCATCGGCAAGTCCACTCAGCTCTACGTCCTCCTGTACCACATCACTCCATCTCTTCTCTAGCCCGTGCCGCGCCCGTTTAGCCCCCTCGATCCGGCCGAACAAAAGCTGTTTAGGCATGCGGTGGCTGGGCATGCGGGCTACATGACCCAGCCAACGCAGCCTTGCCTGCCGGAGGAGCTCACCGATGGGACTTTGCCCAGATCTTTCAAGGATTTGTGAACTCCTCACACAATCCAGCCTGGTTAAACCCAGGATGGATCGTAGGCAGGCCAGCCTAAATGTTTCCAACCGGCGAAGATGCTCCATCAGGGGGGTCCACGTTTCGCAAGCGTAGAGAAGGGAGGGAATGACCGTGGCCGAAAAGACCTGAAGCTTCGTGCGGAGCGACAGACCAGGTAGCTTCCACACAGCGTTACGCAACCGATGAAAAGATATTGCCGCTCGACTGATTCGGAGTGAGACCTCTGCTGTTAAACTGGAGCCGGTCATAAGCACACTGCCCAGGTATGGGAAACTCTCCACTCTCTCCACAACTTCCCCATCACCGATTGGGAGTTGTGGGGGTGGAGTATCCGATGGTACAAAATACCCAGGCAGGTGCTTAGTTTTGGTGGGGCTGATGGTAAGGCCCCATCTCTTAGTGGCACGCTCCAGTCTCAGCAGCAGCGTCTCCAACTCCTCTTCTGAATGAGCAGCTATTACCAAATCATCGGCATACATAACGTGGTTGACCAATAGGGAGCCGTCCCTTGATCGCACCCGGGCGTCGATCAGCCTCCCATTATATCTGTACCAAACGGAAATTCCCCCGGTACAGCTATTGAAGGCTTCACGAACTACGCAGTCGAAATAGATGTTAAATAATGTGGGAGCCAGAGGACATCCCTGTCGCACCCCAAGGTGTACAGGGAAAGGCTCCGACTCCCGGCCACGTAGTTTTACCCGGGCCCGCTCACCATCATGAAGGTCCTTAATGATCGTGAGCAGAGGGTCAGGGACTCCGAAAGCACGAAGAACAACCCAGAGCCCAGGCCTATTGATGGTATCATAGGCCTTGACCAGGTCAATAAAGCAGAGATGTAGGTCTTGTTGGAATTCCCTACACCTCTGCTGTAGCAGACGGACAGAAAATATGGCATCTGTGCAGGACCGCCCTTTCCTGAAACCGCATTGGGGCTCCGCAAGCCTCTCCTCAGCGTGCCTAGCAAGGCGATGTTGAATAATCCTTGCCAGGACCTTTCCCGGCACACTGAGGAGTGAGATGCCCCTGTAGTTGTTACAGTCTGTGCGGTCCCCCTTCTTAAAGAGGGGGACCACCAGGGCATCCTTCCAATCCTGCGGTACCCGTCCAGTGGTCACACACACATACATACATACATACACACTCACACATACACTCACACATACATATACACTCACACATACACATATACTCACACATACATATACACTCACACATACATATACACTCACACATACAAATATCCCCCGTATAGCCTTAACAGACTGTAGGGGCAAGTGCTGTTAGCGAGCACATACACATAGACACACTCATACGTACATGCAGGACGTACATCGAGCGGGAGCTGTCCGGTGCTGAGCGACGGAAAAAAGAAATAAAATCCATGCAATGTTAATCTATTTAAACATACACACATGCGTACATGCATGACGCACGCATACGAACAAAGCCCTTCAACAACAATGACATACATACTGTGTACATGTATGTGATGATGATGATGATGATATACAGTACATGCAGATAGGCATACATATGTGTGCATCGCTAAGCCGATGAATGGAGCCTTTCGTCCAAGGAGGAGATGGACTGCTGGAATCAGTCCACGTGTAGCTGCTGGAGTGGATTATCACGGCAGTGAGTGGTGGTGCAGCGGTTAGCGCGCTGCGCTACGAACCAGGCGGCACGAGTTCGATTCCGGCTCACGGCCAACACCAGTGACGATTATCTGACCCGGTCCTGGGCCTCCCCTAGGTCGACTCAGCCTCAAATTAGTACCTTGTGTGTGTAAAAATCGCCACCGGGGAGACAAAGGCGGTCGGGCGTGGTGCTGGCCACCCACCCCCTCGTGTGCCGTGCCAGCCTTCATAGGTGCTGCTCGCTAACAGCACTTGCCCCTACAGTGTGTCAAGGCAGCGAGCGGGAATCGAACTCGGGTCGCCGGTTCTTTGTTCTATGTGGATGGAGCGGTGGCGCAGCGGTTAGCGCACGGCACACGGCTAACATCAGTGGCGGGTGATATCTAAGCCGTGCCGGGTTCCCTCCAACTCCACCAATCCGCACGGGCCAGCGTGATGAATCATGATCAAAGAACCCCCCCCCATGATCAACGCAGCGTGAGCCGTCCTTCATCCAGCAGGGGATTGACAAAGGCCTGTACATTGTATATTGTACACGCACGTACGTGTGCAGCCATCACCACGCACAGGCCTGTCACCCATCAATCACTCGCATCATCACACAGATCCAGCACCCATCACACAGAGAGACCCATCGCCCATTTTGCACGATCCCATCACCCGCTCCCATCATCGCAACCATCACCCAGAGCCATCACGCGCTCCCATCGCCCACCCTCAACACTGCGATCACCCACTCCCATCGCAACCCAATCGCTTTCACTCCGCGTGCGTGGCGTGCGGGAGTTTCCCTGGGAAGTTATTTGATGGCTCAGCGAGTACAAACAATGGAGGAATTTCAGCACAGAGAGTGTGTGTGTCTGTGCGTGTGTGTTTGTCTGTGTGTGTGTCTGTGTGTGTGTCTTTGTATCTGTGTGTATCTGTGTGTAAATGTGTCTGCGTGGAGCGGTGGTGCAACGGTTAGCGCGCCGCGCTACGAACCCGGCGACCCGAGTTCGATTCCCACTCACGGCCAACAACGATGACGATTATCTGAACCGGATCGTGGGCTTTCCCTAGGTCAGCTCAGCCTTAAATGAGTACCTGGTGCGACGTGTAAACGTCGCCACGAGGGATACAAAGGCGGCCGGGCGTGGTGTTGGCCACCCACCCCCCCTCGATGTGCCGTGCCGGCCTTCATAGGTGCTGCTCGCTAACAGCACTTGCCCCGACGGTCTGTAAAGGCTACACGGGGGATCTTTGTCTGTGTGTGTGTGTGCCGGCCTTAATCGGTACTCCGCTAACTGCTCTTGCCCCATGCCAGAGTCTGTAGATGCTATACGGGGGGGGGGGGGGGGTTCTTTTATCTTTGTTGTCTTTTGTTTTAAACGTCACCACAAATTTCATCAAAACAGCAGTGTCGCTCTGTAAACACGAGCGCTATGGTGCACATATGTATTGATACTTATGCAGAATATATATTCATGAATCAACTGCCAATAACACGGTGCCCTTCAAAGGCAAAATATAGAACAGGCGACGTTTTACGCAATGGCCCTTCTTCAGTTTTACGTGCTGTGATGAAGGACCACTACCTGAAACGTCGCCTATTATTGATGAATGTGTTGAATAGTTGTATTTAATTGTGCAACAATGCCAATGCAGCAGCAGCAGCGACATCATCACTATAAATTATAATTTGCATTACCCAATCGCGTAAGATTGCAGTTTTACTAATAACGGAGTAGCAGGCAAGGAATGGGAACGCGACGTGGAGATGGAGCAATGAAATCAGCTGGTGGCGTGCAGAGCGAGCGGGTGTTGGTGTTGGGCCGTTGCATCAAAGTGTAATAAAGCTCGTTGAGACGACTTCTGGAATCCGTCTTTTATTCAACTTATGTTACAGTTACTTCACGCTGCTGATAGACAGCGTGAGAGGGACAGATAGACAGAGAGAGACGCACTGCCACGTGGCAACCCGGAGCCCCGCTCCCACGTGGCCCCCTTCCTCTCTTCGTTCCCGTTCTGACCACGTGTCGTTCGTCTCCACCCCTATTTAATACCCGGGTCACGTGGTACGTTTCCGCCAATCCTCGTTAGCCTGCATCGAATCTTCCAGGCTCCCTCGTCAGCTCCCGGGACCACGCCCCCGACTCGTCTCCCCATTGGCTGAGGCCAAAGCCAGCAGAACCAATCCTTACAGCTGTCACCTTTCCATCACGTCAGGGCCATGCCCCCAGGCTTCCCCCCATTGGCTGTAAACCAGGACCGGCAGAGCCAATCACCATGACAAGTTGTGATACGTCAGTGAGCCGGATATATCCTCATATTACATCAGGATCGTGAGAGGTGGTGGCAGCCGGCTCGGGGAGGAATTCATCCAGCAGTAGAGTGGTCATGGCTGATGATAGTTGTGATATAGGGAAATTAGGGAGGCATCTGTCCAATAGTGGATTGACCATGGCTGGCGATTATGGAGGAGACTCATGGAAGAATTCAACCCACGGTGGATTGAGCATGGCTGATGATGATGATCATGCTGATGGAAGGGACTTATGGAGGGATTCATCCAGCAGCTGATTGACCATGGCTGACGAGGATTGCAATTCAATAACAGTTAAAAAAGTCCTTCAACGTAAAATCTAACGAGCATCTAAGGCCATGCCAAAAACAAACATTAACATTCATAATTCACCGGTCGTCATCTATCCACTGCTGGACGAAGGCCTCCCCAGTCCGTCGGCATGCAACAGCTCATCTCGCTAACACTGCATTCCCCGGATTATAAGACGCTCTGGAAAGTAAGACGCACACTCCAACTTGTATCCTGCCCCCAGGTGTCAAACACATTGTCCTGCGGAGGGAGCTGGTAGGAACGTTGGGTTGCTCGGTCAATGGCCAGGGTCAACGGCGGCGTGGTGTATTCCGCAAATATGGCCGACTGTGAGGGCGGGCACAAGCCGGCGTGAGTAGGTTAAACGTTGAGTTTTATAAGGGCACCACGGTGTGACCAGCCCCTCCCCACCCAGCCCCACCCCTCCCATCCCCCACCCAGCCCCACCCTCCCCACCCAGCCCCTCCCCACCTTACCTTCCCCACCCAGCCCCTCCCCACCCTCCCCACCCAGCCCCTCCCCACCCTCCCCTCTCCACCCAGCCCCACCCCTCCCATTTTTGCATGCACGACAGACGGACGGACACAATAATCCCCTGTGGGCTGGTGTAACCAGGAGGTTCCTACCAGTATAAAGTCATACAGATATGATCACACACTCACACGCGCACAACTACCGGATTATAAGACGCACCACCAACTTTTTCTCCCTTTAAATGCGGGGTAGGAAAGTGAGTCCAGGTCATCCAGAGAACACGGTGATAACAGTAAATGACTCCCCTTAGTCCATCCACTGCAGGATGAAAGGTTTCACACGCCGTGTTGGTTGTAGGGTTTTTATTATTTTACTTTCACTATACTTCACCACGCTGGTCAATACGGGTTCATGATGAGGGAGGTCCCGGGCCGTTTCAGATACCACTCGCTTCTTGATCAGAATATTGATTTCTACTGGAGGAATCCGAAGAGCTATAAAGCGCTTTTCACAGATGTCCAGTAGATATAAAACACAAGAGCGCAGCCCTGCAATTGCTTGCTCACACCACAGCCGATGGAAGTGTGTCCACTATATATAGTCTTGATATTACGCAATAAAATTACATTTTGAAAGTATAAGCCAGCTTAATGTGAACAGATATTGGTCAAACATCCCCATCGCAGCAGCTTCTTGAAACACGGTCTTGAGACTCTGGTGTGCTTTTCCTGGGTAAATATAGTGCGCGTGTGTGTAGGGGGGGGGGCAGAGTAATAGCGGCGTAATTCGATACGTGACGATTTTTAATTAAAACACGAGAATTAGCTCGTGAAATCACGGCGCTGAGTCGAGCGGTGTAAATCGTCAAAAAGAATACGGGCGAGAATATCGCTGGCGCGTTAAGTGGAATTAATATCGGACGTGGCTCCCGCGTTACTTGGCTACTTTCATCGCAATCACTTCACAGGGGCGGTTGTGAGCAGTTTCTCTCAGTTTGATTTATTTTTCAGTTTATTTGGTATCGCCCCGTGAGCCATTCGGCTCTTGAATCGGGTGCAACCGCAACAAAGAACAAAAACATGAACAAAAAAGCATCTTAGAGTGACTATGTGACTATGCGCAAACAGAAAAATCCAGGAAAAAACTGCAAAGTCTTCCAGAAAAAAGCACCGTACACCAACGCTGTGTGCAAAAATCCCAGTGGGATGCAAGTCAAACAACAACAACCACAAGACAACTTAGATTAAAGCCATCAATCTAACTCCGTACTACAACAAACAAAACATGGCCAAGCCAAAAAACTTTTCCAAATCACCAAAACAGGGAGGTGGGGGGCATCGTGCACATGGCAGGCGAAGACACCAAACACCACGTGGTCGCGATGTCACCACGACGCGCGTGCCAGGCTAGGTGCACCCTGAGGCCACGTGAAGCGTCGAATGCTCGCCGGCAAAAGGGTTGACCGACTGAGATGACTGGCAGATGCACCGCCTGCGTTGGGCCACAGTGCAAAATCGACTGCGTGTTATCCGCTCGTCGCTCCGCTCGTTGTTGTGAGCGTCGCTCCTCCGCCCTCCGTTGTTGTTGGAGGGCGACTGCCTCCAACTGCCCAGTAGCGTCCTTCACGAGCCTCCTCCACAGAGGCCGATCTTGACACCGCTGGTACCAGTCATCGGCAAGTCCACTCAGCTCCACGTCCTCCTGTACCACATCACTCCATCTCTTCTCTAGCCCGTGCCGCGCCCGTTTAGCCCCCTAAAAATGAACACACATACCACACACACATGCACGATAACATGAATACACACTTGTAACGTGAACACAGTCGTAGCTGTCAACCCAGACGGTTTACCCCGTATTCTTGTACAGGGAAATTGAGTTTTAAAGTCCATACAGCAGACAGCCGTTTCAATACCAGCCCCAAAATTTTTTATTTGTTATCCCTTTATTTGTGTTTTTCTCCCTGTATTTGTGTTTCTCCATTATGATTGGACTTTATAGGATGAACTTTGAGATGTATAGGGGGCACGGGGTGACCAGTAAGGTCTAAATTGGTCTGCTAAAAGATAGGTGGCACTGATAAGGAGTTGACAGATATGACACACGCTAACACGTACGATCACACACATGGACATGCATCAACAATCTCCACTCTGAAAAAGGGGGGCTTTGCCTGAAACGTCGCCTCTAATATAACCGATCCTCCTTAAGGTGGGGGTGGGGGGGTGGCAGAGTTGAACAAGGCAGCATGTATCACGCACATCCGTTGATAGGACGAGGCTGTGAGTCTTAGCCGGCACCTAACTGGGCCAATGCTTTGGGGGGGGGGAGGGGGCCTTAGTCTGGATTCTTGATCCCTTTCCGCCTGCTGTGGTTTATTATCTGGCCGTGCCACCTGGGATGAACCCCCGTCCGTGGCAGGCAATGATTACCGTACTCTCCGGATTATAAGACAACACACACACACATCTTTTTTTTGCATGCATGCATTTCAGAGAAAGAAAAAAACGCATTTGAGAGTGGGCGGGTTCGTCATAATCCGGTAATGAGTTTTGAGTTGAAAGCCCGGGCGTTAGGAAGACGCTGCTAAGTGTGAGCCCTACAGCATCACGTATCGCAGTGGCCCACCCAAGTTACCATCGTTATGGTGCCCCCCCTTTCCCCCCCACACACAAAACAACGCTACTGGTTGAACCGGGGTCCCATAGTTTATATGGGGTCCTTGTGTCAATAACATGAGATGTTAACTACCTCGCCTGGTATACAGGAGGTCGTGGGTTCGATTCCGACCCTGACGCCTGCTGTATATTTGGAGTTTGTGTGTCTCTCTCCCCGTGGTCGCGTGGATTTTTCTCCGGGTCCTCCGGGGTTTTCCCTCCACGTTTAGAAGCATGCGTTTCGAGTATTAGGCTGCTAAGAATTTCCACATAAGCCATTTCGTTAACCTATCTGTGGCCAAATCGCTTTTGAAAAAAAGCTATAGAGCTGTGGGCCTTACCTGGCAAAATAAAGAAAAAGTTTAAATAGTTGAACAAACCTGGCTCATCCCTGTCGGTGACGCGTCCTGCCTAAGCCCGCTTACCTTTCTTAAGTTTGAATGATATCTTTATTCTAAATATGTTCTATGTGCCACGTGTTTCTCTTTCTGTCTCTCGGTGTTATTCCAAATAATCATCTCCCTATGTCCCTTTGCACACTTTTCAGTTTTTATTTTTTTTCTATTCATGGCCATGTTTAAACAAGGCTTGGCACGGTATTTAAAAAAAGAAAATACAAGGTCAAAAGCCAGTGTTTTTATGCTCAAATGCAAGTGGAGAGGTGTTCACTCATCTCTGCTGGAGGCTCAGAGCACGTGATCATTGGTGAGAATTCCACATTTCTCTGGCAGGTGCCGTCGGCTTTCATCCCGCAGTGGATTTCGAAAGGGCTGTAAATTGTCGCGATTATACGTAACGCTCGCAAGAGGACATCCACCAGAGAGACGGAGCCACGAAATCAGCTTGTGAACAGGAGCCAGATAGGGCCGCCGTGGTGGCGAAATGTTAACTACCTTGCTTGGTATGCAGGAGGCCGTGGGTTCGATCCCAACCCTGACGCCTGCTGTATATTTGGAGTTTGCGTGTCTCTCGCCCCGTGGTCACGTGTATTTTTTTCCGTGTTCTCAGATTTCCCCCTCCACATGTAGAATCATGCGTTTAGAGTATTTGGCTGACATACATTTTCACGTGATAAGCCACTTCGTTGAGCTATCATTTGTGGCGAAGTATCTTCTGAAAAAGAGCTATATAGCTCAGTGAGCATTACCTGGTAAAATAAAAATGTAATGTTTTATTAGTTTGGTTTATGAATTGGGGGAGGCTTGCATCCAGCAGTAGATAGACCATGGCCGCTGATGACTGACATTATATCTGTCTCTCGTAAACATGTCCTTAAACCCACGGAGAGTTTCAAATTCGAACATAATATGTATCAGTTATCAAATTACGCAGATTTGATCTTCGGCCCACTCTGTGCAGTCGTACAAAGCTGACCCATTCAACTCCAGATTAGATTTGCTTCTGGATTGAGACTCAGTCGGGATTAACTGCAGGGATTCGTTAAAGTTGGGTGGATTTTTCCCTCATCAAATCCAGATCAACTTTTAAAACCCGATATTTGTTGTCCCAATGTTTCGGTGGCAGCTATTGACAGCTGATGGCTGTGGCTATTATTATCACAGGTGTCATGCCCACACCAATGCTAGCGGAAGATCTACCAATAGTCTCTTTTTTCCAAAACGTCACGTGTATATTTCCTTTAAGAGTCAATGTTATTGGCGACTGTGTAAAGTTTTCGTTATTTAGGCTCGTGCAACCAATGGCAAAGCAGCGAAACACTGAACAAAAAAAACTACTCATTAAAAACCAACATGAACGCCTTCAATAAAAAAACATTTTCGGCAATTTGCGACTCAGCCGACCTAAGGGCGGGCCGTCGCAGGGTACTCATTTAAAGCTGTGGAGACCTGGAGGCAAAGGGGGTGGCGAGGGTAGGGGGCGAGGATTATGGGATTAGTGAGCAGGGGGGGGGGCAAGGGGAGTATTTAGAACAGAAAGGGGGCTTTGTGGAGTGGGCAGTTGGCGATGACAGGCGGCGATTGGAAAGCCGCTGCGAGTCGTTAGCTCTGCGAAAATGAAAAAGCCTGCCGGTGGACAAGCGAGACGTTTAACTTGTAATTGAGATAATATTCCTGATGCTCATCTGAGTAGAGGGGACGGCTCAAGGTTATTTTTTCCTGACCTCGTTCACAATTGGACGGTGGGGATAAAAAATATATATATATATAATGGTAACAAAATTGGCAACTCCAAAATTGCGAGTGGTTTTTTTTTACTTACGGTTGAAGAATAATGGAAGAGACATATAGACAAAAGGTGGCCTTTATATCTGTTCAGACTGCTGGGGAAAGTTGTGTTAGGAGCAAACACAAATTTAGGCCGGCATGTTGCATGAGTACGTTGTGTGACCAGCACCGCATCTTTTATACACAATCCACGAATTTTAAGCCGAGTTGACTTCGGGAAAGCCCAGAGCCAGTTCAGATAATCACCACTGATGTGAACCGTGGCTGTAAATTGAACTCGGGTTTCTGGCTTCGTAGTACATTGCACTAACCACTATGCCACAATTATCCACAAAGTAACGTCACTAATTGTTCCAGGCTAGGTTCACTTTGAGGCCACGTGGAGTTTCAGAACGCTCGCTGGCAGGATGTCACGGGACAGACCCAGGTGCTATGAGTTGTCTGACTTGGATGACTGGTAGATGCGCCACCTTGCTGCATTTTAGTCACCCGGCGTTCAGGTCATTGTGAGCGTCGCTCCACCGCCCTCCGTTGTTGCTGGGGGACGACTTCCTCCAACTGCCCAGTAGCGACCTTGAGTCTCTGCTGGTACCAGTGATCAGCAAGTCTAATCAGCTTTTAAATCATCCCGTATCATCCCTGCTATCTCTAGCCTGCGCTGTGCCTGTTTAACCCTGTCTAACCCTGTCTTTGCTTGGCCACGTGGTGTCTGGGCGCAACCACACACACCACATTCGAGGGATTGTTGGGGGCTAGCGTTGTTTCGGTGATAGGGGAAGCACCATTATATTGTTTGCTGTCAGTGTGGTGGAGATTCCACATTCCGATGTTGTGGGTCATTCTCTCCAAAACTACTCATCACTTTCCATAAAATGGTACTGCACTCATTTTACAGGAGGCCGTGGATTTTGAAGCTTTCGTGACTGCAGGAATCCATACTCTTTGGTTTCAGCAGTTTCCCTGCTGTGACTGTCTCACCTGATGTTGGTCGCTTGTGTTGCGCTCGAAACGTCGTGATCTATTATTTTCGACCTACGTGACTTTACCGAAAGAACCAAAGGGTAGGAGGTCGTGGGTTTGATTTTGATCCCAACCCTGACGCCTGCTGCATATTTGTAGCTTGCATGGTCGCGCGGCTTTATGTCCGGGTCCTCCGGTTTTTCCTTCCACATTTAGAAATCTGCGCTTAAAGTTTTTGGCTGTTATTAATTTCCACGCGATAAGCCACTTCGTTGAGCTATAATGTGTGCCCATGCCGCTTCTGAAAAAGAGCTACACAGCTCAGAGGGCCTTACCTGGTAAAATAAAAGTAGTTTATAGCTTTAAAACAATAATTAAAGTTTCTAGTTTTTAACTTCCACCGATGAGATGGAACGATGACATCAGTGTGTGTACAAGTGCGTGGTGGATTATGACATCACAGACTCATGAGACGTGGCGGTGGCTTGGAAAGGCCTTCATCCAGCAGTGGATTAACCACAGCTGATGATGACGAAGATGAAATGGTATAATTCATCTTTCGATTTAAAGCTTTCGTGACTGCAGGGATTCATCTTCTTGGTTCTTTCGGTAAAGTCACGTAGAAGGGAAATAATAAAATAATAA
>CM025638.2:3451756-3465210 GCA_014621495.2 Entosphenus tridentatus | reverse complement strand
AATTATCCAGTTCAGTACACAGATCACACAAAAACTAAACCCCCACTACTTGAATGAATACATAAATAACGAGAACAAAAAAAATACACATAACAAGAAAATAATAATCGCAGTGAAAATTAATTAAAATAAATAAATACGTTCAGTCTCCATACCCTGAGTTCCATTCCTGGCTATGGTGAACATCAGTGGTGACCGATATCTCACAACCCCCCCTCCCCAAACACATATTATAGACACAATATTGTCCGCTTACATATTTAATTATACTCTCCATGGTTGCTGATTGGTTTCTGTTCATGTTTCATAATGTTGCATCAAACTAGGACCCATACCTCAATGGGAGGGGAGTCCTTGCTTGTAACATGTGGCAGTTCCACAACGTCGATTCAATAAAGCCTGATGGGGCACCGTATGTCGAAACCAGGACAGTGTTTGCTTGTCCTGAATCAATGCTGCTGAAATGACTCACTCCGACATGGTCGTGGGGCCAATGGGTTTTGTAAAGAATACTTCCAATTTTTTGTGGAGAGATATATGAAGAAATAGCCCGCTTATATATTTTGTCATTCATATTCTGCACAATACTAATGACTATCTTCTTGGTTCTTTCGGTAAAGTCACGTAGAAGGGAAATAATAAAATAAAATAAACATAATAAAATTAAATTCTCACGACGTTTCCCTTCTACGTGACTTTACCGAAAGAACCAATAAGATGAATCCCTGCAGTCACAAAAGCTTTCAATCGAAAACTAATGATTATGTTGGAGAGTGCCAAGTGAGATGGTAACTGGTGAGGGTCTGTGGCGAGTGGTAAATGCCTGGGTCAGGTGAGCGTGATGTCATCCCCGTCCCTGGGGATAGGCCAGAGGTCGCAACCGGGTACCCGATACCCGTACCCCACTCGATACCCGGCTACCCGTACCCGGTCGGGTACGGGTAGCCGTTTGCGACCCTGGTGGGTACAGGTACGGGTAGGCCGTGAGTCACTGGTGAGTAACCGTTTGTCACTCATTTCGGGTAGGGTACGGGTACGGGTAGGGAACGGGTAACCGTACCCGGCCGGGTACGGGTACCCATTTGATACCCTGGTGCGGCCGGGTACGGGTATGGGTAAGGAATCAAAACCCGTTTGCGACCTTTGGGATAGGCTGCGCTCCGATTTAAATGACTGCCACATCTGAGCCATGCCGTTTGCAAATGTGAACAACTTAGTCATGAGCTCCCCCTAGTTGCTGAGGAACGGAAATACGTAACGATGGCAATTAGCAAGGCATGTGACGAGGACTCTCGGTTCCCCAACACGTTCCTTCGGAGTGGGCAGGTAGGAACTTGGTTGGACGGCGCATTCGTGCAGGACAGACAAATATGCACGACAGAGAAATAATCCCTGGTGGGCAGTGTGGAACCTGTTGTTCCTACCTGCATCAACAATGTCAACTTATAACGTGCGCGTTATTTTCTCGCAGGTAGGAACTTGGTTGGACGGCGCATTCGTGCACGACAGACAAATATGCACGACAGACAGAGAAATAATCCCTGGTGGGCAGTGTGGAACCTGTTGTTCCTATCTGTATTGAAATACATTCGTAAGGCCCATGCCACGCGTATCACAGTGCGTACATCAGACTCGGTGATTTAAGCGTCACAAATATACGACGCAAATGAGATGCTGTGATGCCACATTTAGGCTAATGGAGAGAACAAAACTTTACAGCAACGGAACGGTAGGACAAATGCGATGGTAAAAAAGGCAATAACATAATTATTGACTCCTGAACGGATTTTGCCACAATTTATCAAGTCGCCAAGGAGATGTGCGGTGAGTGCTTCGTGCCTGCTAATGAGTGAAGAACTCTCGTCCCATTTCCTTTATTCATGTCAATGTTTCAAATCCGTACGTCACAGCAGAAAATGTGCACCGATTAAAAATGTTCGTATTTAGGTATATAGATGTCTACGTTGTTTTTCAATACTAAGTTCAGTTTTATAAAAACACAATAAACTGCGCTGGTATGCCTCTTTATTTCGTAATTTTGATTCCGCCCTGTCTTTAAGACCATCGAAATATGTGGAACTTCTTTCGTGCCATACAAAGCCAACCGTGCTAATCAGAGATGCGCGGGAAGGACAACAAACTAAACACAAAAAGCAGATCAAAAGAAATGAATTTTCAATCTAGATTTTAAAATGCATAGCTCCTTTGACTTCCTAATATTGGAAAGGAAGAGCATTCCAGACGGCGGCGGAAGCGCATCTGAAAGCGCGCAATGCCGTCTTTGTTCGACGGCTAGCCAAAAAGCCGCAGCAAGGATGACCGGAGTTCGCGCGATGGTTTATGCTCCTTGACGAGATCAGCGAGCTACTGTGGTTCATTTGCGGCGAGCCCCTTGTGAGTAATTAGTGCGACCTCACAATGTATTTGTTCGGCAACCAAAAGCCATGGTTCCAGCCACACAAATGTGCAATATTCAACGTGTAGATGAGTGCCACTCAAAGGCTTGTTTGAATATACACTTTCTTCTTTGACTTTGGCGTTTTTTAAAGCAATATTTTGTTTTACTCAAATGTTCCCACAAATGGATTACAACCTAGATTACAATGTTTTAACAACAAAATACCCGCAGAGGTAGCTGGGTGGCTCAGAGTTCAGAGGTCAAAGCGCTGAGCCAGCACTGCTGAGATCCTCGGCCCCAATTCTGGTTTCAGCCGCCTGTGATGTAACCGAGTTTTATAGTGGATTGAGTTAAATTTAGTTCCGTGATTAATATGGCTGAATTCCACCTCCGAGAATTAAATTATGGTTTGGCTGTCAATCACAGATCATTGGTCTCATATGCAGTGGGTGGATAGGTGCCGCCCCTTACTCTGTGAATGGATTTCAGAGGTCGTTCTGCGATATCCACTTCCGTGAGCCATTCTCTTGCGTGGACGGGGGGTGGGGGGGGCTGCATTGCCGTGAGATTTCCGAACGGATTCTTCATCTCACGACGCCGATGGCAAAAAAGCTAAAAAAATCCGAATAAAATTTGACGGAAAGAAAAAGAGAGAACGAATAAAAAAAATCACGCTACCATACATCGATCCACCAATTAAGGACAGAGGTGTGGGATCGTGTGCTTCGTGCGCCTGGTCGCCCGGCTCAATCATCGTGAAAGGTTAGGCGGCACGCAAGAGGCGGTGAGAAAAGTCCGAAACTCTCAACGTGTCAGCGCTTGTGCAGCGAAAAATAACGTGAAACCCCGTGACACCCTTGGAGCGTAATCGTCAAGAGGGCATTCGGTAATTGACAGCTGCACCGTGGACTTCAAACCATCAGGGATATGTGCATGCGTTTAATCAGTTGGGATGGAGCAGTAGTGCAGTGGTTAGCGCACTGCACTACCAACCCGATTCCCGCTCACGGCCAACACCAGTGACGATTATCTGAACCGGTCCTGTGCCTCCCCTAGGTCGACTCAGCCTCAAATGAGTACCTGGTATGGTGTTTAAACATCACCACTGGGGAGACAAAGGCGGCTGGGCTTGGTGCTGGCCACTCACCTCTGTCGTACGCTGTTCCGGCCTTCATAGGCGCTCGCTAACAGCACATTTGCCCCAAAGGTCTGTCAAGGCTACAAGCGGGATCTTTGCCTTTGATCAGTTGATTTGTCACAATATGTCACAATGAAGAAAAAAAGCGTTTACTAAATATAAAAATATAAACAATCTCATTTTGTAGGCATTACATCTCAGACAAAAACATTGTCTGTTCACTGTTGACAGAGAAATGTTCCACCGTTTGACAGGACGAGACATTTCGCAGAATTAGGATCATTTTTTAGGGAGCCGATTATTGCTATGCTGATTATTACGTCTGTCTGCGTATCTGCCAGTGTGCGAGGACACTTCGTGTGTTTGCATAATAATCACAATACAATGTTAACGTGAATCAATATCGCATCGAACTATGCCAAGTGGATTTTGAAGCATCGTGAGAGGTGGCGACAGGCATGGAGAGGCCTTCATCCAGCAGTGGATTGACCACAGCAAACGAAGAAGCGATGCCCAGTGCGGTGAGTGCACGTGCGTTGAGAGCGTGAGCATGAGGGTGTCAGCCTGCACACCTTACACACGCGTGCGTGCGTCTGTGCGTGCGTTTGCCCGTTTCTCTGCGCACAATTCGTCGTTAATCCCAATCGCTCAACGAAACAGAGGCTGCCTGAATGGACTGCCTTGGCATCTTGTGAACATGTATTTGCTGCAGATGGGTGCGCAAATCGGAGCTTGGTGTAATTCAAGGGCGGTAAACCTTCACAGGATATTCAGTGTGTTTGCGTGACATTGCTCTGGAAGTATTTTATTTGATCAATTGCTGATTTGGATCGGCCGCAGTCCTTCCACATGCGATGCCAAGCAAGCCCTCTTGGCGTCCGATTGTTCGACTTCGTCGTGTCTTCGATGGAATGCCTCCATGTACGAGCAGGTCTCCACGCGATCGAGAGCTTATTATCCGTAGGAGGTTGTTTTTTTTGGGTTAGATCGCGTAAATATATTAAAGTGTCGAGAAAACCCGCCGCCACCCAACACAGCCAACTAGTAAGGGTTGTCACGTAAACAGAACGTGGCTAATTCGGCACTAGTACAACACTAGTGTATAGTGTAGTATATAGTGTAGTGTATAGTGTAGTGTATAGTGTAGTGGAGAGTGTAGTGTATAGTGTAGTGTACTAGTACAGCACTAGTGTATAGTGTAGTGTATAGTGTAGTGTATAGTAGTGTATAGTGTAGTGTACTAGTACAGCACTAGTGTATAGTGTAGTGTATAGTGTAGTGTATAGTGTAGTGTATAGTATAGTGTATAGTAGTGTATAGTGTAGTGTACTAGTACAGCACTAACTGGTCTGTTGGAGTGCCAAGCCACAACATTTACAATCTGAGCACGACGTTTTGCCAGTAATTACAACTAGCTTCAACAGGCGGGAGGTGGCGGGTTTCAACGACACATTTATATATTTACATGATCTAACCCAAAAAAAAACCTCTATTATGGATGATATTGGTCGCGAAATCCTCCTACGTGTTAGAGAGCTTATTAGTGCCAGAGAGACGGCTGTCACTCCGCGGACGCGTCGCCCCGCCTTGGTGCGCAAACTCCGCCAAGCTGCGCACTTCGGCTGCTGGCAGTCGATGTTCAAAGCGACCCTCGAACGAATGGCGCCGTCCACGTGATCACTCCCGCCCCCGCCCCCCCCTCCGCCGGGTCAGAGAAATGACTCGTGACACGGGAACAGCAGCAAGGGCTGGTTTTTGCGAATGTTGTCGCAAGAGGTCGCACGGCTGGAGCAACGGCCCTTTGCTGACTATGCGCGATGATTGATTGATTGATCGTTGCACGCAAACAATTGCGGTGGTAACGGGCTCATTTTTCACAACATTTAACCGGCGTGGATATGAGTGGGGAAGCGAACATATGGTTACCAGCTCTGAGGCCAGAGGCAGGGAATCTTTGATCTGCGCGTTTCCATTTCAAACGGCCTGGGGCCACACGAGGCCTATCGCTTTGAAACAGCCCCAACAATTATCCCTCACTGCAAGCATTTTAGCCGCATTATTCGAATGCTAGGGGGGAATATTTACAACCTGGAAACTCCGTTTCTACTTTTGGTGTGCTGAGTCACTTCCGCCACTACAAATGCGGCAGGGTGTGGTGCCGTGCCGGTATGAATATGTGGTCCATAAGGGCCTCTTGCAGTGACAGATGTGACCAAGGTGTGTGTTAATGTGCAGCCTCTTCGAGTTAAAACCTATTGAGCTAAAAATGCAATTTTTCCAAGGCAACTCGGCAGGCAATCAAATTCATATACCATTGGCAAAGGTATTTTAATATCCTAACCACCCCTGTCCGAGAAAAGCTGAGTGGGGAAGCATTACCTACACAGCTGGGCTGTCCGATAATTCACATAATTGATTACTCTACCGAGTATCGGTTTCATCACTCAACTAATCAGATAACACGAAAGCAGTCGGGGGGAAATAGTTTTGGTCAACTGTCCCATGTGTGCCGCTGGACGGGAGGTTAAAGGTGGGGCTTGGTAACGTTACCAGTGCACATTATCGTCTGCGTCACGCCCACGCTTGAAGGTGGCGTCCCACCTTCGGGAGACGGGATATGAAGTGGGCCACCAGTTTTAAAGGGGACCCGAGTAATTGACCGCAAAAAAGCAGCTGATGACAATGTTAAGGCAGGTTGTGAAGGGTGGGACGGTGCTTGCGGGGTTGAGGGGGTCAGGTTACCGAGACAGCCATTGGAGTTGCACCCTCCACGGATGGTGACCCAACAAATAACACTGGTCAACACACTTTTTCTGGCATAAGGTATTCCAACGGTTTTAAGGTAATTTTGCTGATTCCAAATCTGGCATCAGTTTTTGTCCATCACATCAGGTTTTTGAGATATCAAATATTGCATATTCAATAAAAACTGCAGAAGAAAAATATTAAATAAATGTGGATATCTACATAAAATGATATTATAAACACACTATCCTAAAAATACAGCACCATATTTCAATACTAAAACAGTCACTGACTCGCAACAACTTGCAATCATAAGTGACAGAGTTAATTTCGGGTAAAATCAATGAAAATGGGGTATGCCGATAGCATAAAAATGAGATGTGATAGAGCAAATCTGAGATCAGATTTGGAATCAGCACCCTGAAATGAGTCTAAAACAGCTGCAAAAGTCCAGGCCAGAAAAAAATGTTTTTTTGTTGTTGACCAGTGAATTATCTCTTAATCATCATCGCGGCTTAAGAGCCGTAAAGTCCCAGCTCCAGTTACCTCCATGGCTCGCTTGATGTAGGGGATCTGAGTGCCGGAGTCGAGGCAGTCGTTGATGATGAGCCTCCGAGCCCACTGGCCAGCCCGCACCACTCCGCTCCCGTGAACGAGCAGCAGCAGCGTCTCCTTCTGCAGCGCCCCGGGGCTCATGAAGATGAAGCTGAAGGGTTCATTGCCATTGATGGCTTCGACCTGCAAACCCCGAGCACTCCGCGGGAGAAAGTTCCGTCAGAGGTCGGTCCGCCCGTCTAATGTTTACACGCTTCATTAAGAGGCTGAACTTGTGCATCTATTGTCTCGAGCAGTGGTTCGCAACCTGCGGTCCCACAAGGCCATAGGAAGTCGTCCATGGAACTGTTACAAGACACTAAGCATCGGAGTAGTTTTTACATTTTAAAAATGTCTTACTGGTGGATGGTGCTCTGCGAAATAGTTGCGTGTGTTGACAGCGGTCAGCGGGTTAAGGAAGTTTGGGAACCACTTGTGTAGAGACCCGTCAAAGGCTGGTCTGTTGGACTATTGGTCTATTGCCGGTCGGTCTATACTCTTTGGTTCTTTGGTAAAGTCACGTGGGTATAAAATAAACTAAATCACGACGTTTCGGGCGCAACACAAGCATCCGTCATCAGGTGGGAAAGCGTGGTCTGCTACTTAGGCAGACTGTTTTTAAAAGGTTTGAAATGGGTGTAGCTCAAGGGTTATAATTAAGTGGCCAGGGCTAGTGATGTTAACGTGAGAAATTAGTATGTAACTGTTAGATAGGAGAGCGGCCTCCTAAACGAGGGCATGGCAGTGGCTTTGTTAATGTGAGAGATTAGCATGATGTTAATGTGAGAAATTAGAGGGCACGGAAGTGGATATGTTAATGTGAGAGATTAGCATGATGTTAACGTGAGAAATTAGAGGGCATGGAAGTGGCTTTGTTAATGTGAGAGATTAGCATGATGTTAGTGTGATAAATTAGAGGGCACGGAAGTGGTTATGTTAATGTGAGAGATTAGCATGATGTTAATGTGAGAAATTAGCATGTAACTGTAGAAAACAAGGAGAGCGGCCTCCTCGATGAGGGAGTGCAACCCAACGGGTGCAATCCAAAAGACACGTGAGCATGCGAGTGCAATCCAAAGGCAAGAGAGAGTGCAATGCAACGGACATGTGAGCATGAGAGAACTGAGAGAGGCACAGAGAGAGACACACAGAGAGCATGAGATAAACATGGTACATTACACAGCAATGTAGAGTATACATATACTGTGAGTGTTTTACACTCACAGGAACGTAATGCTTTTCCAGTCCACATTCCTTCACCAGAAGTTCGTAGACATGCTCGGTTATGACCTAGAAATTGCCACAAGACAACATCACAACAGTGTTGGGCGGTGTGCTCTGAGCAACAGGTGGAAATTCCACGTTACTATGGTGGATGACAGTCTATTCTTAATACAACAACCACTGTTGACTTCCCTGCACCAAATGTTGCAGCCTGACCAGGTGGTACTCATTTTCTCCACCCCATATATATATGATCATGATGATGATGATAATTCTGCTAAAGACCGTCCGCCATAGCGTGGGCTTGGCTGCGGCCTTATGCTCCACAGGGAGCGAAGAGTAAGATGATGATGATGAGTAATAGAGAATAGGGAAGAATTATGAGTTTGAACTCAAACTATTTCATGCAGGAGGTGAACTGGATCTTAAATAAGCGTAATCAATATTTTTTGAGTCTTTCGGTAAAGCCACATACAAATATAGCGGGAAAGCTGCCTCAGCACCTGATGACGATTGCTTGTGTTGCAATCGAAACGTCGTAATGTTTTTTTATTTTTCTATCTACGTGGCTTTACCGGAAGACCCAAAGAATATTATTTCCTGCAGTCACGAAAGCTCTCAGTCAAGATTTAAACTTAATCGAATATAAATTACAGGTGCCTGGGGTTTTATAACGGCAGTGTCAGAGGTGCTAATCAAACACTGCTGAAATCTTAGACCCAGAACCAAACAAACGTGATTAAACCAGGTTCCACACATCCTTGATTAAGCTGGGTTCTCGAATACGGCAAGTTGATGGGTCTCAGCCTGGTCACCAATGACTGCACAAAAAAACATACAAATTTAATGTTTCCACGAAAATTTGCACCACTCAGCTTTAAGTTTTACCAGGTAAGGCCCACTGAACTATTTTAGCTCTTTCTTAGAAGCTACCTGGCCACAAATGATAGCTCAACGAAGTGGATTATCACGTGGAAATTTATAGCAGCCAAAGACTCTAAATGCATGTTTCTAAATGTGAAGGGAAAAAGTGGAGGAACTGGAGAACAATCCACACAACTACAGGGAGAACATGCATACTCCAGGGTCGGAATCGAACCCACGACCTCCTGCATACCAGGCGAGATAGTTAACGTCTCCTAGCCACCGTGGCGCCCACCAAAGACAAAGATCTCCTGTATAGCCTGAACAGACTGCAGCAGCAAGTGCTGTTAACGATCACCTATCAAGGCCGGAACGGCACACGAGGGTGTGGGTGGCCAGCATCACGCCCGGCCGCCTTTGTATCCCTAGTGGCGATGTTTACACACCGCACCAGGTACTCGATTTTCGGCTGAGTAGATCAAGGGAAGGCCCGGGACCGGTTCAGATAATCGTCACTGGTGTTGACAATGAGCGGGAATCAAACCCGGGTCACCAGGTTCGTAGCGCAGCACGCTAACCGCTACACTACCGCCCAACTCACACGCCATGACCAGCGAGCGACCAAATCTTAGCAGCTTAGACCAAGCACTGTTGACATCTTACAATCCCGACTGGGATTTGAACTCACACTTCATGATTGCGAGTCGAGTGCTCGAACCGCGGCCTTAAACAAATGAGTCACTGGGGCAAGTGTGATATTTGTGCCGATTTAGTTTTGATCCGTACACTTTCCCGCAAATGTATTCTCGCCCCATTTTCACCGAGCACGGGTAAACACCCATACCCATTTTTTTTATTTTTTCCAAATGTCACATCAACCCCATGTCACGCTCGCTTCGACAGAGCAAAATACAACGGGGACGTTTTTATCGACCTGGGATAGGCTCCTGCACACTAGGGCGTGCGTTCATTCGGCGAAACAAAACACGAGCAAATTAAGAATACGCAGACCGAATTTTTCGGTCACTAAAATTTGACAAGGTTGTCGTTTCTTAACACGTTGGATGTTCGCAGCCAAATATGATTCTTGGGTTAGGCCACGTCAAGACCGTATATTCAAATATGCTCAAAATGTCCCCACCAATATATTGCTATAAAAAATATTTAAAAATAATAATTGCTATCTTCTTGGTTCTTTCGGTAAAGTCACGTGACTTTACCGAAAGAACCAAGAAGATGAATCCCTGCAGTCACGAAAGCTTTAAATCGAAATAATTGCTATGCTATGTAAATAAAAACAACAATTTGCTAAACCTTGGCCACAATATCTGGACTTGTCTTCATATAACAATGCATAGATTTCTGTTTATATGATTGTGGTTATGGTTGTACTTTATGAATGCCTAACATCTGCCATTACATACAATGAAACAAGAAAAGGTAAAAAAGAAAAAAACAGCAATGTAATACAATACACTATTAGACATTATAAAAAAAAAGTCCATCCCATGTGTTTTTAAATATTTTAGGCAGGAAACGAGTATTCAAATTTAGATTTTTTTTCTGGGGGGAGACCCCCAAACCACCTGGAAGATTTGGTCCCCCCCAATGTTGACTGCATGGCTACGGCATTGGGCCACGTAACGACCTGACCAAATTTGTGTCGTCAAGACCCTTCACCACCTAACACAGCCAGACAAATTCAATTGTCACATGGTCTACAGGCATTTAGCGATGCGCCAATTGTTATTGGTGTTCAGCTCACCGGTAAGTTGAACAACAATTCTCACGTAAAATGTTTAGCAATTAGATGAAAGTACAGTAAAACCTTGGATTGCGAGTAACTTGGTCTGCGAGTGTTTTGCAAGACGAGCAATTTTTTTAAATAAATATTAACTTGATAAACGAGCGAGGTCTTGCAATACGAGTAGTACGTATAAGCTTTGTCTGCCGAGCGTCACGTGATCACAACTGAGCCGATGGTTCTTCTCTCTCTCTCTCGCTGCGGGATTGTGGGTAATCGTCTCCCATGCTCGGTCTCAGTCGGCGTGTCTCACGCGTATAGTCAACATCCGTGCGAGCGTAGACTGTTTACTATCGTGTTGTGACCTCGTGTGTGTGCGTAAAGCATTTTTTTTTGTTTTGTGTCCAAGTGTAGTGACTGTTCTTTAGTAACTGTACTGCAAGTGAAAGTCGTCCTACACAATAACCCTCCTCCTCCTCTCTCTTGTCTCCCTCACACCAGCCACGATTAAATTTAATTAATTAATTTGATTACTTTATATTACATTTAAATAATAAAAATATTAAAAGGTATTTTGTATTAATCAATTTTATATGAATACACTATTTTTGGGTTGTGGAACGAATCATCCGAGTTTCCATGATTTCTTATGTGGAAATTCGCTTTGATATTCGAGTGCTTTGGATTACGAACACGTTTCCGGAACGAATTATGCTCGCAATCCAAGGTTTTACTGTACCTGAATAGATACTTGTTTCAACTTTCCCACACCTCCAATTAGCACGGTTGGCTACGTACGGTGTGAAATAAGTTCAATATACATACAACTTATCGGTGAGCTAAAACAACAGTCGGCGCATTATATGCTTGTACACCACGTGAGAATTGAAATTCATCTTCTTGGTTCTTTCGGTAAAGTCACGTAGAAGGGAAATAATAAAATAATAAAAATAAAACATAGTAAAATAAAATTCTCACGACGTTTTTATTATGTTTTATTTTATTATTTCCCTTCTACGTGACTTTACCGAAAGAACCAAGAAGATGAATACCTGCAGTCACGAAAGCTTTAAATCGAGAATTTTAATTGTTTTGGCTGTGTCAGGTAGTGGAGGTTTACCAACACAATTTTGGTCAGATCGTTACATGGTCTAATCCAAAAATCTATTACGAATCAGGTTGTCTTGATTTTATATTTTGTGTCTTCAGCATTTACAGTAAAAATAATATTTGTTTTCCTCAAGTTTATTCTGATTCTGGTGTCAGAATATCATAAGGTGATAATCCATTAGGAATTCCTCGCACAGCAGCGCATTACCCCTTATTATTGTAGACCTCACAGAACTACATCTGAGATCCCTTAAATTGACCTCTTTAACCACACAAGGGGGCAGCACTTTCCCACCCGCCCAAATACAGAGAATAGCTATCGTTGCTTGATAGTAATAGCAACATTTTGAATGATTAGAGCTGGAATTGACGAAAAAAAATACTTGCAGAACCAAATCTTAGCATGATGTACCTTTGTGCAGTCAATGGTGACCCCGTTGAGACCATCAACTCTATACACTTGCGAATCCAGCTTAATCACAAGTGGCTGAGCACGGATGTGAACCCAGGATCTCAGCAGCGGTGACTCGGTTTTTTGTTTTTGTAAAATCAGTGAAGATTCCATCCCCGGATGGTGTCTTACCTCTCCCAGTGCCTCGTAACGCCGCTGGTCACGACCCCTGTTGTTATAGTAGGTGAACTGGAAGCGCGTCCCATCCTGAATGTTTCTGAGCTGCCCATCTAGAGACGCGCACACACACAGACATGCCGCGCTGTTTGGTGACCTTAGTACAGAAACGACATCGTTCAATCATTTGTTCTTACAATCTTCTCAGCAACTCACTTAACACATAGGTGACTATCACTGTGTGGCCCAACCCGAGAATCAATTATGAATCAGGGGAACGCATGTATCAGAGGTCGCAAACGGGTTTTGATTCCTTACCCATACCCGGCCACACCAGGGTCGCAAATGGGTACCCGTACCCGGCCGGGTACGGGTACCCGTTCCCTACCCGTACCCGTACCCTACCCAAAATGAGTGACAAACGGTGACTTACCAGTGACTCACGGCCTACCCGTACCCGGCCGCACCAGGGTCGCAAACGGCTACCCGTACCCGGCCGGGTATGAGTAGCCGGGTATCGGGTAGGGTACGGGTATCGGGTACCCGGTTGCGACCTCTGGCATGTATACACGTACACTGTTGACACTGATATGAAGTCGAGTTGTGGGCAGCAGAGGACAGCAAAAGTAAAATCCTGTCAGACTGTACTCCTATGCTCCCACTTCTATGCTGCCTGCCCTCAACAAACCGCACAGACCAGTGAGGTGAAACATGGATCAAACAATCCCCATGACTCGCACAGAATTGGGAGGCTTTCATCCAGCTGTGGCTTGACAGAAGGGGTCAGCGATGGATGTTAGTGGGACTCAAATCCATTGCTGGTCCAGAGCCAGGAGTGCCACCTCGCATTACTGTGGAGGCAGCTAAACTCTCCATAGGAGTGGTCACACACCTCTTTTAACAATACATTTACAACCCTATTCTTAGGTTTCTTCGGTAAAGTCACGTAGGTAAAAAATTAAAATTAATAAAAGTAAAATAAAAATAAAATAAAAATCACGACTTTGCGGAGGCAACACAAGCTTCCGTCTTCAGGTGGAACCGTCACAGAACGATAGCTGTATCAAGT
>CM025638.2:3433315-3451356 GCA_014621495.2 Entosphenus tridentatus | reverse complement strand
AAAAAACCTAAGAATATGAATCCTTGCAGTCACGAAAGCTTCAAATCTAGAATTTACAACCCTTTTCATCCACTGCTAGATGAAAGCCTCCGCATGCTATGTCTGTCATAGGGGTTGTCTGATCATACTTCCTCACACTGGTTGGGCGACAGTTGGTATAGAGGGGCCAAAAGACCGGTTCAGGTACACTTGTAATATTAGCCGTGGCCGGCAATCAAACTCAGTCGACCGAGTTAATAGTGCAGTGTGCGAACGACTCTGCCAGCGTTAACCCTTTAACAAACACATTACATGTATTCTACAAACATTGCACTAGTGATAAATGTAACCCAGTTGTTACCTTTATTAAATTCATATCCAAAATCCGCTATGGTCTGATACTTCTCAAATGGTTCACCCATCTCTTGTGTCAAGTCTGGAAAGCAGAAAAATAACACGCAGAAACAGCAATTGTTACAGCGTCTAAATAAACCAGACTCTCAATGATCACCAGTAGCAGCAGCCATGGTCTAGATCAGTGTTCTTCACCTCATTATCTGAGGGGGGCCACTTCCGCCGACAAGACACCGTCAGTGTGAGGCTCGCCACACATTTGAAACCACTGGGTTTGACAGCATGATGGGGGGTGTGTTCACATTTGCGTATTATTGGGGGCCGCACTAAAGGCCACCAGGGGCAGCCAGTGGCCTGCGGGCCATGCAATGAAGAAAAATGGTCTAGATGAAGGCCTCCCCACATCCACCATCATCCATGCATCGCTATAATTAATCTTGCTCCTGCAACTTTTTTTACCTATTTCATGGCTCCATCTAGGCCTCAGCAAGGTAAGGTAATTTACCCTTTTTACCGGCTAAAAGTGTTGACATGCCAAGGGGTAAGGTAAAGGATAGGGTAAAGGTAGCATTGAAGAATTACCCGGTAGGGTAAAGGTAGCGCGAAGTATTACCCGGTAAATACCCTGTTTACCGCTCGCTAAAAGCTCCGTGGTGCAGTCCGTGGCGTCCATTTAAAATTGGAATCATCGAGAGTATTCTATATTAATAAAGCGCTCTACCTAGCATTTACCGTTATAAACCTTTTCATGTGTAGTCGGTACCCCAGTAATTAACCTGTAATCGGGTAATTTGTATGGGGTAAGGGTAAAAGGTAGGGTAAAGGTAGGCTCGTTGTTTTTACCTTTTACCTTACCTTGCCGAGGCCTAGCTCCATCTCTGTGATGGTCAGTGTCTATTTTGAAGTTTCTGATTTGTATGTCATAGCCGGTAACATTGACTGATTTTTTTTTTTATGAGGAAATGGTACAAATAACTTAACTAAGGTGGTTGCAAATTCAGGTTCAAGATAATTATAAGGAACAACATTCATGTAGAATGTTTGTTAAATAACGAAAAAACTGCTAGAGGGAAACCCCTGAAAAACACTCAACCAAAGCAAAAACCCTAAATGTTAACCAGACATAACCGTTAACAGTTACAGTTTTAAGTTACTATAAAAAATGTAACCCCAAACTCACATGGCCCATCATACCACTGTGGTCGTTAAAACACATCACCATTATCAGGATATGCATGAACTGCATTATGCAAATTGCACCGTGCTTTGTTCAATCAGTCAACTAGATTCTAATTCTAAAAGGCAACCTCGAAGCCGCATTGAACCATAACTGGTTGTTATTTTTTACGCGAGTCTTTGAGCAGAGAGACATTTTTCCATGATGCGTCCGTTTCCCAGAAAGGTCTCACCGAGTGCCAAGACGTTTTGCAGGAGCGTCCCACTACACTGAGATGTTTGTAAAGTTTCCGCGTTGTAGGTGCTTGTTGGGTACAGCAGGCAAGTGGAACACACTGCGCAAACAGGTCAACAACCTACTTGGTGTACTGCCTCCTAAAGGCACAGTGAAACGGTTTGGCTACGTACGGTGCAAAAGAAGTTCACTACAACCGTCATTCGCCACTAAGTGGCGGTCACGTCACCACGACGCTTGTGTCAGGCCATGTGCACCTTGAGGCCACGTGAAGTGTCGAACGCCCGCTGGCAGGAGGTCACGGGGCAGACCCAGGTGCCACATACGTACATACATACAGTCTGTCAATGCACATGAAGGTGGGTGTCTTACACAAAAGGCTTGAAACCCAACAAAGCACAAATTTAGGTAGTTGGATGAGTCTTCGACAACCCCACCAGCTAAAATCTGCAAATAAAAAAAATAGGAATGGTATTAAGACGTCATCCCATGGGGCTATTGTGCTCTGAGTGGGGTAGCGATGTCAGGACAATGTAAACAGAAATGCAGCAAACCGACAATTAGGCAAAGATGTACCAAATAAACCCCAGATGAGGTTTGTCAAGAGGCCGCGCATAGACATGCAACCCCGATTCTTGTATTTTCTTTCACTGCAAAATAAACACACAGACACACACGAATCAGGGTCACACTCCGTAATGATTCATATCAACATGGTATCGATACGTTATGCTGTTTCATGCAGAATCATGTTGATTTTCAACAACGGGAGTTCCATGATTCAAAATCTTGGACTCCATTAACATTTGCTGGACTGCAATGGCTACACTTGCTCACCTCGCTGATAAAAAAAAGGGAAATTCATCGAACTGCAGGACGCGCATTTATGTTTTACAGGTGCATGCTTCAACTTATTCTTTGGTTCTTTCGGTAAAGTCACGTAGGTGAAAACAAAAAAATACAAAATAAAAGATCAAAATAAAAATAAAGATTTTTTAAAAAAATATTTCTATTTTTAAAATAGGAATAAAATATTTATATTTTTATTCTTTATTTGTATTCTTATCTTTTATTTGTATTTTTTTATTTTCACCTACGTGACTTTACCCAAAGATGTAAGTCACAGCACGATAGCTATCGTGCTGTGACTGTTCCACCTGAAGACGGAGGCTTGTGTTGCTTCCGAAACGTCGTGATTTTAATTTTATCTTTATTTTACTTTTATTCATTAAAAAAAAAATTTACCTACGTGACTTTACCGAAAAAACCTAAGAATATGAATCCTTGCAGTCACGAAAGCTTCAAATCTAGAATTTACCCAAAGAGCCAAAGAGTATGGATCCTTGCAGTCACGAAAACTTCAATCTAGAATGCTTCAACTTGTCGACGTTTTGTGTAACAAACGGTACTAGGAAATACAGAACAGTAGTAACCCACACAGACCAGTTTGGTGAAGTATGGTCAAACAAACCCAAAGACCCGCACGGCGTTGGGAGGCCCTCATCCAGCAGTGTATTTACAAAGTGCTACTGTGCATGTACTCTACGAAAATATTATAAGTTTATATTAATACACGTAAGTAACAACACGTGACGAGCATTATTTAGGTAAATATAACCAAATTATGATAATAAAAGTTTCTTATACAATACAGAACTACAGTACATGTCAATTAATCCACTGCTGGATGACAGCCTCACTCTCCCCATGCCGTGCAGGTTATAAGGGGAGGTTATTTAGCCATACTTCACCACGCTGGTCGTCGAGCGGGGGGGGGAGCTGATGAAAACAGGGTAGCGTCGACGGCGGGAGCATAGAAGTGCAGTGCAACATTGGATGTTGCTGTGCTGCCGTCTGCTGCTGACCACCACCAGCGCTGTGCCAGGCTCGCACCGGTTGAGCCTGCGAGATCTGGCGAGATCAGGAGGCATTCCGGCTGATGTTTTGCCACAGGCCCCCGTGGTTACTGCAGGTAGATCGTGAAATTTAATTTGCAAAACAATCCAAAGTCGGCTTAAAAGACCTGTTAGGCAAGTGCTGTGCGTGGAGGAATGAAAAATAAAACTATTTGAACAATTGTTTGTATTTTAGCAGGTAAGGCGTGCCCACTTAGCTATACATGTCATCATCGTGTGGGAATTTATAGCAGCAGCTAAATGTGGATGGGGGGAAAAACCGAAATCCACGTGGCCACGGGGAGAGAAAGACACCGCAAACTCCAAATACGCAGCAGCAGGCGTAAGAATCGGGGTCGAACCCACGACCTCCTGTGTACCAGGTGAGGTAGTAAACATCTCCTAAGCCACCGTGATGATGATGATGAGAAAGACACCGCAAACTCCAAATATACAGCAGCAGGCGTAAGAATCGGGGTCGAACCCACGACCTCCTGCGTACCAGGCGAGGTAGTTAACATCTCCTAAGCCACCGTGATGATGATGAGAGAGAGACACGCAAACTCCAAATATACAGCAGCAGGCGTCAGGGTTAGGGTCGAACCCACGACCTCCTGTATACCAGGCGAGGTAGTTAACATCTCCTAAGCCACCGTGATGATGATGATGAGAGAGAGAGACACGCAGACTCCAAATATACAGCAGCAGGCGTCAGGGTCGGGATCGAACCCGCGACCTCCTGTGTACCAGGTGAGGTAGTTAACATCTCATTGCCACCGTGATGAAGATGAGAGAGAGAAACACCGCAAACTCCAAATATACAGCAGCAAGCGTCAGAATCGGGGTCGAACCCACGACCTCCAACGTACCAGGCGAGGTAGTTAACATCTCCTAAGCCACCGATAAAAAGACTCCACACAGTGCGTATCGTATGCACTTAATCTGATACTGAAGGTATATGTCATTTAATTTGCAAAACTATCCAAGATCAGCCTGATGGACCTCTTTTTTTTGCAAAGTACGCAGTTTAAAAGCTGTACTGTTTGAGAGCACCTATTGATGTAAAAAAATACTTCAATATTTATATGTATGGGGCCGTCCATAAATGACGTCACGCGATTTTGGACGATTTTTGACCCCCCCCTCCCATCACACGGCGTCAAAAAAAGTCAGACCCCCCTCAAATATTACGTCACAAAGCTCTGCCCCCCCCAAAAACCATATTTCCATTTTGAAAATAAAACATGCTGCAAATCGCTTTAAACTAATTAGATAGATAATAGAATACTTAAATAACTATAGCTATCACTCACACTTGCTCAAATAGTGTTTTGCGAGCACCTATTAAAGTACCGTTCTGCTCTGGAATATTACATTAATACACCACTGTTCAGTAAATAAACGTTTTGTTAACAATCCTTGATTTGAAGTAGCAGGTTATTTACAAATAATGGGTTTTCAACAATGTTACTGCAAATTACAGACCAATTCAGACCTCATTGGTGTCACCCCGTGTGCCCCCCTATACATCTCAACGTTCATCCTACAAAGTGCCATCATCACAAGAGATAAACACAAACTTACACACAACAAAATTTAACTAAAACACATTTTTTTGCCCTTATGGACCTGAAAACTCAGTTTCCCTGTACAAGAATACAGGGTAAAGCCGTCGTATGGGTTCACATCGATGACACTGCCAGTAACTGTAACCATGCTGTTGTTGTTGTTATACACTCGCTGAAGCAGCAACAATAATATCGATCCTTACGATAATTGGGATTGGGTTCGGGTTGGGGTTGTGATTAGCGGTCGGGGTTAGGTTTAGGGGCTACGGGTTAGGGATTGGGGTTGTGGTTAGGGTTAAGGGTTGGGGTTAGGGTTAGGGATTGGGGTTGGGGTTGTGGTTAGGGTTATGGGTTGGGGTTGTGGTTAGGGGTTGGGGTTGTTGTTAGGGTTAGGGTTAAGGGTTGGGGTTAGGGGTTACGGGTTAGGGTTTTGGTTAGGGGTTGGGGTTGCGGTTAGGGGTTGGGGTTGTGGTTAGGGTTGGGGTTAGGGGTTACAGGTTAGGGTTAGGGATTGGGTTAGAGTTGGGGTTACGGGTTAGGGATTTGGTTAGGATTGGGGTGAGGGTTATTGTCTCTAGCATTACACAGACGACAGACGACCAACACGTGTCCGGAAAGTGTTTGCGAGATTCTATTAATTTACGACAGCTATAATAACTGCATAGTACTCCATCATCATCATCCTCTACCAACTTTGAAGTCACCAGGATTGGTGAAGTATAGTCAAACAAACCCTACAGCCCCCCCACCCCAACCCCATCAACTCATCCAGCAGCGGATAGACGCGGGCCTCGTGTGCTATGACAAGTTCTCACCCTGACCGTGGTGTTCTACACGCACTTAGAGTATACTACAAACAAAACAAACAAACTAAAATAGTACACTTTTTTATATCGAGCAATTAACTTTTTTTTAAATTCAGCTCAGAAACCAAATACTGTAAACGTTTATTTTCTGCTCAGGAACCAACAAAAAGTTTTTTCTGCTCAGGAACCAAATTTTTTTTTTCTGCTCGGGAACCAAAAAAAAGTTTTTTTTCTGCTCGGGAACCAAACATTTTTTTTTGCTCAGGAACCAAAAAAACGTTTTTTTTTCTGCTCGGGAACCAAAACAAAAAAATTTCTGCTCAGGAACCAAAAACATATTTTTTTCTGCTCGGGAAACAAAAAAAACTTTTTTTCTGCTAGGGAACCAAAATATTTCTTTTTGTTCGGGAACCAAAAAAAAGTTTTTTTCTGCTCCGGAACCAAAAAAAGTATTTTTTCTGCTCAGGAACCAAAAAAAAGTTTTTTTCTGCTCAGGAACCCAAATTTTTTTTTCTGCTCAGGAGCCAAAAAAAATAGTTTTTCTGCTCGGGAACCAAAAAAAAAGTTTTTTCTGCTCAGGAACCAAAAAAAAGTGTATTTCTGCTCAAGAACCCCCCCCCCCCCACGATGGTTTGCGAGCACCTATTTGCCCGCCACGTGCGTGACTCCACTGCTGGATGAATGTCTCTCTTCCCCCCCTCGCAGTTTGTGGGATGGATCGCGAGGTTATTTTGTTTTATATTTGTGTGGTTTTAACCACTACAACTTTAGCCACGCCGAACCCAACATTGATAACAACCACACGTTTATAAAGCGAGCACCACCACCACCTTCAGCAGACGAACACATTCAACTTAACAACAATAACAACAATAACAACGAGTTAAACTTAAACGCGACAACCTTTAGCCAGCAGCGCCCTACATCAACCACACCAAGTCCCCCTATAATCCTTCACATTAACAATGCAGTACACTACTAGAGTTAAATAACCAACGCTGTCGTTTTTAAAACAACAGCAGCAGCAAAGCTCCTCGTCATTTACCAAAGTAACAGGGGGTGGTGGTGGTTGTCGTCTTCTTGTGCGGCAGTAATCGCGGTCGTCGCTGAAAGTCGGAACTTTGTTAACTTACAAGGGCTGTAGCTCGTCTGGTGTGTGGCGTGTGTGTGTCTCTGTCTGTGTGTGTCTCTCTGTGTGTCTGTGTGTCTGTGTGTGTGTCTCTGTGTTTGTGTCTCTGTATGTGTGTCTCTGTGTGTCTGTGTGTGTGTGTCTCTGTGTGTGTCTGTGTGTGTGTCTCTGTGTTTGTGTGTCTCTGTGTTTGTCTCTGTCTCTCTGTGTGTGTGTGTCCCTGTGTGTGTGTCTCTGTCTCTCTATGTGTCTGTGTGTGTCTCTGTGTCTGTGTGTGTGTTTCTGTGTCTCTGTCTGTGTCGTGTCTGTGTCACTGTGTGTGTTTGTGTCTGTCTGCGTCGTGTCTCTGTCTGTCTCTGTGTCTCTGTCTGTCTCTGTGTCTCTGTGTGTCTGTGTCTCTGTCTGCGTGGTGTCTCTGTGTCTGTCTCTGTGTCTCTGTCTGTCTCTGTGTCTCTGTGTGTCTGTGTCTCTGTCTGCGTCGTGTCTCTCTGTCTGTCTCTGTGTCTCTGTCTGTCTCTGTGTGTCTGTGTCTCTGTCTACGTGATGTCTCTGTGTCTGTGTCTCTGTGTGTCGTGTCTCTGTGTCTGTGTCTCTCTGTGTCTCTCTGTCTGTCTCTGTGTCTCTGTCTCTCCCTGTCTGTGTCGTGTCTCTGTGTCTGCGCGGTGTCTCTTACGGGGAGTTTCGATTTCCTCACGTTGGCTTCTTGTCTGGAAATGCGCGTCACGACACGGAAACGAAACTCGCGAAAGTCGAACTCGGGGGGTGGGGGGTAGCGCCACTGTGGGTCGCCTCGCTTAATCAGGGCCCTTGCCCGAAACGTCGTCCTTTGTTTTCAATTAAAGCCTCGCGCGCAGTTGTGACTGACCACCACGTGTGTGTTGTTGTTGTTGTTTCTTTTGTTTACACGAGGCCTGCACAAGTGTGGGTCGCCTCGCTTAATCAGGGCCCTTGCCCGAAACGTCGTCCTTTGTTTTTAATCAAGGCCTCGCGCGCAGTTGTGACTGACCAACACGTGTGTGTTGTTGTTGTTTCTTTTGTTTACACGAGGCCTGTACGACTGTGGGTCGCCTCGCTTCATCAGGGCCCTTGCCCGAAACGTCCGTTTTTTTTTCTTTCAATTAAGGCCTCGCACGTGTTGTGACTAACCACCACGTGTGTGTGTTGTTGTTTCTTTTGTTTACACGAGGCCTGCACAAGTGTGGGCCGCCTCGTTTAATCAGGGCCGTTGCCCGAAACGTCGTCCGTTTTTTTGTATTAAGGCCGCGTAGTTGTGACTGACGATCGATCGTGTTGTTGTTTGTGTGTGGAGCGGTGGTGCAGCGGTTAGCGCCACGCTGAGCTACAAACCCGGCGACACGAGTTCGATTCCCGGTCCTGGGGCCTCCCCTCGGTCGACTCAGCCTAAAATGAGTACCCGGTGCGGTGTTTAAAACATCGCCACTAGGGGAGACAAAGGCGACCGGGCGTGGTGCTGATCACCCACCTCCCTCGTGTGACGTGCCGGCCTTCATAGGTGCTGATCGCTAACAGCACTTGCCCCTACAGTCTGCTAAAGGCTGCACGGGGGATCTTTGTCTTTGTTGTTGTTTGTGCTTTGCGACATGAACAATAACAACAACAGCAGCAGCATCACCAAATACGTTTCTTCGTGAAATTGATTAAGTAAAAGAGGGGGGGGGGGAAGGAGAGCAGAGCGTGACATCTTTTGTGAAATCTTTCATTTAAAGGGGGGGGCACATAAAGCAAAACATTGAGAGAAAAAAACTAAATGATGAACGAAGCAAAGTGCCGACTACACCGAGTATCTTCTTGTTTCCACTAATCGTAAAAAAGAGGGGGGAACAAGAGCAGGTTGCAATAATTTTGTAAATAAAATATTAAATATGATAATCAAATAGAGCAGAGCAATGTGCCGAAATATTTAAAAAAACGTGTTTTTGTTAATAATTGCAGATTACCTGCAATTATATAACAGCGTGTACATGAGAAACGTGGAATATCCACACACACACACAATTAGAATGGAACATCAGCTGAAAAGTGCGCAAAGAAGTCAATCGGAAAGTGAACGCTTGGAATTAGAGGGGGATACAAAGAGGAACAAGATACAAACTTTTGATTTCAAGCTTTCGTGACTGCAGGGATTCATATTCTTGGTTCTTTCGGTAAAGTCACGTAGAAGGGAAACAATAAAATAATAAAAAATATATAAAACAATAAAATTCTCACGACGTTTCGACTGCAACACAAGCAATCATATTCAGGTGTGAAATCCACAGTAAGAAAAAAAAGTAACAATTTTTTTTTAATTCTTGCTGTGGATTTCACACCTGATAATGATTGCTTGTGTTGCAGTCGAAACGTCGTGAGAATGTTATTGTTTTATGTTTTTATTATTTTATTGTTTCCTTTCTACGTGACTTTACCGAAAGAACCAAAAATATAAGATACAAACTGGGAAGGTCATTCTAACCTGCAGGGGAAAGTGAAGGTGGGCTTTTGGAAAGCTCAAGTACACATGTCAACCTCGTATCTGTGCCCCCTGCCTGATTACAGATCATTTCAGATCTTATTGGTCACACCGTGACCCTATACATCTCAACGTTCATCCTACAAAGTCCCATCACAAGGGAGAAACACCAATAAAAACAAATAATCACCACTAGTACACTCACCACTACATTCACCACTAGTAAACTCACCATTACTACTCACCACTACACTCACCACCAGTAAACCCACTAGTACACTCACCACTAGTACACTCACCACTAGTACACTCACCACCAGTAAACCCACTAGTACACTCACCACTAGTACACCCACCACTACACTCACCACTAGTACACTCACCACTACATACCTCTCAACCCCTTGTCAATGCCCTGCCTTATTACAGATCAATTCAGATCTTATTGCTCACCCAGTGACCCTATAAGTCTCAACGTTCATCCTACAAAGCCCCATCACAAGACAGAAACACAAATAGACCCAAAAAAAGCGACTAATCAATGTTTTGCCTGCATTGAAACGGCTGTACGCCGTATGCACCTGAAAACTCAATTTCCCTGTACAAGAATACTTGTGGGTAAACCCTATGGTTTGATAGCTATGAGTACAGGTTTGTGTCACTTGTGTGTACTGTGCAACACGTTGAACTTCTTAGTAAATCGTTCTAATCGGAGGTGCGGTGGATGGGTGAAGGACAAAAACACCAAAAGTAAACTCGGTTCAAAACAAAATTAGTTCTCAAATTAGATGTCGGGAAGCCTTCATCCAGCAGTAGAGATGTCATGGCTATTGATTAAATACTTTCACTGATAGGGTAACTTTATAGAATGAACAAAAATAAGAACAGGTGTTTACTTTCTGGCAATAAAATGTGTGTTGAGATGGTTCAAACAGAAAAAAAATTTCAGTCTGCATTAACCACACGTGCTTTGTAGTGAACATGCCAACATGCTCCGATAATAAACTTTTGCATTTTATTTGAAACGGACCGGCCTACGCCAGAGACAATCTTCTTCTTTGTGGCCTCGTCTCACCAATATCAGATCCCAGAGAGCGCCAAGAGGCGAACGGCACAAAGACAAGGCAAATATGAAACTTCACTATGCAGAAGAGACATTTCCGACCACGCAGTTTTTGTTACAAAGCTGTGTAAAATAGTTGTTTAAACGTGTTTTTAAAATGACAATTATTGTTGTTTGTTCTCGTACACCCTCGCCAATTAAAAAAAACCCATCTCAATCATTACATTGTAGAAAGTGCAGAGGTTTATAAAAAAGAACCACCACCACCAAAAATCACCCTCTAACCTGGCATAACGACTGGAATTCCCTCCCAACCGCAATCGATTCCATTTACAAAACAAATCGAAGCACTCCGCGAATCGATTCCCAGCCAATACAACCCCCCACCACCACCACAGCAACACCACGCGCTCAATTCCGATTCACGGTAAAAAAAAACCTAAACGATTCCGATTCCTCCGACGGCGCACCAACGCGTTTGTGCGGCGACTTCGATTCCGAGAATCGCAACCGCGCGCTGTGCCGAGAAGTCGGAATCGATCCTTCCGCCATCTCGAGGAAGGAAGGCATCATGGCGTACAGCAGCAGCGGGCCCATCGATTGCCGCGTGTACGTTGGGAACTTGGGCGATTCGGCCACCAAGGGCGAACTGGAGCGGCTGTTTCGCGTGTACGGGCCGCTTCGGAACGTGTGGGTAGCGAGGAACCCGCCCGGGTTCGCCTTCGTCGAGTTCGAGGACGCGCGCGATGCCCGCGACGCTTGCAGCGAGATGGACGGGCGGCACATCTGCGGCATCCGGGCTCGCGTGGAGATGTCTACCGGGGAGAAGCGCTCCAAAGCCCGCTGGGGGCCACTACCATCCCGAGGACGGTGAGCGTTGCTAGGCCGCAACTAGGCCTCAACTTTCGCTCGCGCGCGAATTTGTATTTTGTACGCTAATTAATGTGGACGCGTGCTCGTAGATTTAATTACAAGGCAGAGATGTTAACTGTGAGATGTTTGTTGAGGGAAAAGTACCGTTTGGTAGTGGGGGGAAGAAGGGATGGGTGATGGAAGACAGAGTGGGAAGTGAACTCAGAAGCCCGAGAAGGCGGCCAAGGCGGTGACTTTAGCGGTTAAATTAGCAGGTGCCAGGTGGATTGTTACTTTGGGGGATGTCGGAATATCGATTGATCGTGGCGAGAGACGATTATTATGTTCGATGTGGTTTTGTGCTGGATTACATACACGGCGTGGTGGTTAGGATGTGTGGTGCTCCAGTGTGGTCATGGTGCGAGCAAGTTTGTTTATTACACAGCATGGTTAGTGTCGGTTTCTGTATTGTGTTTGGGATTGTTTTTAAGGTTGTTTTTTTAAATAACCTAAGGGAGATTGCGATGCCGCTAGGGGCTCGTGCTAGACCGGGAGCCTGCGAAGGCTCAAGGCCCCGTTGCTAGGCCGCAATAGGCCAAAGCCCCACAAAGGCATGAACTTTAAGAGAATACGTACAAATTAAAAGTGCGTTATCATTCGGTTAAAAGGTAATGAGTTGTATGGTATGGTGTTGTATGTATTTGATTACACGGTATGGTATGAAAAACAAGAATAGTTTTTTTTAATCCTTTCTGGCAATAAAACAGGTGTTAAGATGTTCAAACATCGAATAGAAACATTTTGCAATGAATCAAGTCAGCATTAACCACACGTACTTGTTAGTCAACAGGCAAACTAAAACATGCTCTGATAGGAAATGCATTGTCTTTGAAACTGATTGGCCTACTTCAGAGACGGCCTTCTGTAGGACCTCGTCTCACTAGTGTTAGACCAGAGAACACCAAAAGTCGATGAGTACAAAGACAATGCACTATCAGTGCATTTATAGCTCGGGGTAAGCAGGCATAATGTGGAACCTTTTTTTCCAGTATCAAAGTATGAAAAAATAAGAATAGGTTTTACCCATTCCTGGAAATGAAACGGGTGTTAATATGTTCAAACACCAAATAGAACCCTTTTGCAAGGAATCATGTCTACATTAACCAAGTGCTTGTGGGGAACATGCTAACAAACACGTGTTCTGATAATATATACGTACGGTATGATTTTAGTTATACTTTAAACCTTTCTGGATACCGGGCCCATTGCAGGGAGAGCCTCTGGTTACGCGATGATGTCGAAACACAAATAATGAATAACAGAGGTAAAGTTACGTTTGCACGTAATTAACGCCGAATATTTCATTTACACCTAACAATTATGAAACATGTCTTCATATGCGATTTAATACCACGTAAACATTCATGAATGTGCCCGTGTTTATGCCCCTGTGAAGAAGGTCCGTTGCCCGAAACGTCGCGTCTTTTATATTATAATGATAATGCAGCGTTACGAGCAGCCTTCTCGTCCTTTGGAGGTGTCCGGTCATCTGCCCCTCCAGCCAGCGAAACATTTCGTCCTACAGTATAGCTGCTCGCACGCCCTTCTGGACGTGACCGGCCATCCCTCCAGCCAGCAAACATTTTCTTTTCAGATACGGTAATGTATATCCAGTGTTACGAATAGGGTTATATCGCGCATTCATGGAGAGTGGGGTGGGTAGAGGTGTAACGTCAGTACGCACTAACCCGCCTCAACGCTGTGGGATGCAGGTGAGGTCACCACGCAGGTGAGCGCGGTAAACGCACAGAGACAAAGATCCACCGTATAGCCTTAACAGACTGTTGGGGAAAGTGCTGTTAGTGAGCGCCTATGAAGGCTGGAAATGGCACACGAGGGGGTGGGTGGCTAGCACCACACCGGGCCGCCTTTATGTCCCTAGTGGCGATGTTCTTACGCACCGCACCAGGTACTCATTTGAGTCCGAGTCGACCTAGGGAAGGTTCAGATAATCATCACTTTTAGCCGGGAGCGGGAATCGAACTCGGGTCTCCAGGTTTGTAGCGCAGCACACTAACCGCTACACTACCACTCCCCACACGCACTTGGGCACTCGCGCCAGGGAGGAATTCAGCCAGCACACTTTTTTTCTAATATGGTACAAGATTGAGGGACGTTAAACATTTTTAAGCTAAATCCGGGCCATTTTACATCACCGACTTCCACATCCAGTTGTTAACTGGATGTGGAAGTCGGTCTATTTTCTAACGTGCCTCTACAGTTTTTGTAAAGTAAATGGGAGATCCTTAGCAGGGCACCTGGACAACCAAGGCATGCATCCAAGTGCACGGGTTCACCGAAGCGCATGCAACAGATAACTTGGCTCTATAATTGCTTGCGTACAAACGCATGTCTCTGCGATGGTCTTACACCTTAAAACACTACTACACATTCGTAAAGGATAGGAATTATTTCAGGCAATGGCTCTTCCTGCTATGACGATGGGCTTTAATGCTATGAAAAGGGTCATTGCACGAAATATTGCCAGTTTATTTGTCTGTCTATTTAAGGCTACAGTGTAATTGACAAATGTGTTGAGTGTATTTGTTGATTATGCTTGTGCAACAAAACTGTTACAAGACCGGTTAAATCATGTCTAACCAGAACTCTGTTCTGTTTCTGCACATGTATATTATATATTAATGAGGTGTACACGACTGATACATTTTCCTTTTCAGTCACTTGCTAACATATATTTGGCGTACGAGGTGGCGCATAGTCTGAGTGGCATATCTATTGAACGCCGAGCGCCATATGTCGCGTGCATGTGCCATATTTCAAGAGACATCGAATCCCAAGATGTAACAGCAACTTTCCTTTCGAGTAATTGAAAGTGCCTTATAATCCTGAAAGCTATGGTACTGCATTAAGAGTGTCATTAATACCACCCGAAAGCAAACATACACGCACGAATGTCAATGCCACCCAACCACCACCCCGCACAAATGTACATTATTAAGACCCAGCCACATACGCTTTAACAACATAACTAGTCGTGTGTTTATTTGTTATGGAATGACAGTGATACAGTTACGTAAAACCTGTTGTGTTTTAGGTGTTGTAGTAGTACTCTACTATTCTGTTCAGGTTGTATATTGTATATCATGGGATATATGTTGTGTGGATGCTTTCCCTATTTTTTTTATGAATCAATACATTCTGCACATATTGGAAATTGCAGAACACACAATGTGTTTCTGGTAATGGGCTATTGTTGAGGCTATGTTCTTAGGCTATTCTATGGTACTGGGCTGTGCTTTGATATTGGATTATGGCATTGATGGTGCCAAAAGACAAAGCGCTTGAGAGGACACCTGTCACAGGTGTGTACCCAATTATCTTGATTATATGGTGCTCCAGAAAGTAAGATGCACCCGGAAGTTGTACTCTATGTCAATAAAGTTATTCAAATCTGATTTCACCTACTTCATTATCGGATACACCTCCAACTTAAAAAACAAATGCAAATCGCTGTAAGTTTATTTAAAGTCGAGATTCGATTTGTTTCATATTCCACGACCTTGCAGAACATTCTATGGCACGCAATTGATTATGACATGGCCTTATAGAATGTTGCAAAGGATGTAACAAAATTATTTATTGCCTTTACTTCCAAAACATTCTGCACCACGTGAATATTTTTTTCACGTGTTGAAGGAACTTCTGTCGACTTAATTTGAATATATAGGGTGCAACTTTTATTCATTATCACACAGACTGAGTTAACTTTTTAGCACATTTGATTTAGCACACCGTTCACTTAATGTCGCTGTTTGTTTGTGTGGGTGGCGGCAGACAAGGTAGGGAGTGCGGTGCCCACATAGTGGATACCCCCCGTTGGGGTGGGTATCTTAACGAGTGTACACCGACCAGCGTGGTGAAGTATGGTTAAACAGCCCCCTATGACCGATGCAGCTAAACCACAGCCCCCAGTCACTAGCAGCTCTGAATCCACCAGCTGTAGCATCGGATGGGAAGAACATTTTGAAGGTGATTGATTAATACACAGATGCATAGAACATAGCAAGGTTTAATTTTGTATTGAAACATTTGATGTTTTTGGCCGTTTTGCCTCTATTTAACGTCACGATTTTATTCAAGAATAACTTTGTCTTGTGCTCCCCCCCCCCCCCCGTATTATGTGCACGCTTTACTTGCTTCATCAATGTACGCGTAACATTTTTCACAACATACGATTCTTGTATCGCGAGCGCAAGTGTCACCGCATACTTACGAGTGTAAGAATCCTACTTGGCGAGATGTTAACTACCTCGCCTGGTATACAAGAGGTCGTGGGTTCCATCCCAACACTTCTATACTTGGCGTTTGCATGTTCTCCCTATGGTCGCGGTCATTTTTCTCCTGGTCCACCGGTTTTTCCCTCCACATTTTAGAATCAAAACGCTTTTAGAACATTTGGCTGCTGTAAATGTCCACGTGATGAAAGCCACTTCGTTGAGCTGTCATTTGTGGCCAGATCGCTTCTGAAAAAGAGCCCCATATCTCAGCGGGCCTTACCTGATTAAAAGAACATTCTGTGAATAAATCCCTAACCTCGTACTCTGAACTCTCTCCCGTGCCCCCTCCCCCCCCCCAGGTTCGAGGACCGCGGGAGCCGGCGCTCTCGCTCCCGTTCCCGCTCGCGCTCCCCACACCGGCGGCGACGCAGCGGGACGCGCTCTCCGCGGCGCTCCATCCCCCCCGAGGCCCGGCGACCCCGCGACGGCTCGGCCAGCCGCTCCCCGTCCCCGACGCGCCACCGCCGCGGCTCCTACTCGCCCTCGCCGCTAGCGGCCGCCGCCTCGTCCTCGCGCCGCGCCCTGCGCTCGCCCTCCCCCGCGCGGGGGTCGCGCAGCGCCGCCAGCCGGAGGTCGCCGGCGCCGAGACGCCGCTCGAGCTCCCCGCGAGGGTTCGGCGGAGGCCGGAGGTCGAGCCGCTCGCCCGCGAGCCGCTCGCCGCGCGCCAACGGCACGCGCGCGACATCGCGCTCGCGCTCGCCATGATGACGGCGGGCGCCGCGCCCCCCCCCCCAGCCCCGCCCCCCCCACCCACCCACCCGCCGCCTCCCCCCCTTCCTGGCCCAACCCCCTTATCAGCTCCTCCACCCTTGCTCCGACCATTCCTTTTCTCACTCCTTACACTTACTCCACCTCCCTTCCCTCGCTCCGCCCCCTTACTTTGCCCACTTCCCTCGGTTCCACCGCTCTCGTCGCGCCCCGCCTGCGGCACCTTGGCCCCCCCCGCCCCTTCCTGAATTTAAAGGAAGACGCAGTTAAAACATTTAATAAGGTTTTGTATTGCGATGGCGCTGCTGTCGGTGTTTGTTGTCGTGTGTCGCAGGTTCGTGTTGAGGGGGTCTCGTGACGGGCGGCGTGATGTCACTCTCCGTGTGTGAGGACAGACCCCCCCCACCCCCCCGGAGGAGGGCATCTCCCATTTGGTCGATTCTGAGTAAGGGTTTCAGAGCGGTGGCGCAGTGGTTAGTGCGCTGCGCTATAAACCCGGAAACTTGAGTCCGAATCTCAGTCATGGCTAGCTTCAGCAGCGAGTGATATCTGAACCGGTCCTGGGACCACCCTCCCCCACCCTTCGACCAACCCGCACTGACCAGCGTGGTGAAGTACGGTCACGTAACCTTCCATTGCCGACACGTCATGGGGAGGCCTTCATTATCAATTAGATTAACAAAGGTCTGTAAGTCAGAGTGACTGTTGCCAATGTGGTTGAACAAACGCTTATCAAAAACCTTTACCACGTTAGTCATCCACACTGCCTGTTAACGGATACGTTAATCACAAATATGATCGAGGCAAATCGCTTAATTCTATTCAGGCGTGATTGGTGACGGTCTTTGATTTGTACTTGTGTTCCTTTAGTAGGCCTCATCCACATGAGGTGGCACCTTCTTAAATTCCCCACACAGAGAGTTTGTCGCACGCCAATCAAACTGAGCATTGTAATCTTCAGAACTGAAATAAGCTAAGCCAAGTGACAAACCAAATAAAATCACGGCCGTTTGTTTCGCGACGTTATCGTGGAACTCGTTTAGACTTCATCTCCGATATTTGTAAAGCCGATTTCATCTTGGGTGGGTCACTCCTGGACTCCCAGCAGAGGTCGCAATCGGGTACCCGATACCCGTACCCTAGCCGATACCCGGCTACCCATACCCGGCCGGGTACGGGTACCCGTTTGCGACCCTGGTGCGGCCGGGTACGGGTAAGGAATCAAAACCCGTTTGCGACCTCTGGCTCCCAGCCTCGGCTCTCATCGGTGTTGGCTCGGCGTTCTTAGATGACACTAAATCGCTAAGCCACGACTAGTTTTATGCCGTTTGAAAACGCTTAGATTCATTGCAGTGTGATGGGTGAAATCTTTATAAACAAATAAAAACAACATGCTTTTCAATTCTCATATCTTTGCTATATCACCATGTACTGCAATTATGGGTTTC
>CM025638.2:3408461-3424736 GCA_014621495.2 Entosphenus tridentatus | reverse complement strand
GGGGGGGTCAAAAATCGTCCAAAATCGCGTGACGTCATTTATGGACGGCGCCTGTGCGTATCGCAGGCACTTTGTGGACAAGCGAGAGGGTGGGACGATGCGAGGTGGTCGACCGAACGTGACATCGAGACACCCAAAGAAGGGGGAACGAACCGCTCATTGGGGCTTGAACGACACGAGATGGAGGGACGGCACGGCAAGTGAAAAGTTATTCAGGAACTGTTGATGGGTTTTGACTTCAACGTTTCGTGACTGCAGGAATTAATATTCTTAGTTCTTTCGGTAAAGTCACGTAAATAGAATATGAAATAGAAAATAAGAAAAATAAATGAAATAAAAAATTTAATTTTAAGTTGAAAATAACATTTTTTATTTTATTTTACTTTACCGAAAGAACCAAGAATAGGAACTGTTGATGGGTTTTGACTTAAAAGTTTCGTGACTGCAGGAATTCATATTCTTGGTTTTTTCGGTAAAGTCACGTAGATAGAATATGAAATAGAAAATAAGAAAAATAAATTTTATAACATTTTTTCTTTTTAAGTTGAAAATAACATTTTTTTATTTTATTTTACTTTACCGAAAGAACCAAGAATAGGAACTGTTGATGGGTTTTGACTTAAAAGTTTCGTGACTGCAGGAATTAATATTCTTGGTTTTTTCGGTAAAGTCACGTAGATAAAATATGAAATAGAAAATAAGAAAAATACATTTAATAAAAATTGTAATTTTAAGTTGAAAATAATTTTTTTTATTTTATTTTACTTTACCGAAAGAACCAAGAATAGGAACTGTTGATGGGCTTTGACTTAAAAGTTTCGTGACTGCAGGAATTCATATTCTTGTTTTTTTCGGTAAAGTCACGTAGATAGAATATGAAATAGAAAATAAGAAAAATAAATGAAATCAAATTTTAAATTCTAAGTTGAAAATAACATTTTTTATTTTATTTTACTTTACCGAAAGGACCAATAATATGTTGATGGGTTATTTATTTTTTTGGCATGATGCTGAAAGGCTTAAGTGATCATTTCCTCTCTGGTCTGGCACCTCCAATTAGCGCGGTTGGCTACGTACGGTGCGAAAGAAGTTCAACATACAAACACGTTTCCGCTTGTTGTTCGAAACGTACGGTTTTCCGGTCTGCACTCATTATTTTTTTCTGTTGTGATGAGTTTCTTGTCATTTGAATGTTTGTGTGCCCTGATGGATCGCTACGTCGCAGGGCCGTGACAGGTGGCGGCGGTTTGTGGAGGCCTTCATCCAGCAGTGGATAGATCATGGCTGATGATGAAGATGAGAGTAGAAAGCCAGAATAATATGCTACCGGTTACTGCTAAATTTGCCTTCATCCAGCAGTGGATAGGTCATGGCAAATGACGAAGACGAGAGTTCGAAAGCCAGCAGAGTCTGCTGCTGCCGGCTGCTGGTAAATAAATATGCATTCTGCATGTGCAGCATATGATTTAAAGTCAGGGTGTATGCAATATTTACATACAGCTCAGACGCTCATTCAAAATTTATATCGGCCTATGCATACTCACGTGCATATACAGGAATACTTGTATATTTCATCTAATCCTGTAACAGTCAAACAAACGCACTGGGAATAGAGTCAGCATTGGGAGTTGACGAAATTGGCAATTGCTATTATTTCATAGCGAGTTTCCTTAATTATATTAATGGCCTAAAGTCAAACCACATTTTCCCCACTGCGTTGCATCTCACTGGGCTGAGATTCAAACATTGCCTCTCCTCCCGTGTCTCTCTAACCCTCCGCTCTGATCTCATCTCTCCACTCTCTCCCTTGTCAGGGTCTGCTGAATAATGGATGGGGCTTTTCTGGCGCCGATGCTGCTGCCTATTTTAGACGGAGCTCTGCTTTCGTGATGTCTTCATTAGTGGCTGGGGTTGGTCCTGGAGGGTAAATATATAATGGCATCAAATTTACCCTACAACTACATACTTGTACTGCTTGCGCCTTCATAAGTGTGTGTGTGTGTGGCGGGGAGCGATAGTGCAACACTTAGGGCACTGCGCTACGAACCCGGCGACCCGAGTTCGATTTCCGCTCACGGCCAAACACCAGCGACGATTATCTGAACCGGTCCTGGGCCTCCCCTAGGTCGACTCGGCCTCAAAAGAGTTCCTGCTGCGGTGATGTAAACATCGCCACTGGGGTGACAAAGGCGGCCGGGCGTGGGGTTGGCCACCCACCCCCTCGTGTGCCTGGCGGGCATTCATAGGTGCTACTCGCTAACAGCACTTGCCCCCAACAGCCTGTTCAGGCTGTACGGGGAATCTTTGTCTTTCTTTGTTAGAGAGTGCGTGTGTGTGTGTTTATAATGGGGATGCGGTCGTGCTTAGTGCACTGCTCAGTGGTGAATATATAAACCGGTCCTGGGCCTCACCAAGGTCGACTCAGCCTTAAAATGAGTGCCTTGCGGTGTGTACGTGGGGTCGGCTCTGTAAGGGCTGTCTTCGTGACGCTATTAATGACCGTCTCGCAATCACGTGCCTTGCACCTCTTGAGCTTTTCACCGAACAAAAAAAACGTCTCTTCTTAACACATTCCTGCGGAGGGAGCTGGTAGGAACGTTGGGTTGCTCGGTCAATGGCCAGGGTCAACGGCGGCGTGGTGTATTCCGCAAATATGTCCGACTGTGAGGGCGGGCACAAGCCGGCGTGAGTAGGTTAAACGTTGAGTTTTATAAGGGCACCACGGGGTGAGCAGCCCCTCCCCACCCCTCCCACCCCCCACCCAGCCCCACTCTCCCCACCCAGCCCCTCCCCACCCTCCGCTCCCCACCCAGCCCCACCCTCCCCACCTAGCCCCTCCCCACCCAGCCCCTCCCCACCCTCCCCGCCCAGCCCCTCCCCACCTTCCCCACCTCATTAAATACGCACTACAATGACAATTTTTTACCGCTTTTCTTGCTTTTTTTTTGGGGGGGGGGGGGGGGGCAGAGCTTTGTGACGTCTAATTTGAGGGGGGGTCTGACTTTTTATGACGCCGTGTGACGAAGGAGGGGGGGGGTCAAAAATCGTCCAAAATCGCGTGACGTCATTTATGGACGGCCCCATAGTTATAGGTATGGCAGTATATATGTTGGTAGATTATAGGGATGGCAGGAGATCTGGTAATAGGTCCGATTGTCAGCTTGGCAGTCGATGTTCTTAGTCCGGACAAGGCTGAGAGAGCATTGGCCTACGTTTCCCTCTGGAATGTGGGCAAACTTGACAGAAAAAATGTCGTTAAGGTCACATCCACATTTCTAGTTTCGTTTGTGTCTTGTGACCAGGCAAGGGGGGTTCTGATCTATATATATACACACACACGCGCGCACATAACCCACCCACACACACTACTAAACTATCGGGCTCAGTAACGTGATAATAGAGTGCAGTAAAACTTTATATTTTAAGTTTTCGTGACTGCAAGGGTCCATGCTCTTTGGTTTTTTCGGTAAAGTCACGTAGGTAAAAAAAAGAAAACAAATAAATTAAATCACGACGGTTCGGAGGCAACACAAGCTTCCGTCTTCAGGCGGAATCGTCACAGCAAATGATACAGTAATTTTAATTTATTTATTTTTTATTTTTTCACCTATACGTGACTTTACCGACAAAACCAAAGAGTTTGCAGTGGATACACGCGTCCAGATTGCTACACGAGAAGACCCTGCCGTTGCAGGTAAAAATGTGTGCCACGCTGTTTAAAAAAATATAATAGTTATTTAAAGCAGCCGCAGTGCAGTAGATATATAAAATATACTTAACAATGGAGTTGCTGACTTTAAAGTGTCCCGTGAAAGTTGAACTTATCCGTTGTGAGGTTGAACTGTGGACAACTTTGTAGCTTCGCTGTTTAACGTGGGGATTACAGCGCCGTATGGGGAGAACCCGAGTGGTGAAGTATGGTCGGTGATTTTTTTCTGCAATGTTTTGCTGTCTTTTCTTGGATTTCTGTTTGCACTTAGTCACATATTCACTTTAATATGTTTTTTGTTCATGTTTTTGTTTTTTGTTTGTTGCGGTTGCACCCGATTCAAGAGCCGAATGGCTCACAGGGCTATACCTAATAAATGAACTTGAACTTACCAATAGGGGTTTTCCCTTTTTTTCTGGCAACAAAACTGACACCTTTTTCAAGGAATCATGTCTACATTAACCGCAATACTTGCAGTCAAAAGCAAACAAAAACACAATACTCTGGTAATTTATGCATTGTCTTTGAAACTGATTGGTCCACACCAGAGACAGCTTTCTTTGGAGCCTAGTCTCATATGGTGTTCGACCAGATGACGCCAAAAGGCGCACAGTTCAAAGACAACGCACTACCAGAGTAATGAGAGCTCGTGGTGAGCAGCTACATAATGGGACCTCCTTTGCCAGTACCAAAATATACTAATAGGGGGTTTCCCCTTTTTTCTGGCAACAAAACTGACACGTTTTGCAAGGAATCATGCTTACATTAACCACAATACTTGCAGTCAAATGCAAACAAAAAACAATACTCTGATAATTTATGCATTGTCTTTTAAACTGATTGGTCCACACCAGAGACAGCTTTCTTTGGAGCCTAGTCTCATATGGTGTTCGACCAGATGACGCCAAAAGGCGCACAGTTCAAGACAACGAACTTGAACTTGAATAGCCCCGCGGTGCCACACTGCACACAGACAGCCACATCCACACGCGCACTCTACGTGCAGTACATGTTTTAATTATCATCACTTTATCGGAGTAAAACTTTATTTAAAAATAAAATGAAAACGTTGTTAGGACAATGGTAACCAGACGCTGAAACGTGTCCTCTGTAATGGAGGAGGGTTGCACATACTGCGATACAGTATTATTATTTCGATTTAAAGACGCTGTCTTTCCGACAGCTCTGTTTTCTCCACCTGAGGACGGCTGCTTGCGTTGTGGCCGAAACGTCGTGAGAATGTTATTTTATTATGTTTTAGTTTTATTCTTTTATTATTTCCCTTCTACGTGACTTTACCGAAAGAACCAAGAAGAGGAGTATTATTATTATTCAGCTTGTTTACCAAGACAGGTCTCCAAACTCTTTATCAAGAGGGTCTTGCCAGGTTATTTACAATCGGGGACGGGTGGGCGATGTTAATGGGCGCCACCGGTAGCTAGGAGATGTTGACTACCTCGCCAGGTATACAGGAGGTTGTGGGTTCGATCCCGACCTGACGCCTGTTGTATATTTGGAGTTTGCGTCTCTCTCTCTCATCATTACGGTGGCTTAGGAGATGTTGACTACCTCGCCAGGTATACAGGAGGGTTGTGGGTTCGATCCCGACCTGACGCCTGTTGTATATTTGGAGTTTGCGTCTCTCTCTCTCTCATCATCACGGTGGCTTAGGAGATGTTGACTACCTCGCCAGGTATACAGGAGGTTGTAGGTTCGATCCCGACCTGACGCCTGCTGTATATTTGAAGTTTGCGTCTCTCTTTCTCAGTATCATCACGCCGTTTCGGAAGCTTGTGTTGCCTCCGAAACGTCGTGATTTTAATTTTATTTTAATTTAACTTTTATTAATTTTAATTTTTTACCTACGTGACTTTACCAAAAAAAACTAAGAATATAGATAGACTGGTTACCACCAGAGGAATGTGGAATTTCTGCCCCTTACCCGAGGCTCACCCAGCACTTTGTCTGAACAGGGAGACGCGCTGACGCACGTTTTGAAAACTTAAGGTGAGTTATTGAATACCGTTTCAAATATATTCCGCGTGAGGCTGCGACTGTTGGTCTGAGTATGCGTGACGGATTTCCACGGAATAAACACAACTGTTCATTTTAAAACGGAGCGTGACCTTTCGTGTGTGCGTGTGTTTATTTTGCAGTGGAAGAAGAGACCAAGAACATCGATTTCATGGCTTTTGCAAACTTTGTCTGGAGGTTATTGGGTACATCTTTTCCTATCACGGTTTACTGCATCCAAGGCAATGCGCCTGCCCGCTCAAATGAGCGGGCAGGCGCGTTTCCACCCTGTGGTGGAAATTCCAAATTGTCACTGCTAGGGCTTTGTCTCGCATAGATCAAACAGAGTTGACTTTATACAATTTAGTACCGATTTTTTCTCAACCTGGGAAAGATGGTAGGCTGCCCCCCCCTCCCACACACACCAGAATTTGGACTGGCACACTTTGTTTTCGAGACGAATCCCCTAAATGCAGCACCACTCGGCACGGCCTTTGCCTATACTGCACAAATGTATGAAGGATGCCGTTATTGGCATATGTAGATTGAAACATTTATTTTTACATTGGTGTGCAGATTTTCATGAGTAAGTTCCGTTTTCTCAGAGTGCAGTTTTCGTTGATCTTTGTTGATCCACAGATCCACTTGCAGAACGCGACTTGCGTACGAGTTTGGGCATTCCCTCGTTTGCAATCCGTGGTTATCGCCCGCTATGATGCGTGTGTCGGAAACATAGCAACGGGTGGAGGGAAGGGATGAGACCAAGTAGGAGCGCAAAAAAAAGCGTGGAGAAATCCATTCTTGGAACTACACGGAAAGAGAAGCAGACAGAAATAGAAGCTTATGGATCAGGCACTAACACACAAATGAAGAGACATTGAATGGTAATAAAAGTAAGTGGGCTTAGGCGGTAATTGGTTGCTAGAAGGCATGATGTCCCGTGGACTGGATTGGTAACAGAACGGCAGCCAACGGTGAGGATGACCACCGTGGAGATGGAGCGATGAGGTTAGCTCGCCACGGTGGCTAGGAGATGTTAACTACCTCGCTTGGTATACAGGAGGTCGTGGGTTTGACCCCGACCCTTGACCCCTGCTGTATATTTGGATTTGCAAGGGGTTTTTTTCGTGGTCGCCTGGATTTTTCTCAGGGTCCTCTGGGGTTTCCCTCCACATTTAGAAATATGCCTTTAGGGTATTTGGTTGCTACTTTACATTGCCAGATGATAAGCCACTTCATTAAGCTATCATTTGTGGCCAGGCCGCTTCTGAAAAAGAGCGAGATAGCTCAGTGGACCTTACCTGGTAAAAAAAAAAGTTTTTCTCGTATTGTTTCAAGTGCAGAAGCAAGATCAGTCGTGGGATTGTCGGACTACTGAGGCTTGACGTGAGTGTTGGGTGACATTCATCTAGCAGTGAATAGACTATCGCTGATCTAATCATGAAGTGTCTTTAGATGTGGTGGTATTGATATGCCATATATATTAAAACTGTTGTTGTTTCCGTGTGTTGTTATCACTCCCGCTCTCCAGGCTGGACGGATGATGAGTTTGAGAGTTATCGGACCACAGCGGAATTTGGATACGAATTCAATGAAGGTAAGAACTGAGTCACGTATATCACGTGTTACGTATGTGTAGTGTCGTAGGTCTCTTCTTCCTTCTACTCGAGGCTTGTGTGTGTGTGTGTGCGTGCGTCGCGCACACACTCAGTCGGAGACGAGGTAGTCGCAGGAGGCACCGTCCTCCCCTTTTATTGTTGTGTTCACGCCACCAACTCCGGCCCCCTCTCTCACGACCACGCTGCCGCACGACCCGGCCCAGACACGACCCTGTCCGCGTTGCACCCACGGCGTCGACCGAGACCGCCAACAACTGTCCGGCCGCGCAATCATCGGGCGAAGTCGGCAGCGACGACAGCGACGACGAGACGACTCCACTCCCAGAACCGGCAGCCCAGAGCGCTCGCTCTCCGCCGCTTTTATTCCCCTCGGCGCGGTTTGGCTCCGCCCCTGGCTCCGCCCTGGCCACGCTTGGCTCCGCCCCTGGCTCCGCCCCTGGCTCCGCCCTAGCCACGCTTGGCTCCGCCCCTGGCTCCACCCCTGGCTCCGCGCTAGCCACGCTTGGCTCCGCCCCTGGGTCCACCTCCCCGCGAGGTCTACCGTGACCCTTGCCCCAGTTCCTCCGCCCTGCCGGCACGCACACCCACAGCCGTGTACATGCTCAACGGCGTGTGCGCTAAGTGTCTACCTGCAGTTGCAGCTGCTGTACAACATTCAGCGCTGAGTCACAACATGTGTTTGTATGTATGTTGAATTTCTTTTGCACCGTTCATAGCCAACTGTGATAATCGGAGGTGTTTGTAGAATACACGTGATGTGTTTGTTATTCGGGGAATGGTGGCGCAGTCGTGAGCACACTGCACTAGCGACCTGAGTTTCATTCCCCAACCACGGTTAACATAGTTAGCAAGCCATGGAGATGACAGCTTGTGCATTATAAGCATGATTTACTGTATTGCAAAGTTGCAATAGTTAAAAGTCGTTATGGCAGGCTTATATTTGAGTGACCCGCAGGTGTAGAACTTTAAAGTAATTTTTAAATATCGCTGCAGTACAGCAAAGGAAACAAAACAATGAAACTACAAATACAATTACAAAGTTACGGGAAACTGATGTCACAGTAAATGTGACATCGTGAAAACTGGTGTCGTGTTGTAACGTGACGCATCGTGCTGCAAGTGTGTGCAGGATTGTCAGCTCTTCATCGCTGAAGAAACCTTTTACATTGCACTCTCTGACTCAGTCCATGCAATGATATTCACCTGCGTGTCTGCGTGTGTGTGTGTCTGTGCGTCTGTGTGACTGTGTGTGTCTGTGTGTGTGTGTATCTGTGTGTCTGTCTGCGTGTCTGCGTGTCTGTCTGCGTGTCTGTGTGTCTGTGTGTGTGTTTGTGTGTCTGTGTGTCTGTGTGTTTGTGTGGTGTGTCTGTGTGGTGTGTGTGTGTCTGTGTGGTGTGTGTGTCTGTGTGTGTGTCTATGTGGTGTGTGTGTGTGTCTGTATGTGTGTGCCTGCGTGTCTGTGTGTCTGTGTGTCTGCGTGCGTCTCTAGAAGGGAGACTCATAAGTGTTCAGGATGGATCGTGCTTTCAGTTCAACTTCTATAACAACAAGACTCGTGACCAGCGGCGTTACGAGGCACTGGGAGAGGTTAGACGCGAACCGGGGATGGAATCTTCACCGATTTTACAAAAACAAATATCTGACGCAGCACCGCTGAGATCTGGATTTACATTTATGGCTTTTTTTGTTTTGCCACCCGTGATCCCGAGCCAAATGAGGCTGCCATAACACTGGCTTCATCCAGCAGTAGATTCATCGCGAGTGACGATGAACAATGCCATTGACGGTGGAGCGACGGTCGAGGAGTTTGCGCCGTGCTCTGAACCCGACGACCCGAGTTCCATTCGGGGCTGCGGCTGACATCATTGGCGAGTGATCTCTGAACCCGTCCTGGGCACCCCTCTTCACCAACGCGCACTGACCAGCGTGGTGAAGTATGGTCAAACAACCTCCAGGCTGACGGGGTGTGGGCAGGCCGTCATCCAGAAGTGGATTGACAAAGAGCTTTACATTGTTTAAACACGACAGTAAGCTCGACATGTGCAGGGAAGCCAACAGTGGTGGTTAAATCAAGAATAGACTGGCATCCACCATGGTAATGTGGAATTCCCACCTGTTTCTTGGAACCACAGTGGAGTTGAGCACTGTGATGTTGTCTTGCGCCATTTTTCTAGGTCATAACCGAGTACGTGTACGAACTTCTGGTGAAGGATTATGGACTGGAAAAGCATTACGTTCCTGTGAGTGTAAAACACTCACAGTTTATGTATCCTCTACATTGATGCGTAATGTACCACTGTATCTTCTGCTTCATTGGACATCCGTGAAAAAGACCTTTATAGCTTATCAGAATCCTCCAGTATAAAACTCATTCCTGCGGAGGGAGCTGGTAGGAACGTTGGGTTGCTCGGTCAATGGCCAGGGTCAACGGCGACGTGGTGTATTCTGCAAATATGCCCGACTGTGAGGGCGGGCACAAGCCGGCGTGAGTAGGTTAAACGTTGAGTTTTATAAGGGCACCACGGGGTGACCAGCCCCTCCCCACCCAGCCCCACCCAGCCCCACCCTCCCCACCCAGCCCCTCCCCACCCTCCTCTCCCCACCTAGCCCCACCCTCCCCTCCCCACCCAGCCCCTCCCTGCACGACGGACACAATAATCCCCTGTGGGCTGGTGTAGCCAGGAGGTTCCTACCAGTATAAATATTGTTGGTTCTGATTCATTGTGAAATTGCTGTCGAGTCGTTAGATCAGTCCTGGACAATAGCCCAACAGGCTGGTCTCTGATGGGGGGGGGGGGGTCTCTGGACAAGTAGAGAGACAGGCTAGTTTCTATTGGCGTATACAAACAATAGATGGACATTTCATAATCAACGTTTTTGGGTTTAGATCGCGTTATTTATAAATGTGTCGTAAGCCTCCACCACCCGACACGGCCAATCAGTAAAAAAGTGTCACGTTGACAAAAGACAAATAGTTCACTGCTTTAGCCCACCGGTGTGTTGAAGCGTGAAACCACAACATTTACAATTTTTGAGTAGTACGACGTTTCGCTGGTAATTGCATCCAGCATCATCGGACACATTTATAAATAACGCGATCTAAACCCAAAAACGTTGATTATGAATAATATTGGTCGCGAAAGCCTACGTGAGACAGACATTTCTCCGGCGGGTGCTCGGTGTTTGCAGGTCGAAGCCATCAATGGCAATGAACCCTTCAGCTTCATCTTCATGAGCCCCGGGGCGCTGCAGCAGCAGAAGCTGCTTCTGCTCATTCACGGGACCAGAGTGGTTCGAGCCGGCCAGTGGGCTCGTAGGCTCATCATCAACGACTGCCTCGACTCTGGCACTCAGATCCCCTACATCAGGCAAGCCATGGAGGTAACTGGAGCCGGGACCGTTGCGCACTTCAGCCCTGATGATGATTAAGAGATATTCTTTGGGTCTTTCGGTAAAGTCACGTCGATGGGTTCAAAGAAAAGAACAAAAAAAAACTTTCGACATTTCGATCGCAACACACGGATGACGAACGCTTGTGTTGCGATCGAAACGTCGAAAGACCAAAAGAATATTAATACAGGTAGGAACAATGTTGCACACTGCCCACCAGGGATTTTTTGTCTGTCTGTCTGACTGTCTGTCTGTATGACTGTCTGTCGTGCATAAATAAATATATAACATAAACAGCTCTTTCATTGGTGGAGACCTACTGCCGGGTACGGAGAGGGGAGGGGCCTAAGGGAGGAGGGTCAGGGGAGGGGCCTAAGGAAGGGGGGAGTCAGGAGAGGGGCCTGAGGTGGGGGGGGTCAGAGGAGGGGCCTAAGGGAGGGGGGGGTAAGGGGAGGGGCCTAAGCAAGGGGGAGGGGCCGATAGTTAAGGGGGCTGGCTACCTGGCTGGCTGCCTGGCTACCTCAAGTCATCTTTTATTTAGGTAGGAACAACAGGTTCCACACTGCCCACCAGGGATTATTTGTCTGTCTGTCGTGCATATTTGTCTGTCGTGCACGAATGCGTTGTCCAACCAAGTTCCTACCTGCCCACTCCGAAGGAACGTGTTCCTGCAGTCACGAAAGCTTTAAGTCAATATTAACAGATATTTGTTTTTGGGTCACCAGCCACAGTTTGTGCCACTCCAATGCCTGTCTCGGTGACCTGCCATCCTCAATCCCCCAACCACCGTCCCACCTTTCACAACCTCCTCTTCCTGATTATATCTCCTACACCTTCCTGCCACATTCCGTTGAGAACTTGCAAGCTGCTTTAACCCAATCCTGCGATCAAATTCCTAGCATGGAATGCAACTGCCCATCAGCCAGAAGCCTCTTTTCCAAGTTTCTGTGTCAAGGTCCATCTCTTGGATGTAGGGAGGTCTTTCGTGATGTGAAGAAACACATTTGTGACCAAGACTACTGAGCGACTAGCAGCCAAATGAGTTAACGCTTCTGAGGTGTAACGCCCATTGCGGAGACGGAGCGATGAAATCAGCTCGTGTGCAGGTCCCCGATGCATTGGCACATCACAACACAGTGCGGGTTGGTGACCACTTGGTCAGGCCTTCGTCCAGCAATGGGTAGAGATCACAGCTCGCGATCGTCCATGACATAGCGCGACGACTTGACTCGCCTCTCCGCAGGAAGGGTACGGTGTCGTGGTTCTGAACCCCAACGACAACCGCATTGATGGAGAGAGACTGGAGCGGCAAAAAAAGAGCATGGAGGCCGCCAAGAAGGTGTGGGCTGTGTGACCTGGAGCCAACCGGCGATGCTCGCGAAGCTGGAACCCTCACGGAGTCTCACCCGCACGACGCTCCCCTCACTCGCTACGGCAGAGAGACGACAACCACTGCCATCGCCACCACCGTCATTGCCACCACCGTCATCACCGCCATCGCCACCATCACCAACCACCGCCATCACCACCACTGCCATTACCACCATCACCACCACTGCCATCGCCACCACCGCCATCACCACCATCACCAACCACCGCCATCACCACCATCACCAACCACCGCCATCACCACCACTGCCATCACCACCACTGCTATCACCACCACTGCCACTGCCGCATCGAGATGAGAAATTATTTTTCTGATGACATTTTTTTCTATTAATTGTTTAGTTGTGTTTAAAAAAAACCCCATTAAATATAATGATTATTTCAACGTGAATTGCCTAGTGAAGATAACATTTTAAGTTGTTCGCATTAGAAAACCGCTGCAGCACCACCGCAGTCTGATTTGTGCCTCGGGGAGGTCTCGGAGCGGCTGTGAAGGCGTCCTCCGAGCGAGAGATTTCCCTTCCTCGTTCGTCGCGATCAGCTTCTGGCGTTGTCGCCGCGCCGTCCGAGACCCATCGAGGGCGGTGAAGAAGGCGCCCGTGGCTGTGATGAGACGAAGTCACGGCGCGAGGTCGCGCCGCACAAACAGAGCGGCCCGCGGCTTTTGGCAGCGTCAAAGGGGTTGTGGACTTGTGGAACTTGAGGGTCATGGGGACAGCATTGGAGAGCTTTGTTGTTTTGTTTCGTATCGTTTATAAATACCTACCGTTGGTCGATTATACAGTTTTAGCACTTTCACGGGAAGGACAATAACACGACAAGTTGTTTCATAATTAGAACGCCAAATTTTCAGAGGTCACTCACAACAGCCCCAAATCGTGGACATGTCACGATCCGCCACTGACAACAACTTCTACCATCACCGCAACCACCACGGAGTTGACGTTACGCAGTCCCCCTGATCGTGTCGTTCCGTCGTTCACGATTTCAGGGTCTGCAGCCCAATTCTACGGACGTCAACGCTGCAAGCGGCTTGAGGACGAGGGGGAGAAGGAGGCATCAGAGATATCACTACATCAGGGTGAGAAGCAATGAGTAATGCATTTGTCGGATCACCGAATTTTTTTGGCACGATCGTCATCATTATTATCCACATCAGCAGCAGAATTGTCATCTTTGTAATAGTAGTTTTTCGATTTAAAGCTTTCGTGACTGCAGGGATTCATCTTCTTGGTTCTTTCGATAAAGTCACGTAGAAGGGAAAAAAATAAAATAATAAGAAAATTCTCACGACGATTCGGCCACAACGCAGGACGGCTGTATGCGTTGTGGCCGAAACGTCGTGAGAATTTAATTTGATTATTTTTTTCCTTCTACATGACTTTACCGAAAGAACCAAGAAGATAGTAGTTTTTGTCACATTGACTCAAATGATGTCCTTGATCATAATCGTTGTCATCGACATTATTATCCCGCGTGAAATACTCAGCTTTCTCTGAGCAGCGAGATGCTTTTGACGTGAAGTTGTCCAAACCGAGGCGCCGCGTCCAGTGGCAACGGAGCTTTCCCGTCGACGCGTCCTGTTCCCGTTGTCTCCCCTCCCAGGACAACGAAAGCCCCGAGCAGCACATCGAGTACGTGTGGGAGCACTTCGTGAAAGAGTCCAGGGCAACAAGAGTCTTCCTGGTGGCTCATAGCTGCGGTGGCCAAGACTTCGTTAACGTGGTGAGGTCAAATCTTGAATTTCGATTTAAAGCTTTCGTGACTGCAGGGATTCATCTTCTTGGTTCTTTCGGTAAAGTCACGTAGAAGGGAAGTAATAAAATAATAATAAAATAAAACATAATAAAATAATTCTATGACAGTATACAGTATACAGTACGGTGTAGACTCGTGCGATGTAAGAGAATAAAGTTTAGATGGAAGCATATTATATTTTTTACGACGTAGAATTGTAATGTATTACTTACTGTTAGTAACTCAGCTTATTGTAGAGTATATTTAGTATAATGATGATACTATGTAGTTTATACTTTAGTTGTTTATGTGGTGGTTTTAGTTACTGCAGCTACATACTATTAACACTTCTTCCCTTTATTAATGCTACCCCTATCCCTCCCTGTGATGCTGCTAATCCTGCATCATGCACGGGCAAAGTAGCACTAATCACATACCTGCATTTCCCATATCCCCTCCCTTGGATGCTGCTAATCCTGCATAATGCACAGACACAAGTCGTACTAATCACATACCTGCATTTCCCATAAATATGCTAAATTCCTCTTAATATGCAAATTATTTTGTCAAGGCGCCCCTTTCCCCCCCCCCTTCCAACCCAGCTTATATATATGCTCCAAGCACGTGTGCTGTTTCATTCAGACGCTGTCGCCTCGACAGACCTGGTTTCAGCTGAGGACAGCTGCTTGCGTTTTGGCCGAAACGTCGTGAGAATTATTTTATTATGTTTTATTTTTATTATTTTATTACTTCCCTTCTACGTGACTTTACCGAAAGAACCAAGAAGGTCAAATCTTGACTTGAAGCTTTCGTGACCGCAGGAATTCATATTCTTTGGGGTCTTTCGCTAAAGTAGATAGGTTCAGAGAAACCTATCTGCGTGATCTTCTTGGTTCTTTCGGTAAAGTCACATAGAATGGAAACAATAAAAATAATAAAATAAAACATAATAAAATAATTCTCACGACCTTTCGGCCACAACGTAAGCAGCCGTCCTCAGGTCTGTCGACAGACCTGGTCTTCACCTAATTACGGCTGCTTGCGTTGTGGCCGAAACGTCGTGAGAAATTTTTTATGTTTTATTTTATTATTTTTCTTGTTTCCATTCTACGTGACTTTACCGAAAGAACCAAGAAGATGAATCCCTGCAGTCACGAAAGCTTTAAATCTATCTGCATGACTTTACCGAAAGGCCAAACGAATGTGGTGAAGTTAATAGATGGTCTGGTGAGCCGCCTTAAGAAAGATGCGCTCACATTCATACCGTACCGCAATGACGTTTCCGGCCTTCACAACCAACCCGACCAGCATGGTGAAGTATGGTCAAATAACACCTCGCTACCCACACAGCATTGGGAGGCCCTTATCCGGCAGTGGTTTTGACAAAAGGGTTGTACATGTGTAGTGGGTTCGAATTAGGTGCACACACACACAGCTTGGAGGCAACACTATTTATTAAACGGTAAGTAATATAACACTGTACATGAGGTGGTGACCACCTTCCTCAACTCACTAACACTCTGGAACACGACAGGACGACGACCCGGGACTTGAGGACCGATGATGATGTCGTCTTCACTTCGGAGTTCAACAGCCCCGCTCTGCATCCACAACCCGCTTATATCCGCTCTGGTCAGGCCACGCCTCCCTTCCCAGGCCACGCCTCCCTTCCCAGGCCACGCCTCCCTTCCCAGGCCATGCCTCCCTTCGCAGGCCACGCCTCCCTTCCCAGGCCACGCCTCCCTTCCCAGGCCACGCTTCCCTTCGCAGGCCACGCCTCCCTTCCCAGGCCACGCCTCCCTTCCCAGGCCACGCCTCCCATCCCAAGCCACGCCTCCGTTCCCAGGCCACGCCTCCCTTGCCAGGCCACGCCTCCCTTCCCAGGCCACGCCTCCCCCCACCTCTGGGAAGGTCTGGGTCCCTCCACCACGTGATCCCCCAGGCACCCCCTTGGGGCCCCCAGCCCTCGTACGGGCCGACACAGAAGTGACGTCCTATGTCACTACACATGTGCGTAATGATAACGCGTACACTTTGTGTGTGTGGGCAACAGGCCAGCAGTTGTCCCGATGTGCTGGACAGGTTGTCAGCCGTGGCGTTGACTGCCTCCCTCCACCGTCTTCCTGAGAAGAACAAAACAATGTTGGAATGGTTTCAAAAGGTGGGAATGCTGCTGCCAATCCAGTTTGCAAGGGTTCATACTCTTAGGTTTTTTAGGTAAAGTCACGTAGGTAAAAAATAAAATTAAAATTAATAAAAGTAAAATAAAAATCACGACGTTTCGGAGGCAACACAAGCTTCCGTCTTCAGGTGGAACCGTCACAGCACGATTCCTGTTTCAAGTAAAGATACATGATACTTGATACAGCAGTCGTGCTGTGACGGTTCCACCTGAAGACGGAAGCTTGTGTTGCCTCC
>CM025638.2:3347684-3393461 GCA_014621495.2 Entosphenus tridentatus | reverse complement strand
GAAGCCATCAAAAGGAATGAACCCTTCAGCTTCATCTTCATGAGCCCCGGGGCGCTGCAGAAGGAGAGGCTGCTGCTGCTCGTTCACGGGAGCGGAGTGGTGCGGGCTGGCCAGTGGGCTCGTAGGCTCATCATCAACGACTGCCTCGACTCCGGCACTCAGATCCCCTACATCAAGCGAGCCATGGAGGTAACTGGAGCTGGGACCTTACGGCTCTTAAGCCGCGATGATGATTAACAGATAATTGTTGGGTCATCATCCGCAGGGGGTGCCACTCCAATGCCTCATCTTCTTAGGTTTTTTCTGTAAAGTCACGTAGGTAAAATTTTTTAATGAATAAAAGTAAAATAAAAATAAAATAAAAATCACGACGTTTCGGAGGCAACACAAGCTTCCGTCTTCAGGTGAAACCGTCACAGCACGATTGCTGTATCAAGTAAGAGAAATTCCAAGAAAACAGTCGTTGTATATATACTGGTTGAGGGTGGGAGGAGCCAAGGTAGGCCCTGGATATTATTTTTGTGAGGTTCGGTGTGGCTGAAGCACGCTGTTAGGAATGAGCCTTTGTTGTGTAGACTGGTTGAAAAGAGTTGTTAAGGTGAGGCTGATATAAAGGTGAAATGGGACTGAGACTTTTGTTATGTAGAGGTGGTAAGGCTCAAACCGCTGCTAGAACTCAAAATGCCTGTCTTGGTAACCTGCCCTCCTCAACCCCCCAAGCACCGTCCAACCCTTCACAACCTCCTTTTCCTGATTGTATCTACTACTACACCTTCCTGCCACATTCTATTCGGAACTTGCAAGTTGCTGCGACGAAATTCCTAACATCTTCATCAGCCAGAAGCCTCTTTTCTTAGTTACTGTTTCAAAGTGCGGCTCTCAGACGCATGCAGGCCTTTGAGTGCATTTGTGCTCAAAACGAGAGAGCGACTGTCAGTCAAAGGAGTAAAGTATTCTATTATTTAATATATTTTCTTTCTACCAAAGAGTAGTCCCAGGGTATGATGGAGGAATTAAATCGCGAAGACGGAGGATGTCAAGATCGTCCATGACATAGCGCGACGACTTGACTCGCCTCTCCGCAGGAAGGGTACGGTGTCGTGGTTCTGAACCCCAACGACAACCGCATTGACGGAGAGAGACTGGAGCGGCAGAGAAAGAGCATGGAGGCCGCCAAGAAGGTGTGGGCTGTGTGACCTGGAGCCAACCGGCGATGCTCGCGAAGCTGGAACCCTCACGGAGTCTCACCCGCACGCCGCTGCCCTCACTCGCTACGGCAGAGAGACGACACTGAGTTTGACTTCATTATTATTACTTTTGTACTTTACAGCTATCACAATTCACCATAATTACCACCACCGCCGCTATTAATGTCACCTCATTCACCCCGACCGCGTCTCCGATGAGCACAGTTGGCAAATGTACGGCGCGAAAGAAGTTCAACGTCCATCTAACTTGACTCCGACCATCACCACAACCACTAATACAACTACCACGTCCAAGGCAAACAACAAAGATCCCCCGTATAGCCTGAACAGTCTGGTGGGGCAAGTGCTGTTAGCGGGCACAGGATATTTTACGCACCGCACCAGGTACTCATTTGAAGCTGAGTCGAGACAAACACCACCACCACTACCACAACTCACCACTACCGCTGCCATAGCACTACGCAGGCAGACCTCGCTTTTCGCTCACGAGTGAGAAAGCGCAGCAGCTGTGGCCGAGGTCACGTGACCACGCCACCATCGTTCGCTCAGCCAGCGGGAGTGACGCACGGCTCTGAGCCAATCAGACGATTCGATAACACTGGTCAACAAAAAAAACATTTTTTTCTGGCCTGGACTTTTGCAGCTGTTCTAGACTAATTTCAGGGTGCTGATTCCATTTGCTCTATCACATCTCATTTTTATGCTATCGGCATACCCCATTTTCATTGATTTTACCCTAAATTAACTCTGTCACTTATGATTGCAAGTTGTTGCGAGTCAGTGACTGCTTTAGTGTTAAAATATGGTGCTGTATTTTTAGGATAGTGTGTTTATAATATCATTTTATGTAGATAGCCACATTAATTTAATATTTTTCTTCTGCAGTTTTTATTGAAAATGCAATATTTGATATCTCAAAAACCTGATGTGATGGACAGAAACTGATGCCAGATTTGGAATCAACACCCCAAAATTACCGTAAACCCGTTGGAATACCTTATGCCAGAAAAAGTGTGTTGACCAGTGTTATCGCGCTTTTTAGTCACGATTACATTTTTTTAATAAATAAAAACGATTCGTTTAGCCAGGCGAGAAGTCGCCAGGCCAGGTTGGTGCCAACTTCAAGACACCTCACCGCAGAAATGTAGACCGAGGGCATCACGTAGATCGCGGATGAGGTCCTGGAGACGTTATCTGACTGGCAGCGCAGCAGTAGAATGCACTCGCAATTAAAGTACATAATACTTTCTGGTGTAATTTTAATAAATAATTATTGATACTTGCGAAATATATGTTTACCAACTGTACTATTATTAGCGCTATTACCGATAACCCACTGAAGCCCTCATTTATTGCTCATACGAAGGAAATCACGCTGTCAGGAACGCATCCCCACATATACAATGGTATAATGACCCCTTTTAGTGCTGATTCGATAAGCGCTCACTTCACCAGGAACGCATCTTGAGCGCTAAACGAGGTCTGCCTGTAACTACCAAAGACAAAGACTATACGGGGGATCTTTGTCTTTAATTCCCACAACCACTTATCACCACCGCCACCACCACCACCACAAACATTACTACCACCACAACACCACCACCACCACATCACCAGCTGCTGGAAGTCGGGGGCGTCAGCTGTCCACCAGTAGAGGGATCGGGCAGGAGGAAAGGAAGCGATGGCGAGCTGTGGTGTCACCCGCAATGACCTCTGGGCCTTTGCCTCTCGAATCGTAACTGAGAGACGGAGTTGATGTTACGCAATCTCCCTGGCAGTGATGAGAAGGCATCTTGCACTACCTGGACACATATGACGGGTGGACGGCAACAGGGAACACGTAGGCTTTCACGACCAATATTATTCATAATCAACGTTTTTGGGTTGAGATCGCGTTATTTATAAATGTGTCGTAACCCTCCACCACCCGACACGGCCAATCAGTAAAAAAGTGTCACGTTGACAAAAGACAAATAGTTCACTGCTTTAGCCCACCGGTGTGTTGAAGCGTGAAACCACAACATTTATGAGCAACAGGAAAATTAAAAGTGCTGTTGTTCGGGACCTAAGAGAGGAAGGCCTAACAGAGAAAGGCTTGATAACGACGCGAGAGATTGGTGCCAGAAATATGTGTTTTGTTGCCAGAAAAAAGGGGAAACCCTATTACAGGTAGTCCCTGACTTACGATGGTCCGACTTACGATATTTCGATCTTACGATGGCGATAGCGATACGACAAAATTGTTTAAAAAAATAAACGTTTCGCGCGGCAGGCAAACGCAGCAGCGTACGAGGTACGATACTGTACGTCGGGACGCTGCCGGGATGTACTGTACGCATAGTTTATACAGTACGGTCCTGTAAATTGCTCTGTTTTGCTAAATTATCACGATTCTTTACGACTCCTGGCTAGGCTAGGCCATCTTCGACTTACGGTATTTTCGACTTACGATGGGGTCGTCGTAACGCATCTCCATCGTGAGTCGGGGACTACCTGTTTTATATTTTGGTACTGGAAAAGGAGGTCTAACGATGTAGATGCTCACCCCGAGCCCTCATTACTTTGAAAGTGGCATTGTCTTTGAGCTGCACGACTTTTGGCGTCCTCTGGTCGAGCACCAATTGAGTCGAGGCTCAAAAGAAAGCCGTCCCTGGTGTGGACCAATCAGTTTCAAGGACAATGCATACATTATCAGAGTGTGTTTTTTTTGTTTGCATTTTGACCGCAAGTATTGTGGTTAATGCAGACATGAATCCTCGTAAAGAGATTTCAGTTTTGTTGCCAGAAAAAAGGGGGGAAACCCCTATTATTAAGCGTGTCCACCACTTGAGCACGTTGGCACAAGAAAGAGGAAAGTGGAAACACAATGACGAAATGTGCAGCAGAGACCTGCGGACTACCTGCCCATGGATCGTGACGATGATGACGATGCTGATGATGATCCTGTCGTTGTGTTGTCCACGATGTCAGCATCCGCAGTCCAAATCCACGGACGCCAACGCCGCTTCGGGGAGCGGATGGTCAAGGTGGCATTGGAAATATCGCTCCGTCAAGGTGGGAGGCAATGAGCAATGCACCGGTTCGGATCACAAAGTGATTGCATCATCATCATGATTGTTATCTTCATCAATAGCAGCATTGTCATCTCAGTCGTCATTGTCATAATCATCTTTGTCAGATTGACTACATTATTTCCTCCATCATAATCGTTATCAGCGACATCATTATTCGCGTGTAATAATCATCATTAACTCGAAAGAATAATTTCAATCATCGTTTTTTTTCTTCTTGGTTCTTTCGGTAAAGTCACGTAGAATGGAAATAATAAAAATAAAATAATTCTCACGACTCTGTCTTCTCGACAGACCTGTTCTCCACCTGAGGACGGCTGCTTGCGTTGTGGCCGAAACGTCGTGAGAATTATTTTATTATGTTTTATTTTTATTATTTTATTATTTCCATTCTACGTGACTTTACCGAAAGAACCAAGAAGATGAATCCCTGCAGTCACGAAAGCTTTACATCGAAATTCATCGTTTTTTTGTTTTACTGAGCAGCGAGACGCTTTTGACATTGATGTCAAAGTTGCACAAACCCGGCGCGGAAATTCAGTGGCAATGGAGGTTTTCCGGAGATGCGTTCTGATCCCGTTGTCTCCCCTCCCAGGGCAACGAAACCCCGGAGGAGCACCTGGAGTACGTGTGGGAGCACTTCGTGACCAAGTCCGTAGCAAGCAAAATCTTCGTGGTGGCTTTTAGCTACGGAGGTGCGGCCGTTGTGAACCTGGTGAGGTGAATTCGATGCTCCCGTCTTTCGCTCGCGTTCGGACGCTTGATCAACTTTTACAAAAGCTCCTGGTTTCTTGTTAACGCTTTTGATCCGTCAGGTGAGTAGCGTTGGTAGTGGTACAATGTCTAACACGTGGAAGAAACAAGCCCACAGCAAGAATATGCAAACGTTTGCCCTGACAGCTTACCCACCGGCTTGTTTTGCTGCCTCTCCCAAGCTTGCATTTGGTGTTGACAAAATCAGCAGGAATGTTGTATGCACTTTGTACTTCGATACTTTATATCTTTATTGATTCATAGTGACTTCCATAATATAAGTTTTTTTGGTTTAGATCACTGTCCGTGGTGCTGACATTAAGAAAAAACCGCCACTTTTTTTCAAATTTTCTTGCTGTGGATTTCACACCTGATGATGATTGCTTGTGTTGCAGTCGAAACGTCGTGAGAATTTTATTGTTTAATATTTTTATTATTTAATTATTTCCCTTCTACGTGACTTTACCGAAAGAACCAAGACTAGAATATAAATGTGTCGTTAAACCCGCCACCACCCGACACAGCCAATTGGTGAGGTTTGCCACGTAAACAAAAGATGCCAATTCGTTACTAGTTCAGCGCACCGGTTGTGTGTTGGAGAGTAAACCCACTGCAGCATTGACGATTCGAGTGCCGTGATGTTTCGCCATTAACTACAACCAGCATCATCAGGCGGACAGCCGGAACCGTGGGGGAATCCTTCTGCTGTGGTCAGAGCGACTTGCTTTCCTTTTCGCGAGCACTCACACCGCCTTCTCTCTCGTTTGATGATGTGACTCGCTGACCCGCCCCGACTGGACATCCGTGAAAAAGAGCTTCACGGCTCATCGGATTCAGGAAGCTAAGCAGGCTTTAGCCTGGATTGCGATTGGATGGGTGACCACCGTGCATAACAGGTGTCATAGGCGACTGCGGGGTAACGTGGCGGTCAGCAGTCGGCAGCGCAGCAATATACATATGTTGTACCGTACTTCTATGCATCCACCTTCTGTGCTTCGCACATTCACAGCCCGCACTGACCAGCCTGGTGAAGTATGGTCAAACAACGCCAACGATCCGCACGAGATGAGGAGGCCCTTATGCAGCGGTGGATTGACAGAAGGGTTGTACATGTGCGTGTGTGTGATAACACGTGTGTTGTGTGTGTGTGTGATAACACGTGTGTTGTTATGTGTGTGTGTGTGGGCAACAGGTCAACAATCGCCCAGATGTTCTGAAAAACTTATCAGCTGTGGCCTTTGCAGACTCCGTCCATAGGTTGTATCTGAGAAATCAAAATGTCGTGCGCTGGTTCAAAACGGTGAGAACGGCACTCTTAACCGCCTAAGATACATTCCACTGCCAGTCCTGTGTACAATTCACGAGTGTTTGCTGCGTTTTTATATGTGGGAATTGTGTGTGTGTACACGTGGACCTGCATGGGGGAGCGGTGGTGGAGCGGTGAGCGCGCAGGGCCGCATATCCAGCAGCCCGAGTTCGATTCTCGCTCGCGGCCAACGCCGGTGACGATTATCTGAACTGGTGCTGGGCCTCCCCTAGGTTGACTCAGCCTCAACTGAGCACCTGATGCGGTGTGTTAACATCGCCACAAGGGTGACAAAGGCGGCTCAAACGAGTACCTGGTGTGATGTGTAAACATCGCCACTGGGGAGATAAAGGCGGTCGGGCGTGGTGCTGGCCACCCACCCCCTCGTGTGCTGTGCCGGACTTCATAGGTGCTGCTCGCTAACAGCACTTGCCCCTACAGTCTGTTACAGGCTATACGGGGGAACTTTGTCCTTACACGGATTAACGTGCGATTTATATTTCTACAGTTTAGTGTTCACTGGGTTAGAAGTTCAAAGGAACTGAACGCCAGAATTCATGAAGACGACAGTTCCCTACGCTCTGCCGGTGAGTAACGAACACACACATCTACTTGTAGAATCAGAAGATTGACGAGTTTCTCAGTGGTTTAATAATGGTCATGCCTGAAACACTTGAGTAGACAGCTCAGATCCGAAGTGATTATCACCCATCACCATGATCTACCCACTACTGGATGATGGCTTCTCTATGCTGTTGGCATCTCTCCCATGGTTTTGTCACACAACAATAAATCTTGCAGCGCCACACGAGCTACTTTCATCAGTCGACATTCTCTCTGGCATGTTCCCTCCTTTGGCTGCGATGCCATCGCTGCTCTCTACCACCGGTCAGTCCATGCCAATGACCGCTTCTGCCAACGCCCGGCAAAAACCTTTCTTCTAACGTCTCTTCAACTTGCGTTCTCTATTCCACGGTTTATCTTTTGCCGTCTCTGAATGTAATTTCAAGCGTGCAATTCTACCGCGCTTCTTTTGCACACTATTCACATTTCTGTTCCCCGTTTGTAAATGTCCACGTTTCTTACCCACGTCAAAGCAGGTAAGACACACCGATTTAAAAAAAAAAAGGTCAATGATTGGCAATTCCAGTCACCCACTCCTACGTGGTCTGGGATCTCGAGTGTACCGAGTTGATGTCAATCAATATTTATAATTTGAACACACTCACACTTGGACTTGGCTAAAGTGAAAACTTTACTTTTATTTACGTGCTTTATTTTTGTGCACTCAATTGCGAGTTTAAGCCGTCAATTCACTACACCTGCTTTAATGAATTTGAGTATTTTTTAACCCCTTGAGAGAGAGACCCAGACCCAGGTTTTGAAACCAAGTATCTCATCAGAGCCAGCCCAGAGACGACTCTGATGTGGCCATCATGAACCACTCAACCAAAATGTCACTGCACTTGATCCTAACTTCCAACTCAACATTTCTTCTAATTACCACAGGAACACCGTTTCACGAAAGGGCTCCTTGGACTGCTATCGATCCCATCTTTGAGTACTTAAAGAGGATAGCGGGGGATGGAGGGGCGAGGAAAGGTGGCTACGGTCCGACTGCAAATGTGGCAGGCGGTGGTGATGGAATCAACGACTCGTAGATGATGGAATCAACGAAGAACACATAACGGAGAGGGCTCCTGATGAGGAGGGTGAGGAAGACGATGCAGCAGGGACAATTTGATGGTGACTAACGTGGGTGATGAGAACGGGGCTGGGAGTGGGGTTGGTTGGGGGGAGCAACGGAAGGCGCGGAGTACGAGGAGGTGGGGAATGAGGATGTGATGTTGCCGCGCGTTGTCCGGGTCTCTCCGGTTTTACCCTCCACATTTAGAATCAACACGCGTTCAACTCTCCTGGAATGGGTTCGATCTCGACCCTAACGCCTGCTGTATATTTAAAGTTTGTGTCTGTCTCTCTCTCTCTCCCGACGGATTTTTCTCTGGGTCCTCGGGTTTCCCCCTCCACATTCAGAATCAACATCACACGTTTCGCGTATTTGGCTGCCGCTATAAATTGCCACATAAGCCACGAACAAGCACAATTCTGGGCTGCACCTTTACCTTTTGAAGTTAGGAAAATAAAATACATCTAACGTTCTTACATATACATATAAAATTATGGTCTTTGTACTTGGGCCTTGGGGTTGAGGCCATCTATTTGCTACACGGTGGCGAGGTGTTCACTCCCTCGCCTGGTATACAGGACGTCGTGGGTTCTAGATTTGAAGCTTTCGTGACTGCAAGGATTCATACTCTTGGGTTTTTTCGGTAAAGTCACGTAGGTAAAAAAATATAAATAAAATTTATGAAAGTAAAAATAGATTTATTATTTTATTTTATTTATATTATTACTTTTATTAATTTTAATAAAAAATGTTTACCTACGTGACTTTACCGAAAAAAACCTAAGAGTAGGGCGTCGTGGGTTCCATCCCAACCCTGATGCCTGTTGTATATATGGAGTTTACGTGTCTCTCTCCCCGTGGTCGCGTGGATTTTTCCCTGGTTTTTCCCTCCACATTTAGGGAAACGTGCGTTTAGAGTATTTGCCTGCTATACATTTGCACGTGATTAGCCACTTCGTGAAAGCTATCATTTGTGGCCAGGTCGCTTCTTAAAAAGAGGAATATAGCTCAGTTGACTTTGCCTGGTAAAATGTTTTAGTTTAGACATGGTTCGCTCACTCGCCGCTCTATCGGCCTATGCATTTGTACCCATCAACATTAAACTATTCATTGGTAAATATTATCTGACGAATGGCTATCACCACCTATGCCCTCGTCATGATCATCCTATGCATCCTTATGAATTTTCCTAGATATTTCATCATCGGGAAGACTTACGCCTCTCCATCATCCTTTTTTCCAAACCGTATTTTATTATATTTCAGGATACAACCTTTGTATTGCTCTAATCCTAACACTCGGCATTATAATTATTTCCCACCTTCTAATAAAGGCCGTGTCCAGCGAGCATAAACTCGTGTTATTCAAGGACTCCCTGGGCACTTGGGCATCCGCGCTATATGATAATTGTTTAACGATCCTATTATGAAGTGAAATTATTGAAGGTGGATCAAAATTAGAATTATTGTAGAGGCGAGAAAGAGCATCGTCCGGTGAATTCGTGAACTTGCATTTAATCATCACCATTCCAAAGTAGACGACGAATACGGTTTTCAACCGGCGGATATCGCTCGCCGTAACATTTGCAAGACAGATTTTTATCATATCCCTCTTACGTTCTTCTCAACAGCTGATTGAACGATGTGATCGCTGTTGCCCGATATCCTGGGAATAAATGTAACACGTGCATTGATATTGCTTGGAGCTATGTCGAGGCTTTTAAACAAAATGCTTTCTCGACAAGTGTTCTTCACTGCAAGGCCCGCGGGCCACTAGCTGCCCCTGGTGGCCTTTAGTGCGGCCCCCGACAATACCCAACGTGTGAGCACACCCCCATCATGCTGTCAAACCAGAGGTCGCAATCGGGTACCCGATACCCGTACCCTACCCGATACCCGTTTGCGACCCTGGTGCGGCCGGGTACAGGTACGGGTAGGCCGTGAGTCACTGCTGAGTAACCGTTTGTCACTCATTTCCCAACGTCTTGTCTCTTCTCACAATTCAAGTTCCTAGAATCAACCCACCCGCGCCTGCAACATGGCTTCATCCCAGAGGTCGCAATCGGGTACCCGTACCCTACCCGATACCCAGCCGGGTACGGGTAGCCGGGTATCGGGTAGGGTACGGGTATCGGGTACCCGATTGCGACCCTGGTGCGGCCGGGAACGGGTACGGGTAAGGAATCAAAACCCGTTTGCGACCTCTGTGTCAAACTCAATGGCTTCAAATGTGGCGGCCCTCACACTGACGATGTCTTATCGGCCCAAGTGGGCCCCCCCCCCCCCCTCTGAAAATTAGTGGAGAACGCTGCTCCATAACGTATCCCTATTTCATGGGTTGATTGCCGTATGACAAAGTGGCCCTGTATATGGCTATGAGTTGGCTAGAAGATAATTGGATGATGAGGGTACCCCTATGGGCTCCCGCTTGTCACCAGTGATAGCCAATGTGTTCATGGAAAAGTTTGAATCAGACGCCATCCAGACGTCCACCCTACGTCCTTCCCTGTGGAAGAGGTATGTGGATGACACTTTCGTCATTTGGCCACATGGCCTCCCAGCATTGAACCATTTCCTGGACCACATCAATTCCAGACACCCATCCATCAGATTCACCATGGAAGTGGAGAAAGATGGCAAACTACCATTCCTAGATGTTCTGTTTAAGAGGAGACCTGACGGATCCTTGGGACATTGTCTACAGGAAAACCACCCACACAGATTCCTACTTGGTAAACCTGATTCCCACCACCACCCGGCTCAAAATAATTATCTCATCAAAACACTATACCACAGAGCTCATGGCATATCTGACCAACAACACCTGGCCAGTGAATTCAAACATGTACATCGGGCCCTCAAGATGAACGGACACTCTGACCGGACCCTCATATGCACCTCTTGCAACATCAATGTTTTATATGACTTTATGGAAAAGCACTTTGCCGAGACCTATGTTTATGGAAATTACACATAAGGAAATAAACAACAAGCAAAGTAAATAAAACGATACAAAAAAAACCAGCGATGACGGTTGCACACAGCGCTCCCTGCTGGGGAGACTTTGCAACTGTCACTCAACGACTTGCTCCATTGCCACTTGCAACTGTTACTCTCAAAGATAGTTGCAACTGCCACTCTCATTGACAGTTGCAACTGCCACTCTCAATGGCAGTTGCAACTGTCACTCAATGACAGTTGCAACTGTCACTCTCATTGACAGTTGCAACTGCCACTCATGTAAAGAATCGAGTTATGTGTTTTAATATACTGTGCACAGACCATGAGGTGTTTATAAGAGACTCCGATATACCCCTACGGACCCCATATATCCTCACTCACCCCAATACACCCATTAATACCCCGACAGATCCCTTATGTCCTGAGTTCGATCCCGACCCTGACACCTGTTGTATATTTGGAGTTTGTGTGTCTCTCCCCATAGTCGCGTGGATTATACTCCGGGTCCTTTGTTTTCTTACCGGGTAAAATTAAAATTACTTTAGTTTTTTTACCTGGTAAAATCAATAAAAAATATAGTTATCATACCTGTCAACCCCTTCTCAGTGCCCTAACTTATTACAGACCAATTCAGACCGTATTGCTCACCCCGTGCCCTTATAAATCTCAACGTTCATCCTACAACGTCCCATCACAAGGGAGAAACACAAACAAATAGACACGAAATTTATTTATTTATTGCCCGTATTGGAACGGCTGTATAACGCCGTGCGGACCTCAAAACTCAATTCCCCTGCACAAGAACACGAACCGCGTGTGGGCTCTGACAGGCGATGAGTTTCGCCTGAACCGCAGTGCGCGACACGTGGTCGCTTGACGCGCACGTGGCAGCCCCCCCACCCCACGTGCGGGTCACTGCGCGTCACGTGGGCCCGTGGCGTCATCACGAGGCGACCGAGAAGCCCTCGAGTGGCCACGTGACGTCATCATTGCGCGCCGAGCAACTTGGGCTACGAAACAACTTGCAGTGTAAGGCGTTACACAACAACATACACACAACATTATATATACAACATTATACATAATATACAACATACAACAATATACACAACATACTACACACAGCAACATACACAGCAACATACACGGCATACTACATAACAATATACAACAATATATATAACATACTACACATTATATATAACAATATACACAGCATACTACATAACATAATATACACGTAACAATAGACACAGCAATATACACAATAATATCATACTTGTGTACAGCGTAACAATAATATACAGCAACATAATATATAACAATATACACACAGCAATAGACAACAATATACACAGCATATTACACAACAATATACACAACAATGTCATACTTGTAGTGTACAGCGTAACAATAATATACACAGCATAATACATAATAATATACACAATACACACCGATATACACAGCAATATACACAACAGAATAAACACAACAACATCACACACCACCACAAGTGTTGTGTCATCACACGGGGTGAGATTTGCGCTTCGCAAAGCGCTCGGCAGCTCAACACAAATTAGAGCGGGCGGCCTGTGCAGTCAGCCAGCGTGGTGAAGTATGGTCAATGACGTCAGCGTGGTGAAGTATGGTCAATGACGTCAGCGTGGTGAAGTATGGAAGTATGGGCAATGACGTATAGTCACTGACCATACTAAACGGCGTAGCATGCTTTAGAATTGGACGTGTGCAATTGTGAGATGCACACTTGTGTTGTTGGGCAACGATGGTCCGACGTTTCACCCCACGTGTTGGACAGCTTTTTCAGGATCCGAATTGAGCAGCTCACACCACTCTCGATGATCGAGTCCGTTCCTGCCCGCTGTTGTGTTCCCGCTTCTTGAAGCCGCCCGATTTTCTGATCTCCCTTTGACGACGCTGTGCCTTGTTGTGTCCCCAGAGCAGAGGTCGCAACCGGGTACCCGATACCCGTACCCGATACCCGGCAACCCGTACAGCAGCTCACACCACCGGGTACGGGTACCCGTTTGCGACCCTGGTGCGGCCGGGTACGGGTACGGGTAGACCGTGAGTCACTGGTGCGTAACCGTTTGTCACTCATCCCAACGTCTTGTCTCTTCTCACAATTCAAGTTCCTAGAATCAACCCACCCGCGCCTGCAACATGGCTTCATCCCAGAGGTCGCAATCGGGTACCCATACCCTACCCAATACCCAGCCGGGTACGGGTAGCCGGGTATCGGGTAGGGTACGGGTATCGGGTACCCGATTGCGACCCTGGTGCGGCCGGGTACGGGTAAGGAATCAAAACCCGTTTGCGACCTCTGCCCCACAGCGGAAGCACGGAAGGCGTGCGGAGCACGGGAGTCGTGCGTGCGCTCGCCCCATGCTCGCCCGGCCGCTCGTCGCCCCAGCCCTGCGATCCCTGCTGACGCAACCTCGTTGGCACCGCGCGGAGACCGCGAGGTCTCGGTCCACGATGCCGGCCACGGCGGCCCCCGGTGGCCCCGTGCAGGAGTCGATCCGAGAGAAGCTGACGCGGTCCCTGGGCCCCGTGCACCTGGACGTGATCAACGAGAGCGGGATGCACGCGGTGCCCCGCGGATCTGAGACGCACTTCAAGGTGAGTGGCAAGGGGGGGGGGGTGCGCCCCCCCCCCCCCCGGCGGGGGGGGGGGTGACTACTGAGGGTTTGGCGGTGTCACCCCCACTGTGCTGTGGAACAGGAGTGAGGGCAATATGAGCCATGATCGATCCACTGCTGACCGAACGCCTCCCCAAACCATCGCCAGCTCCATTTCAAGCGGGTCCTGCGAGTCTGCGTGTGCTACGTGTGTGTGTTCAGTGAATGGGGAGCGGTAGTGTAGCGGTTAGCGCTACGCTGCGCTACAAACCCGGCGACCCGGGTTCGATTCTCGCTCATGGCCAACATCAGTCACGATTATCTGAACCGGTCCTGGGCCTCCCCTAGGTCGACTCAGCTTCAAATGAGTACCTGGTGCGATGTGTGAACATCACCACTGGGGAGACAAAGGCGGCCGGGCGTGGTGTTGGCCACCTACCCCCTCGTGTGCCGTGCTGGCCTTTATAGGTGCTCGCTAACAGCACTTGCCCCAACAGTCTGTAAGTGTTATTGTGCGTGTGATTGTTTCTGTGTGCAGTGGTTTGACGAAGGGGCTATGATTTGTTGTTAAATAATGCTGTATACTAACATTGGCCTGAAGGATTCCATACTGTTCACTTTATTCCAGAGACATTTCAAGGAATGTTAAGGAATGTACTTTTCACACTGGTGGAATAAAACAAATCAAAAAAGAGAATAGAAAGCGATCTAATGCAACGTTAACGTTCATAATGAGGATGGAATGTAATGGAACACGCAAGCCATATTCAGTGGCCATATACACCGTGGAACAACCTTTCTGCCCCCAATCACCCCTTCTCCCCCACTCTCCTCCCCCTCCACTTGCTGTCACTCCTTCTCCCCCGCTCCCCCACTCCCCTCCCCGTGCTCTCAAGGTGGTGGTGGTGTCCACGCAGTTCGAGGGCGTGCCTCTGCTAGCGCGCCACCGGCTCGTCAACGAGGCTCTGCGCGACGAGCTGGCGGGCGGTGTGCACGCCCTCTCCATACAGGCGCGCACGCCCGAGCAGTGGGGGAGCAGCGGGGGACGCGTGGATCCCAGCCCCCCGTGCCTGGGGGGCTCCAAGCGCGAGGGGGGGCGGCACGGCGACGCGGGCCCAAGTTAGGGAGCGGCCACGGCCAACCGGGCAGTGGCGTGAGTGTGGTTGACACGTGCCAACCTACACAAATTAGGACCTCCTGTCTAATTCCGCTCGCCCACTTAGCCCATTCAACAAAACCACTCAACCCCTCGCCCATTCACTGACTCGCTCTCTCATCCACCCACTCGCTCGCTCGCTCACCCACCTGTCCACTCAACCACTCTTTCACCCACTCAACCTACTCAATCACATGACACACCTCCACCAATCACTTTGTGGGAAGTCGGCCGTGGTTTTCCTTTGAACAGAATGGGGCCCACACCGTGGCAATGTGCACTTTCCACCACTGGTGAAGGGGCTGCTCGTAGAGAAGAGCACCACGCAGCACTCAATGTGAGCACGGAGATCATCACTTTGACATCCACCGCAAGTTTTGCTGCTGGCAACAGGCTACTTACGCCCGCCCCCCCCCACCGTCTAAGGACCCTTTTGTGCTTTTTGAATTGACAACTCAATTAATATTGTTAATAATAAAATATTCTCACCGTGCCCACGTGTGCTCCAGCAGAGGGGTCGTGTGTCCGCCTGACTGAACCCCGTCTCTTCTCAAACTCGCCTGACCCGTTGTTAATATGCTCGGCTGCCCTGCGGTGATGATTGTGCCCGGACCCTTAGAGCTGTCACTGGGCGTGTGAGATGGATCGTTTGTGGTCGACGGGGGGGAAACCCGAAACGTGGCCAGGTGTGCGGAGAAAGCCCGTGGTCCCCTCGGGCATCATCGGGGTGTGCGGTAAAGCGTGTGTTTTGCTATTTGGGGAGGGTGTCACAAATCCAGCCTCAAGGGGTAGGCAGTGAGTGATGAACCGACTAGAAAGTGTGTGCATGCGAGCGGTGGTGTAGCGGTTAGCGCTACGCTGCGCTATGAACCTGGCGACCCGGGTTCGATTCCCGCACACGGCCAACAGCAGTGACGATTATCTGAACCGGTCCTGGGCCTCCCCTAGGTCGACTCAGCCTCAAATGGGTACCTGGTGCAGTGTGTAAACATCGCCACTGGGGAGACAAAGGCGGTCGGGCTTGGTGCTGGCCACCCACCCCCTCGTGTACCGTTCCGGCCTTCATAGGTGCTCGCTAACAGCACTTGCCCCAACAGTCTGTTAAGGCTATACGGGGGATCTTTGTCTTTGTAGAATAACGAACCCTGCGGCCCGAGTTGGATTCCTGCTCACGGCTAACGCCGGTGACGAATATCTGAACGGGTCCTGACTCGGCCTCAAATGTGTACCTGGTGCATTGTGTAAACACTGCCACTAGAGATACAAAGGCGGACGTGCATAGTACGAGCATGTTCTTGCATTGGTTGTTGTAAAGTGATGGCGTAGTGGTTAGCGCACTGCGCTACGAACCTGGCCACTTGGGTTTGATTCCCGCTCAAGACCAATAACAGTGGTGGATATTTGAACCAGTTCTGGGCCTCCTCGAGATATAATCAGTCTTAGAGGAGTACTGTAACTTGTGAGTATCTACGCGAGTACGTTCGTCAATAACACTGCCTTAACAGGAGAAATGTGTCGTGTTTCGGACAATTTTCTCTTCATAGCGCATCAAAAGAAGGGCCATTGCCTGAAACGTCTATTATATATTTTTCCCTTTTAAAGGCAGTTTTATTGACGAACGTATTGTTTTTTTTTGTATTCGTGCACCATTGCCAACGCAGTGCTGTATCACCAACTAATGTGTATCTGATAATTGTTTTTTTACCCTTTTATCTGGCAACAAAACTGACACCTTTTTTACAAGGAGTCATGTTTGCATAGACCACAATACCTGCAGTCATAATGCAAACAAAAAAAACAAACTCTGATAATGTATGCACTGTCCTTGAAGTTGATTGGTCCACACCCGAGACAGCTTTCCTTAGAGCCTAGTCTCACATGGTGTTGGACCAGATGACGCCAAAAGGCGCACAACTCAAAGACAATGCACCATCAGAGTATGAGAGCTCGGGGTAAGCATTTACACCATTGGAACCTCATTTGCCAGAAGTAAAAATATGATAATTGTTTTTTTACCCTTCTATCTGGCAACAAAACTGACACCTTTTTTACAAGGAGTCATGTTTGCATTGACCAACATGTGTATCTGTATATACGTGGACGTGCCAGCAGATGGCGCTCGGCACAAACGATATTATTTGAAAGGTTGGCATTACCGCACTGCAGAGGTCGCAAACGGGTTTTGATTCCTTACCCGTACCCGGCCGCACCAGGGTCCCAAACGGGTACCCGTACCTGGCCGTACCCGTACCCTACCCGTACCCAGCCCGTACCCAGCCGGGTATCGGGTAGGGTACGGGTATCGGGTACCTGATTGCGACCTCTAGGATGAAGCCATGTTGCAGGCGCGGGTGGGTTGATTCTAGGAACTTGAATTGTGAGAAGAGACAAGACGTTGGGAAATGAGTGACAGACGGTTACTTACCAGTGACTCACGGTCTACCCGTACCCGTACCCGGCCGCACCAGGGTCGCAAACGGGTACTCGTACCCAGCCGAGTACGGGTAGCCGGGTATCGGGTAGGGTACGGATATCAGGTACCCGGTTGCGACCTCTGCCACACTGGAATTAAATTCAGTATTTGAATTCACATCTCTCAGATTTCCGTTTAACATGAATTGTCTTTTACCAGGTAATGCCAACTGAGCTACATACAGTATGTCAGTCTTTTTCTGAAGAGACTTAGCGACATGATAGCTCAACAAAGTGGCACATTTATAAACACATGGTTGTGAATGTGGAGGGAAAACCCTGAGGACCCGGAGAAAAATCCACACGACCACGTGGAGAGAGACAGAGACATTCAAACTCCAATTATACAGCAGGCGTCGGGGTCAGGATCGAACCCACGACCTCCTGTATACCAGGCGAGGCAGGTAACATCTCACCACCGATGCAATTCCAATTGCCACAAAACACAAGCGAAGTCTTGGATTAAATCAAGGACATGCATGCGTTTCACCTTCAGTGTTATCGCACAATGAACTACGAACCCGGCTACACGAGTGCGACTCCCAGCCACGGCTAACATCGGTGGCGAGTAAAGTCAGAACCGGTCCTGCCCCACTCAACCACAACCTTCACCAACCCACACTGACCGGCGTGGTGAAGTATGGACAAACAACCCCCATCACCAACTCGGCGTTTCAAGGACAACGTCCACGACTTCAGTGTCGGGAGCCCTTCGTCCAGCAATGGATTAACACATCTCTGTGAAATTAAACATTACGCTGCGATGCAACGGATGTCACATCTAGCATAAGGAAGGGAGTGATGGCATTTGTGTTGATGAGAACTTTGCTTTGATTATGAACACGGGCGGAATGTAAAGTAACCGGGCACTTTGTCAACGCAGATGGCCTCGCTTTTCAGTTATATCACATGTACATTTTCGCATCGAATTCTCCGGATTATAAGAGGGCTGGGTGGGGAGGGTGAGACTGGGTGGGGAGGGGTGGGGAGGGAGGGGCAGGGTGGGAGGTGGGAGGGGTGGGGCTGGGTGGGAGGGGAGGGGCTGGGTGGGGAGGGTGGGGCTGTATGGGGGGGTGGGGAGGGGCTGGTCACCCCGTGGTGTCCTTATAAAACTCAACATTTAACCTATTCACGCCGGCTTGTGCCCGCCCTCACAGTCGGACATATTTGCGGAATACACCACGCCGCCGTTGACCCTGGCCATTGACCGAGCAACCCAACGTTCCTACCAGCTCCCTCCGCAGCAATGTGTTTATCCAGGAGGGGGCGAAGTGCCGTTGTATAATTCGGAGAATTCCACTGCACTCCAGTAGATGGCACTCATCATCACTAACGGTGCACAATTTGGATTCTTGGCTTGACTGCGTGACTTTCACGCCACAATTATGAAACACTCCACTAATTAAGTCACCTCGCCACAATTGAGCTCTTCTCGGAACGATTGCAGTGCAGAGAAATCACAGACCACCCCTTCTCGAGCCGCGATTAAATAATTCGCACGCAATTGTCGGACCGTTCGGACTTGTTCCCAACACGAGCGTGCGACGACTCAAGCAGGTTATTGGCTTCCGTGGGGGGCTCGGATGTAACGTTTGCAGCCTTCCTTTACCCCATCCCCCTCCCTCTCGTAGGCGGACTCCGAACAACTTCAAATCTCAATCCGTGCCGTTCCTCCCGCTAATTATCGCCACTCGCTGGGTGAATTGGCGACCCGAATGAGGCTCACCAATTATTTAATCTCCTGGGCAAACACAGAACCTGATCTTCTTCCTGCAGTCAGTTCACCAACTCCCTCGTTCAAACACGCGGTTCAGCCCGTTGCACCCTGTATCGGGACTGAACCCATGCGATATGCCTGCTCCACACGCTCACCTGGAAGTGATTTTAACATGACGCCTTTCGGGTTTAATTGTACCACGTAATAGAGTCGCGCACAGGAGGTGTCCACCAGTGAGTGACAATCCCACAATGTCCACCAGTGAGTGACAATCCCACATTGTCCACCAGTGAGTGACAATCCCACATTGTCCACTAATTAGTGTCAATCCCACAATGTCCACCAATGAGTCACAATCCCACATTGTCCACCAGTGCGTGACAATCCCACATTGTCCACCAGTGAGTGACAATCCCACAAGGTCCACCAATGAGTGACAATCCCACAATGTCCACCAGTGAGTGACAATCCCACAATGTCCACCAGTGAGTCACAATCCCACTTTGTCCACCAATGAATCACACTCCCACAATGTCCTCCAGTGAGTGACAATCCCACAATATTCACCAGTCACAATCCCACAATGTCCACCAACGAGTGACAATCCCACATTGTCCACCAGTGAGTGACAATCCCACAATGTCCACCAATGAGTGACAATCCCACAATGTCCACCAGTGAGTGACAATCCCACAATGTCCACCACTGAGTGACAATCCCACATTGTCCACCACTGAGTGACAATCCCACAATGTCCACCAATGAGTGACAATCCCACATTGTCCACCAGTAAGTGACAATCCCACATTGTCCACCAGTGAGTGACAATCCCACATTGTCCACCAGTGAGTGACAATCCCACAATGTCCACCACTCACAATCCCATTCGTGAGTTGAACAACGATCGCCCCCCACACCCCACACCTCCCTCAGCCCCCACCTTCCAGTTCCCCCCCCCACCCCCCACTTTTCGCGCATGCGCAGTGAGCGTGTTTACGAGCTCGCCGCTCCTTTATAAAAGAGTCTAAAGCGAGCATCATCCACGCAACGCCTCACCATCATCATCGCCGGTGGTCTTCTTCTTTAGTTCTAAGATCCGCGATTCTACGTGCGGCTTTTAATTTCAACCCCCTCCCCCTATTTGTTTATAATTTTGTTAGTCGCTTATTTGAAATTATTTTTTTACGTTTTAATTTCACCTACAGAGCGCGTAACCTCCTCATCCACCCCCCCCCCCCCCATTGTTAACATCAACGCGAAATGTAAATTACATTTTTACAATTAAAAGTTCTATCGATTAGCGCTTACATTGATACGTTCGCTGGGAAGTTAATTAAGTTTGACGACTATTTGGGGGTTTGTTTTTAAAGGGCGAGGCGGTAGATTCGTTATTTAAAACGGAGCTTTAAAAACACCAAATACAGTTTTTGTGCGTTTTTAATAACAGTCGAACTTAGCGTTAGTATCGTTATTGATAATTATGAGGATGATGATGAGATAAAAGTCTGTCTCGTCACACAAAAAGGTATTCGCAGGTCGCTTTTGATATTTGAAACTTGCTTTGATTCGCTGTTAATTGGGAGTCGAACCAACATCGTTTTTAGTCGTCATTAACTATTAACTATTAATAACTATCATTAACTATTATTAACTATTAATAAATATTAACCTAAAGCACTGTACAGCTCGTAGCATAGCTGTTATTAGTTTCTTATCGCGCTTAATCCAGTTATCATCTCGAGTTATCTCCACAGTTATCATCCAGAGTGAGTTATCATCCCGAGTTATCCACAGTTATCCAGAGTTAGTTATCATCCACAGTTATCCACAGTTATCATCTCGAGCTATCATCCACAGTTATCATCCAGGGTTTCATCCAGAGTAAGTTATCATCCACAGTTATCATCCAGAGTGAGTTATCCACAGTTATCATCCCGAGTTATCATCTCGAGTTATCCGTGAACGTTGAGCTCTGTGAGATTTTACCGAGGTCCCTCATCGCGACCAGGAGCAGCAGGATGATGATGATTGTTTGGACGAGGACCTCCACCCAATCCCAATGTTGGCGAATGTCATGAACGCCCTCGCTATAAACGACAGGAATCATCGCGTTTAACACGACAGATCACGGACGATACCACGAGCCGTGACAAGACACTCGTGCCAAACAAGGAGGGAGGAGGTGTTAGTTGCCAGAATTCCCACGAACTTTATCCGTCACAATTCATTCATTCATCATTCAATCATTCTCCACCGACTCATAACCATGGTTCTGGGACTACCCGGCCGCATCCGCGTCCGCGTTCTCCTGGACGAGTCGGAGTCACCGGCCGGTGTCCGTGGCCCCAGGGGACCTCACGGAGGGCCTCACGACTCGTCGCCCCCCACAGGCCGAGCCGCGGTGCGTGCGGGCCACGAAATCCGTGGCCGTGTCCGCGTCGTCGTGACGGGCGCTCCTGTTCGCGTCCGCCGCCTCTCGGCGTCTGCCCGCGGGCGGGCGAGGGCTCGATGGAGCGAGACGCGGAGCGCCGGCGGAGGGTCGAGCACGGCTCACGCACACACCTACGGCGAGGAGCGGGAGCTGTACGGGCAGCGGTGCCAGCTGATTGGGGGTGAGTTGGTTGGGCTGGGTGGGGTGGTGGTTGTGGGGGTGTGTGGGGGGCTTTGTGGGATGTTGGTGGGATGTGGTGATGTTGGTGGGGTGATTTGGTGGTGGTCGGTACGTCCACTCTATACGGGCAGGGGTGCCAGCTGATTGGGGGTGAGTTGGTCGGGCTGGGGGGGGGGGGGTGGGGGGGGGTGGGGGGCTTGGTGGGATGTTGGTGAGGCTTTGTGGGATGTGGTGATGTTGGTGGGGTGATTTGGTGGTGGTGGTTGGTACGTCCACTCTGTATGGGCAGGGGTGCCAGCTGATTGGGGTGAGTTGGTTTGGCTGGGGGTGGTTGTTTGGAGAGAGTGTGGGGCTTGGTGGGATGTGGTGAGGTTGGTGGGATGTTGGTGGGATGTGGTGATGTTGGTGGGGTGATTGGTGGTGGTGGTGGTGGTCGGTACGTTTACCCCCCCCCCTCCCGTGGGTTATCTTGGTCCTGGGAGTCTGGCCCCGTGGAACTCCAAAAGTGAGGGGCCACCTGGCCTGGTACAGGCGGTCGTGGTGATGCCACCACCACCACCGCCGCCGCTTGCTGGCGAGTGGTGGTGGTGGTGGATGTTGTTGTTGTGATTAGTGTGGTGGGGAGCGCGGTCCGCGCGTTGCGCAATGAAACCCGGCGACTCCAGTTCGATTCCCGCTCGAAGCTGCATGCTTTCGAGATATAGGAAAGAGGAACACATGCCCAGTGGTGTTACGGAGCCAGTGTGGAATTCCCGTGACGTGGGCAAGCCTCTCAATATGCCAACATGATTGCTCCCACCACCGATATAAATACGTCTGACTCTGCTCGCAAACAGCGATTTCCGTATTTTGCTTTAGTCGTGTCGATGACGCAGGTTATTCGTGCAATGCGACTGTTTAGAGCAGCATGTATTCGAAAAACAAACCCCGGGTTAAAGACGCATTGCTATGGAAAGGAAGTTGGCCTTTAGGCAGGACGCTTCGCTGGAAGCGGGGTGCTTGCAGATGGTTTAGACTGATAATGATAACGAAGACGCCGACTGTTGACAAGGAGCTAAGCTTCACGTGGAACTGATTGATGGTGCTGGCTTGCCCGAGGCATTCATCCAGCAGTAGATCGTGGATGATAATCTGAAGATTCCCCCCCCTCCCCCAGCGGCTTAGTTAATTGGTACAATTCAAGGGGGTCACGATGTGATTCAAGAATCTTGTTACAATTGTTTCACCTTGTGTGTATTTCTCGTTCGTCTTATTCGCCTAAATGTGTGCGTGTAATTATAACTTGCATACGTTCTAAAATAATTGGTTATCACGTATGCTTACATATGCATGCATCGTGAGTGTAAGCTTCGATTTTTATTCTTCGAGAATCGGTGCATCGTTAGATGCTTATAAAACAATCATTTCTGACTGCCTACGCACGGGAATGTATTTTATCTACCCTGGAGGGCTGACGATGATGAGCGTACATATAGTTAATGAAATACATCTATACACTTGTGTAACGCAGTCCTCACGACTTGAAGTTATTAATTTACCAACTCGATTTCATTAACTGCGCTGTTTACACGGACTGATTTTTTTTGTTCCTATTTTACAACAGACTTCTTGGCAATTGTTTAAAAAGATTAACTTGCAAAATATACAGCCGGCTCAAACCAGTTTGACGCTTGGCAGGAGGAGCGTGACATGCTGCCATGGATTGCTGCAAATCATGAACTTATCTGTGTATTGTTTTGTCAGCTTGTTTGTGGTTTTAAATATAAATACATCTCAAGCTCCGAGAATGCCCCCACCGACGTTGTTTGTTTGAGTTTTCAATTTGGACTGTTAAAAAAAACCGGTTAGCGTTTTTGAGCGTGCCAAATCGGTCTTTTAAAAAAATATATAAATCGTATTGTTTTTATGATCTCACTTGAGAAAGTAAGCTTGGATTAGCATGTTTCTGGCCCATGCAACTCATAAGATGGTCTGTACTGCTGTGGTAGTATAATTAAGTTTAATAGCATTACTTAATTTGGAAGTGTTCATGACTAAATAAACTGCAAAAATGTATGTTTAATGGACAAAAGTGTAAATAACATGAAATTCTATCAACCTGATTGCTCTGTAGGCATCAATATTATCCAGTAGCATTTGGTGAAGAGGGAAACTTTAACTGGTTCAGAAACTAAACTTTTCAGGAAGCAAGTTAGATGATACATCTTTCTTGACTGCGATGCTATGCTGAGAGATAGTGGCGGTGCAAGGGTTAGCATGCACTGACTGACTGCACTATAGGAGGCCCTTTTTTTAATTCCAAACATGTAAATGCTTTCTCAACCTGCAATCTCAAATCCAGTTTATAGAAGCTAACGGTGCAATCATTTACGGAACCTTTCTTTTCCTGTATGCCTCTGCAATGTGGATTTGCAGAGTGTACTGTGTTTTTGTGTGGTTTATGTGTTTTTTTTCTCACAGTGCTTGACTCGCTTAGGAGAAAAAAAATTCCCTTCCCGTGCGAGTAAAGGTCATGGCAGTGCGTCTGCCAAAAATTCTAACATTTTATTGCCCTGCTAGACAACGCACTGTCCTTTATAAACACAGCATTTTGTAGGTGAGTTTCAATTCTGCATTGTTGTCCCCTGTTTGGTGTTTGTAGGTGACTTATTTAGATTATGCAGTTATGTTGTCAGCGAAGCGGTAGTGTAGCGGTTAGTGCTACACTGCACTACGAAGCTGACGACCCGAGTTCGATTGCCGCTCACGGCCAACACCAGTGACGATTATCTGAACCGGTCCTCGGCCTCCTCTAGGTCGACTCAGCCTCACATGAGTACCTGGTGCGGTGTGTGTAAACATCGTCACTGGGGAGACAAAGGCGGTCGGGCGTGGTGCTGGCCACCCACCCCCTCGTGTGCCACAGTGCTGGCATTCATAGTTGCTCGTTAATAGCACTTGCCCCAACAGTCTGAGGCTATACGTGGGGGATCTTTGTCTGTTTATGTTGTCAGGACAGTATTTTTAAACTGACCCATCCTCATCTGATGCTGACTTAAGATCTGTGCAGTACTTTGACAAAAAAGGAAAGGGTCAAACATCCAAGATACTGTACCTTCCTGTAAGGAGCTTTGAGACTCAGGATTTGCATGATAAATGAGATATTTACTAATTTAATTAAAAAAAATTGGAACATGCTCAGCCAGGACACAGCATAAAGCTGCTGATACTGAAAACCTGGTGTCGTGTTCCCATAAATTCACAACAAAAAAACCTTCAAAAAAGCTGACGTGCAAATGTTCTTTGGCTCACAAATCCCTCCTTTTGGGCTCGGAGTGTTTTTGTTGCGAGAAGATCTGTATGTATGTTGAACTTCTTTCGCACAGTATGTAGCCAACCGTGCTAAGGTCTGTTGCGTGGACACGCGTGGATTTTTGATTGACGAGACGAACCACTGTTACTGTACGATCATTAAGCATGACTTTGACAAATCAACTTCCGTCGTAGGAACTTCTGGATTTTGGGGATCCGGGCACATGTGGATGGTGCTAGGCCATTATCCATAAAACCACTACAAGGCCTAACCCAGAAAACAAATATGGATCATTGCATTTGCTACGAAAAAACATACGTTTTATGCTGGGAATAATTTGGAATAGTAGAATGTAGCTGGTAAGGACGGCGTGGTTTAAGCGCAGTCTAAACAACTGCCACGATACGTAACGACTTGAGGAGGCACTCGCTCAGCAGTGAATGGGAAAAGAGGCTGCATATGTTCACTCGTTACACACAAAAGCGCTTGCCACAGATGTATCACAATGCCTCGCTGATCTCGTCAAGGAGCATAAACCATCACGCGAACTCCGGTCATCCTTGCAGCAGCAGCAGCAGCAGCAGATTCTAGATAAAATATCGAATAAAGACGGTCATGGCATCGTGCGCTTTCAGGTGTGCTTCTGTGGCTGTCTGGAACGCTCTTTCTTCCAATATCAGGAAGGCACTCGGGATATGTACTTTGAAATGTAGATTGAAAACTAATTTCTTTCTATCTGCTTTTTGTGTTTAGTTTGTCCTTCCCCCGCACCTCCGATTAGCTACGTACGGTGCGAAAGAAGTTAAACGTACATAATGATTTTAAATGTTGACTGTGAGTTGTCTAGCTGTGCGGGATTTCCCTTGCAGCGCGAGCTGACGGTGCGGCTTGTTGTTGTATCTGATGGTGGCAGCAGGTTGCGAAAGAGACGGCGGCGTGGAGGATATCACGGTGCTGCCCATTGGAAAACACTATTTTCCCTTCTCGTTCCTCCTTCCGCTCGAGTGAGTTTGCACCGTGAGTGAGAGTCAAAACCCTCGCGATGGCATTTCCCATCAATCGAAGGAGAGAGCTTGAGTCGGTACTCGGCTCCAAAAAAGAATAAAAAAACAACTGTTGATTTCTGACAAAGTGGGATACTTGCTTTAATGGCCACTTTGGGCAAAAAATTACAATGCCCTTTTGTACTCGTGAGCAATTTAACATTTTGAGTTTATTGGTATTTACTTTCCATGACAGACGAGATTTCATTGTCTTCATGCCTTCCCAAGATCAGGCGTCAATGCTATTTATAAATAACTCGCTTGTTTACCCGTCCAAGGACGGGTGTATAGTGCAGTACATCTGAAATATTCAATAGAAAAATAGTTCAGCTCATGATTATTAATGAGGGGGGGGGGGGCTCATGTGGAGTGACGTCACGCGCGGGACACGTACACATCCTTCTTTGCCTCGTTATATTAGTTGCTGCGTTGATTTCTTTATTAGCATTACTTCCCATAAAGAAAGGTCAAAATGATTATTAATGACGGGGGGGGGGGGTCCATGTGGAGGCTGGTCGACGTGGAGTGACGTCACGCGCATTACAGACATTCTTGGCTCATTAGTAATAATAACAACAATAATCAATAATTTCATTTATCTACTATAACCAATGTAACATTAAGTTAAACCGTCTCCCGAAACAAATGAGCATTGGGGGCTCGTTTATTGGGCAGCTTTGCAGTGGTGAAAATTCCACATTCACATGGTGGGGACCCATAACTAAAGTTTCCGATGCTGATAACGATAAAGCGAAGTGATCTTAACTCTGTGCGCTTCGTCGATTTGTCCTGCCCTCCACCAAGAGCTCTCGCCCGCACGCCAAAGCTAACGGTACCGGGCTTTCGCCTTGTCCGCCCCCAGGCCCCTGCCCACATCCTTTGAGGGGAAATATGGCAGCGTGCGCTACTGGGTGGAGTCGAAGCTGCAACGTCCGTGGTTGCCCGTGCAGAAGACCCGAATGGAGTTCACCGTGCTGGAGAACGTGGACGTCAACACGGTCGCGCTGCTGGTGAGGGAGGGGCCTCGCACAGTCTCCTCGTGCACTCTGCTCAGTCTGTCCGGCTCCTCTCTGCCTGTGCTCAACCTCTAACTCTGTGTCTTGACGACTTCCCTCTTCCGGGAGAGGTGGGGAGGGGAAGTGGTCTAAGTGGGGCTCTCGGATTCAAGGGAGTCTCAGAAATCGCCAAAGGGGGGGGGGCGCCGTTTTGTCCACAAAAAGGGGTGTCACGGTGGAGAGATGTTTACTACCTCGCCTGGTATGCAGGAGGTTGTGGGTTTGATCCCGACCCTGACGATGCCGGTATATTTGGCGTTTGCCTGTCTCTCCCCGTGGTTGCGTGGATTTTCGTCTGGGTCCTCTGGTTTTTTGGCTCCATATTTTAGAAACATGCATTTAGAGTTTTTGGCTTGTGTTTACAGTTTTCATCTGACAAGCCACTTCATTTAACTATTATCTGTCTCCAGGTCACTTCTGAAAAAGAGCTATATAGCTCAGTGGGCCTTACCTGGTAAAATAAATTAATTTAGTTTCACCCTTGGTGGCAACAACCCCCTTCTCCCTGTTTATTCTGTGTCTGCCACTTGAACTCTGTCTGTTCCATCCAACACCCACGTTCCTCTGCCTTATCGGCATTGCATGTCTCTCGCACTCTGTCTACATGGCCTGACATCTCTCTCTCACTCTCTCCCGACTCGGTCTCTCCATTCAATGCTCCGGGATAAAATATTTGTGGTGGAGCGCAGTGCCTGGCGCACCGAGGGATGTCTGAACCGGTCCTGAATATCCCCTTTGCCAACGTGCTCTGACCAGCGAGGGGGAAATTGTCAAGCAACCGCCACAACCACCGACATGATGTTGAGAGGACTTCAGTCAGCAATTCATTGATAAAGGGTTGTCATGGTTCTTTTAAATCCACAGTGACTGCTCTTCGGTCAGACCTCAACCTCGCACTCTCCTGACCCTGTTCAACCATATGCACGCCCGACCGCTTTTGTCTCCCCGTAATCGCTGTAGACACACCGCCACAGCAGGCATTCGTATTAGGCTGCGTCGACCTAAAGGAGGACCACACCTCCGATTGGCATGGTTGGCCACGTACAGTGCGAAGTTCAACATACGTGGTCATAAATCGAACCTAGGTCGCAGGGGGTCGGTCGCATAATACGTTAAATCAAAGTGTGTCTTCTCTCTGTTGGCGGTGCTGAGTCGGTGATGGAAACTCCACATTTCTATGGCGGGACCAGTCCGTCCCAAAGGGAAAAATCACTGTTATTCTGTTATTGACTCTGGAGGGATGATAATGGTGGACTGAGTCGATCTCTGCAACTATCTCGAATGCTTTTTATTGTTTTATATTTCTATAATTTTATTATTTCCCTTCTACGTGACTTTACCGAAAGAACCAAGAATATATATCTCGAATGCTCTTTCCAGTGTTAGGAAGCCACTGGACCTATGCACTTTGAAATCCTCTAGGTTAGATACTAATTTCTTTAGAACTGCTTGTTGTGTTTAGTTTGTTGTCCTTTCCCCACACCTCCGATTAGCACGGTTGGCTACGTACAGTGCAAAAGACGTTCAACATTTATACATACGTGGTTAAACATATAACCCAGTAATGTCTTGCTGGCCTTAATAGGCGCTCGCTAACCACACTTGTCCTGCAATGCTAAATGTGGGCGATCGTTGCCTTTGTCCCATGGTTACATTCTGATGAGGCGGAGGGGGGGGGATCGGGATCTAAAGGTCATGGGACCAGACAACCCCCCGAGTACGGCACAGATGTTATCGGCTCTTGTGTTTACAAATTCTATCTGTTCTGCGTTCAGAGTTCGAATTCTAGAAAGCGCCCGCCGGCTTTTGTGCGAGTCCAACTGGAATCGCAGCTGGAAAAATTGCAAAGGAACAAGAGGCGTCGGCCAAAACGAGACTGAGAACTTTGACCCAAACCTCACTGTGGTCTTCGTGCCAAGTTTTCGTACGAAAATTAAATAATACTTAGTCGAGAGTGCAGTAAAAGTCTTAGCCGTTCTATTTACGTGCGTGTGTGTGCGAGTCTGTATCTGTAACACGTGTCGCAAAATTCCCCTCCGTCCGTGCGTGCCCATTACCTAACGATTCCATGAATCGTTAAGATTGGGGCCCAGGATTTGTGGTGAATGTAGCACTTGGAGTTCCTGCAGGGATTAAGTTAACCTTTTACATATATGAATACAAATGATAAATTCTCATACGTGTGATCCAATGCTTTGTTGTGAGCCTAAAAATGCATTTAAATCGATGCACCACAAAATGTCTTGAAATAATAATTCACATCATCTCCCCTTATTATCTGTTTTTGTTGACCTTTGCAAATGGTAGGAATTGTACATTCCCATAAAAGTAGCCACTTTAAGTATAGAACAATCACTGTCGACTTCCAGTAAAGTAAAACTCGGTTTGTCGACTCCAGAGGAGTGATGATGGTGATGATGGTGATGATGGTGATGTATGGTGATGTATGGTGATGTATGGTGATGTATGGTGATGTATGGTGACCGTGATGGACAGCTGACCTGTAACCAGGATTTGAACTTACGAGCTAATGATTGTCGAGCGCTCTTAACCATAGTACCACACAGATTAATTTAAGTCAAAGTCTAAACCAAACTGTGTTACTGTACAACTAATAATTCCTAAAACGTTACGACCAAAACATTCATTGGATTGGTGTTTTATTTCCAATTGTATTTTAATCTTGTTTTAAGTAAAGAAAAAAAATAGAGCTGCACGGCAAAATGTTATCGCTCTGATAAAACCGCCGTGCCTGCAACCCAAGCGATTCCCACCACCAGAAACATAATGGAACGGCAACGCGAGAGGCTTTTCGACTTCCCGCGTCGCGAAACATTTTCCACTCGCCAAGTCTCGTGGGAGTGGGCTTCATGTTTACACGCCACCTCCAGAGAGTATTTTCGTCTTGAAGTTTCCATAAAAAAATAACCCCAACACCGATTGAGCCCTCCACGGTGTTCTGCAAACAACGCAGGGTAATTAGGTATTGCGGTGAAAGTGAGCTTCCCGCTGATGCTGCCAGTTAAACATTGCTTGAGTAAGAAATTCTTCTGGGGTGGCCGGGTGGCTCACAGCTGCAGTGATGCTGTGGTCAGAGACACCCCGAGCTGGCACCGCAAACGCCCCGGGTTCGATTCCGTGTTTCATCTGCCCGTGATTAAAACCAATAATTCTCAAGCGTAGTGACTTGATGATCTCGGCCCACTCGCCAATCGCTGCGCAACAAACAAACAAAACGCATTTTCATATTTTTTCCATCGCAAAAATATTTGCCTGTTCTGCAGTTCCCATTTCTTCAAAAGCACATTTGTCAGCAACTTGCTTGGACGATCTAAAGTGTAAATGAAATGTAGCATGCCTGTACAGTTGTCTGTACCTTCCTTTTAACCCTGGACCTTCTCCGCTGTGTCTCCGCAGTCGCCTGTTCGCGAGAGTAAAGAAGAGACGGTCAAGTGCTGGTTCTGCATGTCTGGCTCTGTCTCCATTGCCGCCAGGATCAACCGCAAAGGCTTTTGTCCCGGTGAGAGGCGTGACTTGTGATTGGCCCAGGCAGAGGCTGCTCGCTGGCAGACGGTACCCTACAAGAGGCACTTGGCAGTATTTGGCAGATAGTGGCGATTGAATCCGCCTTGCAATACAATACGATGGTTCTATATTTAATGTTGAAATGGGACCTCGAAGTTCGGCCGTACGGAGAAAAACCGTGGCCGTGTTTGCTTTGGAGAAAAAGGGGGGACGGTCATAGACGGGCGTAAAAGAGGGAATGTCTTGAGCCTTAAGTTTGAACAGGGACGGAGTCAACAACAGCACAGATGGTGGTAAGAGAGTTCCCGATGATGGGGCCTCCGTGAGAAAGATGGAGTTCATTTAGCCTCGTGGTCACTCTTGATCGGATGGTAGGGAGTTGGGGGGGGGTGCGGAAAGGAACGAGATATTTGGTAGTTTAAAATTAACATAATCCGGTTACATTGATTCGTTCAGTTACTTATTTATTATCCGGCTTGCGTGGTATTTTAAGAAGCACTAGGCCACCATCCCGTAGACTTTGCTTGCACGAACTTAATGGCAGAGGTCGCAACCGGGTACCCGATACCCGTACCCTACCCGATACCCAGCTACCCGTACCCGGCCGGGTACGGGTACCCGTTTGCGACCCTGGTGCGGCCGGGTACGGGTACGGGTAGACCGTGAGTCACTCGTGAGTAACTGTTTGTCACTCATTTCCAAACGTCTTGTCTCTTCTCACAATTCAAGTTCCTAGAATCAACCCACCCACGCCTGCAACATGGCTTCATCCCAGAGGTCGCAATCAGGTACCCGATACCCGTACCCGGCCCGGCCGGGTACGGGGGTAGGGTACGGGTACGGCCGGGTACGGGTACGGGTACCGGTTTGCGACCCTGGTGCGGCCGGGTATAGGTAAGGAATCAAAACCCGTTTGCTACCTTTGCTTAATGGGCAGCAGAATCGATATCGGCAGCAGAATGAACAGCAGCAGCGGCACCCCCTTGGATGTGCCGCGGGAGACTGACCGTCTCTCGCCGTGTCTCCGCCACAGGCGAAACGATCGACATCCACGTGGAGGTGGAGAATGGTTGCCCTCGTGCGGCGCAGACGCACGCCGCCCTCTACCAAACCCAGACCTTCCGCGCAAAGGGCCACTCGCGGACGGTGCGCCAACTCATCGCCACCGCTACCGACCACAACGGCGGCAACAACAACAACAACTTGGACGTGAACGATGGGCTGTTGTGGCACGGGTCTCTGCGCGACAGCCTGGGCATGGTGCCAGCACGCCAGAGGAAGGATTTCCCGCACCCGTGCGTGCGCATCCCGCCCGTGTCGCCCTCCATCCAGAACTGCGCCGTGCTGAGCGTCGAGTACTCGCTGTCCGTGTGGGCAGAGGTACGCGGCGCCAGCGCGCTCACGGTCACGCTGCCCGTCGTCGTGGGGACCGTGCCGCCGCTCGGCTATGCCGGGGCCCGCGTGGGAACCGTGGCGCCGGCGATGATCGACGAGCCCGAAGGTGCGTGTGTGTGCGTGTGTGTGCGTGTGTGTGCGTGTGTGTGCGCGTGTGCGCGTGTGCGTGTGTGTGTGTGTGTGTTGTGCGTCGGATTGGCGTCTAGGTCTTCCTCGTCTCGTAGGTGCCTATGGTTGGCCAAGATGTTAATTGCCTCACCTGGTGTACAGGAAGTCATGGGTTCAATCCCCGATCTTGATGCCTGCTGTATATTTGTTAGGAGTTTGCATGTGTCTCTCCGTGGTTGTGTGGATTTCCCACCAACATTTAAAAACGTGTTTCTTAAGATGATTTAGCTGCTATAAATGTCCACATGATGAGCCATTTCTTTGAGTTATCATTTTTGGCCAGGTCGTTTATGAAAGAGAGCTATGCAGCTCTGTGATTACTTTTGAATACTTTTGAATATTGTGTGTCCAGATATTGTGTGTCCAGATTTGTTGAACGAATTGCACTTTTTAAGTCTGTCCAGATTAGTTCGACAGGAACTAGCTTCCGATGCCTTAGATGATTGACTTAGCTTCAGATGATTGAGTGAATGTCCCGGTGAATTGTCGGGAGTTCGCGTTGGTTCGCGACTGTGTGGTCGATGGTCTTCGACACTGCACGTGGCCTAAAAGTGCACCTGGCCTGGCACAGGCATCGTGGTGACGTCACCGTCACTTAGTGGCGAATGGCGGATATTGGTCGATGGTCTGGTCGGTGATCCCGCAATCGCACGCCGTGATTTCTAGAATCTATTTTTTTTTGTCCACTCGTGCGGATTCAATTTGAACGTGGCCCGTTGTTTTTGCGGTCTATTTATTTTAATCCGGAACGTTAACACCTCCCGATTTTTATTTTTTTTAGAACGTGTACGACCGCGACGCGTTTTTCGGATTGCTCGCGGAGAGCGGCGCGTTCACCCGTGTGTCTCTCTCCTTTCCATCGTGTTCGCAGCTCCTCCCAGCTACGACGAAGTGGTGTCGGCGACCTCAGAGGGCCAGGGGGTGGAGCCTGCCCAGGGGTTGGGGCCGGGGGCGGGCCCTGAGATGGGGGCGGGGCATCGGCCCTCGGGACGGCCTTCCCGCCGGAATCGTCTGTCCACGGCGCGGACCCAGGCCTTCCTGCAGGAGTACAGCCTCTGCCCTCCGCCCGTGTACTCCAAGGTAAATTTCAATTGAAAGCTTTCGTGACTGCAGGGATTCATCTTCTTGGTTCTTTCGGTAAAGTCACGTAGAAGGGAAATAATAACATAATAAAAATAAAACATAATAAAATAATTCTCACGACGTTTCGGCCACAACGCAAGCAGCCGTCCTCAGGTGAAGAACAGGTCTGTCGGAAAGACAGCGTCTGAATGAACACCACCAAGCTTGGCAGCGTATAGTTATGTGGAATCCCTCCCCTTCCGACAGCCCTGTTCTTCACCTGAGGACGGCTGCTTGCGTTGTGGCCGAAACGTCGTGAGAATTATTTTATTATGTTTAAATTTAATTATTTAATTATTTCCCTTCTACGTGACTTTACCGAAAGGACCAAGAAGATACTCCAAGGTATTTAATGTCAGAATTGGAACGCAGGGACTCCTCTACTTACGAAGTTTCAGAGGTGCGAACAAACCTGTCCGTATGTCGTGTCGATGCCACATGAAGAACCAGTAGCATCTGCAGAACATGAAGAACCAGTGTCCTCTATCTACAGGAGATTATGCAACTTTAAAGCTATTCCCCGATTTAAGTGTACATGCCGTACAACATGTTTGGAATCGACAGGAGTAAAGTTGTACTCGCAAACAAATCGACCTCTGGAACCTAACTCGTTCGTAAGTAGAGGAGTCCCCGTATGGATTCGTACTGGAGGAATCTGATGAGCTACAAAGCTCTTTGTTTTTCACAGATGTCCGATATGGGGCGGGTCAGAACGTTACAACAACAAACAATACAAAACACGATAGGAGTGCAAAAGTATAGCAAAGGTAAAAAATCGCTTTAAAAAAATATTTACAAATAAAACTAAACGATTTTTATCGTACCAGGTAAAGCCCATTGATCTATTAGCTTATTTTTCAGATGCAAACTGGGCACAAATTATAGCTCATCGAAGTGGCTTATCACATGGAAATGTATAGCAGCAAATTAATTGAAATAGTTTAAATGTCACGTCAAACAAACGCTGCGTGGTGCTCGATTTCTAGCCACGGTTTAACATCAGCGGCGCGCAATACATTAAACCTGCCCTGTGCCCCCTCCTCCTTCACAAACCTGCACTGACAAGCGTGGTGAAGTACGGTTAATCAACCCCCCCCCCCCCACGACTGACATGTCGTAGGCGGAGCCTTCGTTCGGGAGTTGATTGACTAAAGGGCTTATAGTCGTACACATACAAACACTCACAAATACCTAATTAAGTGTCAAACTTTCTAAAACTATACCCCCATTTGCGTTTGTCTCCGCAGGAAGATCCACACCCAGTCATCAGCGGCTTCACAAAATCTTCACACAGGCAAAACCACTGAAATGGAAGCTGACGCTGAGAAGAAGAAAAAAAAATCAACACCTGCCACTCCACTCGATGAGCACAGGGGAAGTGTTGTTGACCGTACGCCGGAGGTCCCCGTGGTTGTTTCGCGACCGGCTGGACGACGCTTCCAGGAGAACGAACCGCCGGAGTTTTCGCAAACGGGGGAGAGACCTCTTTGGCTCCCCGGAAAAATGTGCCACGGCCTCGTTAACGGACGCCTGCTGCAGAAGAAGCCTTTTGGGGGCGGCCCACTCCGATGTGAAAACTTGCGCATCAAATGCAGTCGCTGGCCGTGCTTGATGATGTTGAAATTCTTGCCGTAGTTTTAATGTCTCTTCTGCTCTGCGGATGAAGTTATTTCGACAAGTGGCAGAGCGGATTGCATGCAAGCAAGCAACGAAAAAACCGCGTGAAATGGGCACGAAAAGACTCGCGTCATCGCACAGTTTTTTGAGCCTTTCGGATACGACACCAAAGTTTGGCGCAGGAACACGTAAAGGGGCGACTTCTTAAGGGCGGATACATTTTGGAAGAATTAAAAATCCCTGGCGAGATTCCTCGCTGTAATAAAGACAGGGGGACGTTCTCCCCGTGGTGTAAGAAGACCTCAAGAACACTTTGTGGAGGTCCCTTTTTTGAGCAGCATAAACCAAGAGATGGCCAACACCAGCCCAGATGCCAACAAGCTGCTTCGAGAGAGAAAGGCTTTGCAGAAAAGGCCTCTCGTCCGCCGTTATTTTTTTTTTGCCCCGGGTGTTTCCTCTTGCCGATGGCTCCATGAGCCTTTGAAACTGGTGCGGCTCGCCTGAAAAGCCACGGGATGGTTTTGCGAACAGGAGCCTTGAATGTTTGAGCGACCTCGCAGAAGTCGTGGTGCGTGTGGAGCAGAGACTGCAATGTAAAGCCGCCCACGGCTGTTGAAATTTGTGAGCGGAGGTTGTCTCGAAGATGGCAGAACGAACGTTTTTTTGTTACATTGAGTTGTTTTTTCTATCACCCGATTTTTACCCACTTTGCTGCTTTAATCGTAATCGTCTCGCACGGTAAACAACCTCCTGAGGCTCGCGTCGTGTCGGGGAGCGGCACTGTAAGCGGACGCTCTGGAACTAATTCACTGGGAAACGCTTTAATGGGCTCCTCCTAGCCCAACACCATACCGAGCTACTTCCCGCTCCCTAAATGGTGTCCCGCCGTGTGCCAGTCTTGCGATAGATCTATGTGATCTCAACCAAATGAAGGTAACAAGCATTCGTATGTGACTGCTGAGAAATTTAACTGGTGGCTTTTTGTATTCGAGCTCTGGAATTGAATTGGTGCTGGTTTCGGTGGTTTGATATGGCCATTTAAGAGCATCCTAAAAATAATTATTATAATCCCTAGGTGACAATGCATGGCAAGACATTGCCAGCCAGTCAACTAATGGCTGGCTCTATGCAGCCAATGGCAGTCCAGCAAGTCCTGGTGACATCACGAGTATTGGGTCGGTTGTCATTTGCTGGTCATGACTTTCAGATGGTCGTGCAGTGTAGTTCCATCCATAATACAGGTTTTTTTTTTATTATGGATGATATTGCTCGCGAAAGCCTACGTGTTAAAAAGTGTAGTGCCATGTTTTAAAACATATACTCTTTTTTACATTGGCATAATTGCACTTAATTTTGTGGTGTTGCAATAATAACATTGTAATGCACCTGCATTGATAGTAACAGAAAATGGTTCTAATGAGTGTCTTAATGGTGATTGATTTCATAGATGGGAGTTGTGATCCATAACGGTTTAGGAAACAAAGTCTAGCCTAATAGGCAGAAGATACTAAAGTAATGCTGCAGGGAGGTGGTGATGTAACAGTGTTAGGTGGTGAAACGCAAAAACGATGATTTGCAACTTTTAACCTCCCTTAGCAAGAACATTTCTTCACAGTCACATTTCCACATGAAAGGTGGCTCGTGTTTAATTAAATTTCACTACAAACATGAAAGAATAGCTTGCCGCATAATCTCCAATAAACATAAAGAATTGTGAGGAACGCTTCTTGAAAGCATGAAACGAGTTTGTAAAATATAAACAGGCACATTGTGATCTTCCCATTTATAGACGCGACGTATTTTTGCGATCTATCTCAGGTTTATCGAATGATTGTAGCACACGTAGCACCGTCTTATAGTTGTTTTCTTTTCGGTAATAAACTTCCACCTAAATTTGCACTTTCCTTTGTAAACACAAACTGCGAGCTTAGTTTAATTTTTTCACAGGTGTGTTTTTTTTTCAACGTTCCGCTGCTATTTGCCAAAAAATACCCCCCTTGTTTTGATTGAAACGAAGGTGTGTACAAATATTACTGGCCTTAACTATACCTTAGCTTTATATTTTTTATTTGCACTACTATAAGCTATGAGCGTGGCTTTAAAACTGTACAGTTAAAGAACGTACTCTCGTTTTAACACACCATACACGTTTAACAAATACAAACCTGGTATTGCTTCCAAAGATAAGCAAACTGCATAACTGTACGGTGGAAGCGGTGATTTTTTTTTTGTCACTGCACACCGTTGTTCACGAAAGCGCTCGTTGGAAACGTTTTCAGAATGGGGGCATGTGTACGTACTAATGTCAGGTTTATTTTGTTTATGTCCATGGTCCTTTTGTAGCCAATTACCCGCCACGTCATCTCATCTCAACCTCGGCCATCGCTCAATCTTCCTTCGCTCAAATCTGCCTTCTGCCAGATCCCACGGAGGGCTGGAGTTGACATACGCGCGTGCATCCTTTCACGGCGGCTCTTACGATCACGTTACCACGACCTTCCCACGATAGGTCTTCCCTGTCGGTCACCAGCCCCCCTGTGTGCCACTTCACTGCTCGTCTTGAGTGACGATGCCCTCCTCCAATCTGCACCACGTGTCTAGATCGAAAACTCATTCTGGATTGAAAACTCAGTTTTTTAATAATTGCTTTTGGTGTTCAGTTTGTCCTTCCGCTCGCACCTCTTATTCCTGATCACATCTGCATCACTTAATTTCCACGTTCTATTCCAAACGTCTGCCAACTTTACCTTGCCCTCACGAGCAATTCCCAACCTATTCATTTTCCAACATTTACTTTAGTCCTCCAAATGCACTCCTAATCAGCACGGTCGGTGTGATGTATTGAGCTATAGCAATGCAGCCGTCGCTCTATTGTGCTGATTTCTGTGATGAAAGTTTCGTTTTAACTTGTACGCGCATCTCATTCTGACTCATGTTTTACTGCCCCGTGTGCATTAATTGTTCTTGTTTCATTACCATTTCTAATGTCAAATTACTATGAAAACATATCGTGTATAAAAGTAATAATATATAAGCTAACAACATATGCAATACTGTAATGTTATAACCTTGTTTTTTTAAGCTGGCTTGGAATCCACTGGATTGCTGTCTGTTCCACAGCATGTGTTGGTAGTCCGTGCTCCAGTTTATTGAATTCCACGCCGGTATTTCACGATAACAGCCTGTGTCTGTGTGTGTGTACGCGCGCGAAGCTCGTGAGAGAACAAAGCAATTTGTGGTCAATTCTAAATATATCCCAAAAATAGTGCAGTTTTCATTTTGTATTAAAATCTGAAGAAATGTATAACTGAAAGCCACTGTTAGGTTTTGAACAATGATGTTGAACGTCTATAAGCAGTTTAGAAAGCATTCCATTCACTAAAAAGTGGAGTATTCTCGTATTTGCCACAAAGTGGTATACTATTTAATCAACCACCCAATGGTTGATGAGCTGATTCAACCCGAGACTGGGATTTGAACACGCGACCTTTTGATTGTAAGTTGAGCACTGACCACCCGTGCAGTTGAAGATCCCCTCCGCCCACATAGAGGCTGTTGTGTTGAGTGTTGTTAGCGAGCACTTATTCAGTGCTGGGCACGAAGAGATTGTGTGTCACGACCAATGCCAAAGCCTCGGCCGCCTTCTATTATTACACTGGTCAACACCTTTTCTGGCATAAGGTATTCCAACGGTTTTAAGGTAATTTTGGGGTGCTGATTCCACATCTGGCACATCAGGTTTTGTCTATCACATCAGGTTTTTGAGATATCAAATATTGCATTTTCAATAAAAACTGCAGAAGAAAAATATTAAATAAATGTGGATATCTACATAAAATGATATTATAAACACACTATCCTAAAAATACAGCACCATATTTTAACACTAAAGCAGTCACTGACTCGCAACAACTTGCAATCATAAGTGACAGAGTTAATTTCGGGTAAAATCAATGAAAATGGGGTATGCCGATAGCATAAAATGAGATGTGATAGAGCAAATCTGAGATCAGATTTGGTATCAGCACCCTGAAATTAGTCTAAAACAGCTGCAAAAGTCCAGGCTAGGAAAAAAAATTGTTGACCAGTGTTATTATTTTCAGTGCTGATGCTTTCGCGCCCGCACAAAAATACTGTACTCCTTTAAGACGGGGAGTCAACCTCGGGGGAGACGAAGGACCGGTTCATGTGTCACTCGCCAGCGATGTTGGCATGGCTGGGAATAGAACTTGGGTTGCCAAGGTCGTGTGTTTTTATACAGAAATTGCCCCTATAACCTGAACAGACTGTTGGTTTCAAGTGCTGTTAGCGAGCACCTATGAAGGCCGGCAATGCACACGACGGGGTGGGTGGCAAACACCCAATGGTTATGTTGACACATCACAGCAGGTACTCATTTGATGCTGGGTCGACCTAGGGAAAGCCCATGACCGGTTCGGATAATCGTCACTGGTGTTTGGCGTGAGCGATTAATGATCGAACTCGAGTCGCCGGGTTTGTAGCGCAGCGCGCTAATCGCTGCACTACCGCTCATACACACACGCACACATCAGATGGCTGATACAGATCTGCGGGTGTATTTTATTCAAGTGTTGTATATGTCTATAAGAACACCCGCAGGCATGTGCAAACATGGTAAGTAGGTTGCTGCTGTGCCGGGCATTGTGCTCTGGTGTGTGTCATCAGTACCTACATTTGTTGATTGGGTATGTGCTGTTTGTAACTTGGGGGGGAGGATGGGGATGGCTAATCGTGTCTTGATTGCTGGGGACTTAACCATTCCACGCGTGTCTAAGAGACGCACACCACTCCTGTTGTGATTTCTATGCACACTTGTAAATATCACGCAACAGGTCGTGACCACTTGAAGGATTTTCTAAATAAAGACGCAAGTGCTGAACGAACGTGCTAACTGCGATTGTTTCCGTTTGTAAAGTATGCCGTGTGTGCAGACGCGACATTCCCTTTAACACACATTGGCAGTGGTATGGCAAATGCTTATAATGAGCACCTAATTTAGGCTGGAATAGGACACGAGCGGGTTGCGTGGCCAAAAACCACACCTGTAGCTCATGCCCACACACTGCATCAGGTAATCATTTTCAGGCTGAGTTGATCTTGTGGAGGTTTCGGCTATGCCATTGCTCGCCACTGATGTTAGCCGTGAGCCTGCAATTGATCCGGGGTCGCTGGGTTTGTCGTCGTGCAAATGACTGCACCAAATCTGCCTCCCTCCGCTCCAAACATGTCGTGGTTCAAGCCGGACATCGTGATAATCACGCTTGCAGTGTGAAGACGGAAATTCCGCAAGTCTGTTGACGACCTATATCTTGTCGAGATTCTGCGGAGGCGTCTTCCGACTCGCCCTTGGGTTTCACCCCCTTGCCCAACGTTCTGTCAGCAACGAAAACATCGGTTTGCAAAATAATAATGAATTGCGACCCTAAATCGTGATTATTTATGGCATAGCGAGTGGAGGAGGGGCTGGGGAGACCGTGAATTCGTGCTTCCACCTCCAGCACTTGAACACATCACATTGGAAGGTCGCACTCATTTACACGCACAGCGTTTGCACACAAATGAACCACAATACAGTAAAACCTTGGATTGCGAGCATAATTCGTTCCGGAAACATGTTTGTAATCCAAAGCACTCGTATATCAAAGCACTCGTATATAAGTTGTGATCACTTGACGCTCGGCAGACAAAGCGTACACGTACTACTCGTATTGCAAGACCTCGCTCGTTTATCAAATTAATATTTATTTAAAACATTTTCTCGTCTTGCAAAACACTCGCAAAGCAAGTTACTCGCAATGCAAGGTTTTACTGTACCTTGCTGGTCTCGTCAAGGGGCACAAACCATCACGCGAACTCCGCTCATCCCTCAGCAGCGGCGGCTTTTGACTGGCCGTCGAACAAAGAGGGTCACTGTATCGCGCGCTTTCAGATCCGCTTCTGCGGCCGTCTGGAACGCTCTTCCTTCCGATATTTGCAAGCCACTGGAGCCGATGCGCTTTCAAATCCTCTCGATTGAAAACGAATTTCTTTCGACCTGGCTTTTGTGTCGAGTTCGTCCTTCACCCCGGCGCCTCCGATTGGCACGGTTGGCTACGTACGATGCGAAAGAAGTTCAACATACATCAATGTACAGCAGCCTCCATAAAAAAAATCTAAATCCACTGCTGGATAAGGGCATCCTCCACGCGGTTACGGCTCGTCTGATCGCAATTCGCCACGCACGTGGTGGCGCAGAAGTACAGTACAACAATTGTATTTTAGTCACAAGTGCTGTCTTGCCTGCCACACACACGGCAGCGTAACCACCGCGCTCCGATGCCAACCGGTCTGTGCGTGACGGTTCTCGTCACCTGTCCGAACACCCTACAGGCACCTGCAAAGCTTCCGAAGAGATCTTTAGCAATGTGTTGCATTTCGGGTGATCATTTTTTTGGAGGGGGGCGGTGGTGGCGTTGTTGACCTAGGGACTTGGTCAAAGTCGTCCTCATTTCACCCTAGGGAGGGAACGGGGGGGGGGTGGGTCACTCGGTTCGCGTGTATATAAAAAGTTACAAGCTCAAATACCTCGAGCCCACAACATTAAGTGTATTTCTAAGAACCGCGGCTATCAATCACACTCGGCGCGTGACAGCGGTTGCCGTCTCGTCTCGGTCAGGTTCTAAACGGGATATTCGTGCTCGGGCGAAAACACGCGGCCCGTGTCACGCGCTCCGTCGGGGGCACTGCAGGGTCGGTGGGGTTCGTCCGTTCTTCTTTTTGTTTGTCGTGTGCTGCTTGCAGCCCGGAGGGGAGGCCTGACGAGAGATGTTTGTGGTTGTAGCGTGCGGGGTTTTGGTGTGTGCAAGGGGGTTTCACAGTGGGGATCCATGATAGAGGAGTTTTGTTGTTGTTGTTGCTGTTGTTGGTTGGGTTAGATCGCGTAAATATTAATGTGTTGCGAAACGCACCCACCACTGCGACTAATCCTATCGGTAACGTGTGCTGAATATTGTGAGATTAACATCATCTACGTGTGCATGTTGAACCTCTTTCGCACGCTGCGTAGCCACCCGTGGCAATCTGGCTATGGGGAACGACAACAAACTAAAACTATACTCTCAGGTTTTTTCGGTAAAGTCACGTAGGTAAAAAATAAATAATAAAAATAAATGATAAAAAAGAATATAAATAAAACAAGTATTTTTTTCATTTAATTTATTTCTATTATTTTTTACCTACGTGACTTTACCGAAAAAACCTGAGAGTATGAATTATTGCAGTCACGAAAGCTTCAAAATTAAAACTAAACACAAATAAACATCCCACTGTTTGTTAACGCTGACTAACCCACCCAATAATAAATAGGCACTGCATATTCTCAGGGTAACATGATCCATTGCAATTTAAATTACTACACGAACACTCTCAGGTCTTCGCACGTGACAGGCTCACGATGATGACATCACCTTTATCGCCTGACGAAGCTGGTTGCAATCACCAGCGAAACGTCGTACTCAATTGTAAATGTGCTTAAGTAGTAACTAATCGGCACGTGTTGTTTACGTGACAACACTTACTAAATGGCCGTGTCAGGTGGTGCTGAGTTAACGACACATTTAGATTTACGCGATCCAACCACCCCAAAAAAAACACTTTATTATGGATAATGTTGGACGCGAAAGCCTGCTACGCGTTGAACTGAATTCACAGAAGCCTCAGGTTGAGGTTCTGAAACGCTGCCTGTGTTACTCTGCGGTCGACGGTGTGAGATGTAGACTCACGTGGTGGAGTTTCACACACTTATAGACAGAACCATGAACTCACAGAGAACCAGAGGTAAAACGTGGCAACGCAGCAAGTGGTTTCTTGAACAATATGATCTTGAGTGTTGTTTAAAAAAAAGAATCAACTTTGTTCAAGCCCATGCATGACCTGAATACTGCTACGGAACTCTGGCGTGGATTTCTCCAAACCGGAGCATGGATTGTTATTTCTTTGGTCGACAACTCCAGGCCAATGGATTCTATCCTTGCTTTGCGCATTGCTTTATGAACAATAAACGCCTATAAAGGACTCATGAGAAGTGTCTTTCATCCCCATAGAAGTTTCAGTAAACATGTTGTTGGTACGCGTTGTTCTGAAAGAAACCTCATAGGCCAGTGGCTGTCACGACATGATCACCATCATCCCTCCAGGGTCAATAAAATGTAAATTATCTTCTAGATTTGAAGCTGCCCACTTCAGCATTTGTTTCTTGCTGTGGTTGTCCCACCTGATGACGGACGCTTGTGTTGCGCCCGAAACGTCGTGATTCATTATTTTATTTCTATTATTATTTCTATCATTTTATTATTATTTTAATTATTATATATTTTTACCTACGTGACTTTACCGAAAAAACCTAAGAGTATAGTTTTAATTATCTTGATTGACGTCAGAAGTGGTCATCATTCGGAACAATTGGCTCCCACCAGGGAAATGTGGAATTTCCACCACCACTTCACAACAGGGCTGCCAGCACAGAAGAGTGGCAACCCCATTACTTGTGTCAACAGGGAAGACATTTCACTGGACAGAATTTACTGTACCTACTTACATTTTTTTTTTAATACACAATGTTTGATGGAAAACTACACACATTCGGGTTAAAGTAATGGTCTCAGTTAGGTCACTATTAACTGCACGCAGGCGAAATGGAAAAAAAAAACTAAAACAAAGAACGCACAAACAGTCCCATCAAATTTTGATTTAAAGCTTTCGTGACTGCAGGGATTCATCTTCTTGGTTCTTTCGGTAAAGTCACGTAGAAGCGAAATGATAAAAGAATACAAATAAAACATGAAAAAAATATGTATTATGTTTTTTTATTTCATTATTTCCCTTCTACGTGACTTTACCGAAAGAACCAAGAAGATAAGTCCCATCACATTCAATCTCTAGCTCTCAGATTTGTATTTATTTAAATAATCGGCATGGATTGTCTTGCGCCGAACATGACTCTATGTGGCTGGGCTGGGGGGCGGTAAGTGCTGACCCCTGGCGCGCACAAAGGTCATTGGTCAGAGAGCGCATCCTTAGGAATTGCACCACTGAGAGACGGGGGAGAGAAAGAGGACACAATGCGAGTTGAGGCGTTCGTCACGTTGACTGTGAAGAAAAAAAAACCAAGGGGCGATGACCCCCTTACACTGCAACAAACGACCCCTTGCATAGTAATAGGTTTTTACCCTTTCAACTGGTACAAAAACTGACACTTTTATACTTGGCATCATGTTTGCAATAACCACAACACAAGCAGTCAAAATGCAAACAAAAAGAAACAACTCTGATGATGATCATGATATGCACTGTCCTTGAAGTTGATTGGTCCACACCCGATACAGCTTTTCTTAGAGCCTAGTCTCCATTGGTGTTGGACCAGATGACGCCAAAAGTTGAAAGGGTAAAAACCTATTACTATATTTTGCCACTGGTAAAGGAGGTCTCATAATGTAGACCCCTTGCATGTCAAACAATCCGCTCCACTTCTTCTTGGTTCTTTCGGTAAAGTCACGTAGAAGGGAAATAATAAAATAAAGGAAGAACAGACTTGTTCTTCACCTGAGGACGGCTGCTTGCGTTGTGGCCGAAACGTCGTGAGAATTATTTTATTACGTTTTATTTTAATTTTATTATTTCCCTTCTACGTGACTTTACCGAAAGAACCAAGAAGATGAATCCCTGCAGTCACGAAAGCTTTAAATCGAAATTTAATCCGCTCCTCTGTCCATGTTTCGTGATTCCCTTTAAACACTCTCTCATTTCCCCTCGCTTATTACCCCAAACTCCTCTTTACCACCACTCTTCCACATCACGAACTCCCTCCCTCCCCTCTTCACTCATCACTCCCGCACCTCCGATTAGCACGGTCGGTTACGTAGGGTGCGAAGGCTTAGCAAGCCACTAAGGTTGAAAACTCATTTCTTTGATCTTCTCTGTGTGTTTAGTTTGGTGTCCTTCCCCCGCACCTCCGATGAGCATGGTTGGCTACGCACGATGCGAAAACAGTTCAACATACACACGAAAGAAGTCCAACATACATACATACAACGTGTACACTATGAGACCTCCTTTACCAGTGGCAAAATATAGTAATAGTTTTTTACCCTTTCAACTGGTACAAAAACTGACACCTTTATACAAGGCATCATGTTTCAACTTCAAGGACAGTGCATATCATTATCATTATCAGAGTTGTTTCTTTTGGTTTGCATTTTGACTGCTTGTGTTGTGGTTATTGCAAACATGATGCCTTGTATAAAGGTGTCAGTTTTTGTACCAATTGAAAGGGTAAAAACCTACTGCTATACATACAACGATTCATTGCTACTTTAATCGTCCTTTACTTCACGCAGCATGGTCATGCACTACTACCATCCTTATCAACTCATCTCATCAGATTATTCTGGCTGTTCAAAGGGGTGCCACGGTGGCTAGGAGATGTTAACTGCCTCGCCTGGTATGCAGGAGGTCGTGGATTCGATCCCGACCATTACGCCTGCTGCTGTATATTTGCAGTTTGAATCTCTCTCTCTCTCTCCCTGTGGCCGCGTGAATGTTTCTCCTGGTATTTCCCTCCGGGTATTTCCCTCCGCACTTAGACGCACGCGTTTCGAATGTTTGGCTGCTATGCATTTTCCACGTGATAAGCCACTTCGTTGAGCTATCATTTGTGGCCAAGGGAGCTTCTAAAAAATAAGTTCACAGCTTCAGTGGGCTTTACCTGGTAAGATAAAAAAGAGATATGGAGTTTTATTTGTATATTTTAAAATAGATGTATTTACCTTTCCCATATTGTGTACTCCTATCGTGTGTTTGTATTGTTTATTATTGTTAAGTTCTGACCTGCCCGTATTGAACATCTGTTAAAAAGAGCTTTATAGCTCATCGGATTCCTCCTCCAGTGTAAATAAATGTTCCGATTCCGAGTGACGTCAC